>VYXH01005516.1:280364-307222 GCA_013397275.1 Burhinus bistriatus | reverse complement strand
CGTCCCTCTTAATGAATTCTTCAGATAGGCACCAATGTAATGTCACGTTAGGGAGTTGTGGTTACTGCAGTATAAGGAATAGAAAGGTCTGGGAAAGCTACACCAAGAAAATATGTATTCAATGTGTCTGAAATTGATCTGAGGTCTGTTCAGTTTCCTCAGAGACCACATGTTTTTGCTTTTATCTAGAAAGCACTAAGAAAAAGGATAAAACCATTTCTATAAGCTGATGTTTTCATTTGCTATAGCTGCGCACCAATTCTGCACTAAACTAAGTCATGGCTTTGCCTTGGCAACATATTTAACAGCGTTGTGTTTGGTTTGCAAAAGAGCAATTTGCTTTCCATATCTGGACAACTGATGCATGAAACACAGGATCCTTTTGGCAAAGAGGAGCTCTTCCTCTGTCTTCATGATAGCTTGAAGAGTGCTTGCTGTGGCTGCGCTTCTCTAGGCCAGCGGTGCTTGCTGTTGAACAAACACATTTGAACTTCCCATTCCCCTTCCCGTTCCCCTTCCCCTTCCTGCCTGGCCCTATGCAGTTTCTGCAATGTTTTGCCCTGAGAATGATGAATGACCCACCTGGGGTGTTTATGCCTCTCGCTTGTTCCCGCAGTATAACCTTGTGTGCGGCAATGCCTGGATGCTGGATCTCTCACAGGCTATCCTCAATCTGGGGTTTCTGGCCGGTGCGTTCACCCTGGGCTACGCTGCAGACAGGTACTGTAAAAGCGCTGCTGTCCTTTCATTTTTTTTGGAAGTGAAATCACTTGTAGTGTCACCTGCAATAAGCATGCATCAACACTTTGGAGGTTTAATTCACTTTGGATAAACATCCCTAGCCTGGGTTAAAAAACCAAGGTAATCTTCGCTTCCTTCTGGGCTGGAAACTTTACACGATCGTACGTACTGATCTTGTTTGGACATCAAAACGTCATGAAAAGAGCTTTTCTTGCGGTTTCCAATGTTTTCTGTGCACATCTGGACCCAGGAAGGGCAGAAGGACACAGAAATGAAAAGGAAGCATTCAGAGGAGTTTTATGGACTGGTGTTTACTGAAGGATGTTTAATAGGCGACATTGATGAAGAAGGCAGCTACTCTAGGAAAGAAGGAAGCGACTCAGTATGGTAACCCTTTCCATTCACAGGCTGGACTCATACACTTACCACCGAGGTCACAGCTCCCTCCAGCCAGTCCTCAACTGTGTTAGAGCTGGATGAATACCAAGGAAAAGATGTGGGTGATATTCAGGCTTGAGCAGCCAACCTGCCCCAGAGTGGGGAGCTCCTATAAGCTCTGCTTTGCTCTTAGAGTAAAGGAAGGAACCTGGTTTGTGCTTTGTGCTGATAATTAACAGTAGTCAACCTATGCATTGGTTGAGAGCACCACTGATGATTTCGATGGCAAAACATATTTCTTCAGTTCATAAAATGCTTTCTGCCTGCCTGTTTTATTTTTCTTTGGTGTCTGTAATAATTGTAATAATAATTTAAAGTACGATTTCTTTGTCAGCAGGAATACTTACAGAATTATCTGGAATGTCATCTCAGATAACAAATTTTGAACTAGCAAACAAAACTACCTTCAAGGAAAACCTCATTTTTCCAAGGGATATAGTAATAAGGGAAAAAGTAAGGCGGAAAGTTGCCATGGCACTAGCTAACTTAGGATACCTCTGCTCAGTGTCTGGCTGGGCAATTGTCATACTCGCACCTTGAGACTGTGTAAGAGTAGAGCTATTACAGCTAATTATTAAAATAAAATAATATGTCAAGGAGTAGTTCTGTATCATGCATAATGTAACTACCATACAGCTGTGAATGTTGTACATTGATAGCACTGGGGCAATGTGCTGTAGCCAGGCCAGTGGACGTTTGTCTCCTTGACAGCACTGCAAAGAATGCACCTGTTTGAAAACACCCCGATTTTCGTCCTGTATAAATTCTTCTCATGAAACTTTTTGAACAAAATGTACAAACAAATATTCTCTCAAATACTTTTTGGTAAGATAAACAGCTACATCAGTTTTCACAGTTTCTTCTTCTTAAAACAGTAACAGTAACAATGGAGAAAAAAATCAAAATGGAAATTCTAGTTGTGTTCCAAGGACACAGTTGCCATGAAACTACAGGGAGGTTTTGTTGTTGTTTTGTTTGTTGGTTTTTTTTTTTTAATTACAGCTTACCTTGGGCACACCTATTAATAATGATGTTTTTTGCTGCAAAATGAGACTCATGAATATGTTAGGCAGACTTTGAAAACAAGCAGTCTAAATCTAAACAAAACACTTGAAAATCCCATAAAATAATTAAAGAAGAAATTACTTACTTTCACAGAGCTGGCTGTAATTACTATTAGGAGACTAATTTGTGGAAACAGAAATCCCAAACGATGGGATCAAAAATCTGAACTGTAACATATAGGCCATACTTGAGATACAAAAAGACAAATTGTTTTCTAAAATAAAAGAGGGCCTGGTGAGGACATCACCAGTTTTAGGCATATCCCATATCCGAAGGGCTAACCCTATGAAGTTTCAAGCAGCCTCCCTTTGGAGGTCTCAAAAGGCACTTTCAGATCTAGCATTAAAATGAGATGCCAGGAAAAAAAATAAATCTTTGTGTCTTTTCATGATTTTCACTTTCTTTTCCTTTTTCAACAGATACGGCAGAATCCTCATCTACTTGCTCTCCTGTCTTGGGGTTGGGATATGTGGTATCATAGTGGCATTCGCACCAAACTTTACTGTATTTTCGCTATTCCGTTTTCTCCAAGGTGTGTTTGGCAAGGGAACCTGGATGACATGCTACGTGATCGGTGAGAGCTGTTATCTTCTTTCTTTTCTGGTTAGGAAAAGTGAGGGATTTTTGGAGGACAAGGAGTCTGGCTACATCTGCTCTTGATAATATTTTTTTCGGGGAAAAAAGCACTGGCCCATCCTAGTTAATGTATTTGTCCTCCAAGACAAGGTACCTTCATGCAGATTGTAACTTGGCATCATCCATGGTCTGGGTTCATGCCTGAACTGAATGTTTAGGGAAGCAGACACTGACCTTTGTCCAGGCCATGCTAGGGACCTTTCTAGCAGCTTTCCTTACCTGGAAATGTCTGCTAATTTACTGGTACAGAGGTGACCTCTCAGAATGGCAGCAAGCGCTGACTCTTTCTGATATTCAGTAGTGATATAGGATGGAAATAAGCATCAGTGTACATGCCTACCTGACCTCCTAGGATCCCATGGAGAAGAGCAAGGAAGAAGTAATGCATGAGGGAAGACCAAGAGTGATATGTCCTTCAGAACTCTCAAGGCTCTCCTTTCGTACCCAGCACTGTGGTACTCAAATATGCGTGTGAGCAGCTAGCCATAGGCAACTCAGTAGCAATGCAACTCTTTCTTTTGATGTTATCTGAGGACATTTATGGCTGTCTAATCTATGGACTCCAACGGGGAAGGATTAACATAAATAATTAAGAGGTGGAGGAGTGCAATGTGTATATCAAGGCTTTCTTATTACATAGACTATCACCAAGATGATAAAAATCTACAGAGTAAGCTCCAAATAAACCGGATACACAAAGAAGGACATGGTTAATTTTGGCAGAGTCTGAACGTCTTTTGTAGATGCTCAGAGGAGGTAACTGCTTTTCCTCACTGGGAGGACAGACACTTGGATGGCTGCTCTTCATTCTTTAGCTGGGAGGCTTTGTTTAGTAATGGGCTGGACACCAGGGTCCATATTAGGATTATTACTTCCTGAAAAAAGGAAAAGGAGAGGAAGCTTTTTTATAAATAGTACCAAAACAGCAGGGATCCATACTCTTTGGTAGGTTATAGTCATGGCCCAGCGATGAAGATCCTCGCATAGCAAACTTACTTTTCATGAGAAAAGGGTATTGTTGTGTCGTCTTGAATGACTGACAGGTTCAGAAAGGGAAACTCCTCTCTAGAGCATGAAATAGAATGTCATTGAGGAAAGCATCCTGCTAGAGATGAGATGTCAGATTTACTTAAAAAGAATCAACCATTCACTAATCTACTGTGATAGTCCAAAACACAGTGATAACATCGTTATATAGTGCAAAAATTTGTACCATCACTGTAGTCTGTGAGGCCTGTGACAATTTTTTTAAATTCCTAGTGGAATTTAGATGAGTGAGAAGAGAATTGCAACCAGATGTAAACAGTTACAGTGAGACCTGGGAACACTGTGGTGATGTATGTGCAAAGATACCTGTCTAGCCCTCTCAGCATCTAAAGGCCAGAAGCACCTAAGTTTTCTGGACAAAGTTACACTGCTGAGCAGCTCAGGTCCAAGATGCAGCGAAAGGGCCAGAAGCTGCATTTGCCCTCACTTCCAAGCACATGGCCTAATTTTAAACTGAGATCTTATCCTAAAACTTTGGCACATGCTCTAACACCAGTAAAGTGTTTTATGACAGACCCATGGCTTCCTTAAAATGGTCACGTTTTAACAGAAAGGAACGTTTTGCAATGCTCAGATCACACTGCCTGACTTTAAGAAAAGGTTCAGAGATGCGACATCCTGAGGGATACTGTATTACCACAGCCCTAAGCAAGGTGCTTAATTCTCGGAGAGAGTGATTCCATTCAAATCCCTTCACGGATCCTGTCTTACGTCCCATGATCACACAGAGTATTTACCAACCTGACATCTTTTAAAAGGCATGTACACATCATTGGTTTGGTTAGAACCACGATGATGGTTGACCCTAATACATCTCCCGAGCTACTGACCTGTGCTTCAGAAGCATAACAGGCTGCCCCAAGAACCTCTCTTTGCGCTTACATACAACGCATCTCTTCCCGAGCCAGTGCTGAGCAGCTACCTTTAGGCAAAAAAGCTGCCCCTGAGCCATGCAGACGTGATGAATAGTCAATAAAAATAGTAATGGTGTCATATCCCTCTTCATTGCCAGCTGAAATGAATCACTGTCACTTGTAAAATTCTTTCTCCTTTAGTAAAATAAGATAAAATGAAATTAAAAAAAGTGGGTTTTGTGTATTATAAACCAAGGTAAACCCCTCTGCTTTTACTCCGAAGGCTAGGTAGTGGTGATGGTTTTGAAACAAACACGACACTTCTTCATGCATTGCTCATGTCACCTATGGATCTCATGGCCATGGGATATTGCCTGAAATACGGGCTTTCATGGGTTTCAGAAATGATTAGACATGTTCACAAAATAAAAAATCCACCAAAGGATTAAAAAAAAAAACCCCAAAATGCTATGTTTGTTCTAGTAAATGAAACAAACAGTGGACCATACCTTAGCCCCCAAAGCAACCAGCATGGTATGGCTAAACCCTCTTCCCCACAGATGCTTTGTCCATATTACCTGCTGAGAGCAGCCCTTGCCTGGAGGATTCTCTAGTCTGCCAGGGAGAGTGCTAACAATTTGCCACTAAACATGATCATGCTGCAGGCCCAAAACCCTGTTCTGGCCCTATTTAATTCATTAGTAAATATGTGGTCAGAAACCCCTCTAGCTGAACAACAGTGGGTGAATTAACGAGGAGGTGTCACCCGTGCTTGCCCTGGACAGCCTCGGTCACATGCTTACACTGCTGAAGGCAAGATGCTGGGTTAGATGGACTTGTGACATGATACAGCACTATCCTGCCTTATGTTCCACCACTAATATTTTTCTTTCAAGTTAGGGTTGTTTCTGTATTGTTTATTTTGGCTTTCTCTCTGCTCAGTGACAGAGATAGTTGGTTCTGACCAGCGGATCGTTGGAATAGTGATTCAGATATTCTTCACCCTGGGAATTATGATCCTCCCTGGAATTGCATACTTGGTTCCCACCTGGCAGGGGATCCAGCTGGCCATTTCACTGCCCAACTTCCTCTTCCTGCTGTACTACTGGTAACGTTGCAGTCATTGCTCTTGTCATTATTGCTATTTGAGCACCTTGAGACTCCTGCTGTGGTCCCGAGTCTCCAGTGTGCAAGATGTTGTAGGTTAGGAAGAAGATAATTGCATATTGTTGATTTTGGCATTTTTAATTCTTTTTAGTGATTGCAGACATACATTACTTTCCTTTTTCTGCCCAGGGTTTGCTTCTCTTGTCAGCCACAGCTGGCCCTTCACAGAACCCTGCTCTGCTTCTCCTTAGCCCAGGGCTGGCTGTTTATCTGGTTAACTTGACCAAAATCTGCTTTTCCCATCAGCCATGGGACCCCACCTTGACCTCTAATTATGTACTCAGTTCAAGCCTGAATTTGCCCTACAGGTCCCATGAATTGGGCAGTACAGCTAAAGAGAAACCAGAGCGCTATACCGTGGTGAACGTCTGTCCCAGTGGGGTGTGGCCATCCTGTGGGCTGGATCCATAGAAAGTAATCAACATACCCTCTTCCTGCACATTGTGTCCTTAAAGATTGCCTGTTGTGAACTTGCAAATTGTGATTCATCTTAACCCTAGGCTAGCAGAAACTGAAACACCACTCAGTAGTATTGCTTTGTGTTCAGCTTATAAAATATGTATACATCTGAGTGTGTGTGTCTATCTTACAATGACACAGCTAAAAGTTTCCTGATCTGCCTGTACTTGGTACTACCTGTGTTTAGTGTCGACTTTCGTTGTTCCTTGCTGTTCTAGAGGCCCCTTGTTTGCTTGTTGGTTATCATATATTTGACATCCATTGTGCAAATACGATAGTTAGATTTCTTATTTTTCAGCTTTGCAGAGTATTGATATAGTCTATTTCCTCCTTTCTTGCCCACAAGGATCAGATATTTTACAAGAGACTGACTGAAAAAGCAGTCCACAAAAGAGTTTCTGTATCCCAAAGGCTGAAAAATCAGCGTGTTGTGTATTAACACAGGCAAAAGGCAAAGCACTTTGGTTTGCTTATGATGTTAAAGGGCGACCCCTCTATTTTATGACTTCTGTGTTCTTACAGGGTGGTTCCTGAATCTCCACGTTGGCTCCTGACACGCAAAAAGGGAGAGAAGGCGTTAAAAATCATGCACAACATTGCAAAACACAATGGGAAATATCTCTCACCGCATTACTCAGAGGTACTGTCATCTGTTTGAACTAGATGTTTTTTTCTAAACTTTCTTAATCTTTTGGAAGCTCAGTTGTGTTGAAATGCATTCTCTTTATGTGATGGGCAACACTTTTGAAGCGTCACACCAGAACAAGATTGTCAGTCCCAGACCTACTTTGTTAATTGCAAGATGGCAAAAGTGAACTGGCTGGAAAGACATGGGCTGAAAAAAGAAGTTTGCAAAACAATGAATTGAGTCTTTCATTTGCCACACTCCTACTTTCATAACTTGTGGGAAATATCAGAAACTAGCCTCAGGGCCAATGGTATTTCACAGCAGCTGCCATTTTAGCTGACAGAGTGAGTGGAGACAGCAGGATCCACATCCTTGTCCCCTTTGCTAGAAATTCCTTTTACTACTGAAAGAGAAGATGATGTAGAAAATGGGAATTTAAGTATAAATTTGCTTCCTTCCCAATAGGGGGAAAATATGCCCCAAAGTTCAAAACGGGGGAAGCATTGCCTGAGATCATTATTTACAAAATAGGACAATATCTGTTAGAATTACCATCCTTTGACAAACAGTCTTCATGGAACTGAAAGGACTGATGTATTTCAAATGACATTGTCGTGCCATTGCAGCATTTGCCTTCTTCTGTGCTGGGTAGCAAAGACCCAGCTTGCTTGGGTCTCAGACCATATTTACCGTGGCATTGACCTTATGGTTCAGTGACGACAACAGATGTGGACAAGGTTCCTGTTCCGTAACAAACCAGATCTGGAGCCCAAATGCTAGCTATAGTAATGTTAGAAATCATTATTTGAACTAAGGAAAACACCTGCAAATTGTTAACACACAGCAGCCCAGAGGTGGCATACTGAACACACTACAAGTATTTCAGAAAGAAATTGGGGTTTTCTTATTGAAAAGAAATGACTTACCTAAAATGTCCATCTATCAGTACACAGGTTTCTCTCTGCCCAACTGTCCAGCCTGTCCAGGTCACGCTGAATGGCAGCACAGCCTTCCGGTGTGTCAGCCACCCCTCCCAGTTTTGCGTCATCAGCACACTTCCTAATGGTACACTCTATCCCTTCATCCAGGTCATTGATGAATATATTGAACAGGACTGCCTACATACATGCATATGCATATACATTCATTTTTATACATATACAAAACTACCATGTGTGACTTTTAACTAAATTTTCACTGAGACTAAAGACAAAGGCTTTGGGATGGCGTTATTTGAAGGAGACTGATGTGTCCCATCCTGTCAGGAAGGGGTGTGTGTGCTTTCTGACAGGTAGTTGGCCATTTGGATTCCCACAGATTCTTATCTTACCTAAGTCTTTCTCATTGCTCTTCTTAAGCAAGAGAGAACCTGAGAATTTAGCCCAGCTTATCCAAAAAAGTGGGGTTGCTTCACCTAAATCCTAGACTGTAATTCTGGATGAAACCCAAGCACTAATTATTGGCATTCTTCTGAAACACCAGATAGATATTCCCAAATCCATAGGATTTTATTTGTTTGGTGAGAAACAGGCTCCATAAATCATCCATCCAGCCTAAGCAGCTCTGCTTATTCAGGACCATTCCTGCCATAAATATATACCTTGTGTGAAGTGCACACAGGAAGAAGTATGAGGCAACAGAAATATAAAATGGCCAGTTGATTTATACCAATATTCCATTGTCTTTCCACATACACTTTTCTGTTAAGTGTATGTTAATGACAATTAATGACAATCCTGGCAAGTTAAAGTTCACACAACAGGTTTCACAGAGAAGTGGGCCCTAACCTTTTAGGATATATGACTCTGGACTAATGATTTTGTAAAGTCAAAACCAGAGAGTTGGGCAGACAGAAACCTCATGAAGTTGAACAAGGGCAAGTGTAGGGTCCTGCACCTGGGGAGGAATAACCCCATGCACCAGCACAGGTTAGGGGCTGACCTGCTGGAAAGCAGCCCGATGGAAAGGGACCTGGGAGTCCTGGTGGACAACAGGATGACCATGAGCCAGCCACGTGCCCTTGTGGCCAAGAAGGCGAATGGCATCCTGGGATGCATCAAGAGGAGTGTGACCAGCAGGTCACAGCAGGTTATCCTCCCCCTCTACTCTGCCCTGGTGAGGCTGCACCTGGTGTACTGTATCCAGTTCTGGGCTCCCCAGTTCAAGAAGGACAGGGAACTGCTGGAGAGGGTACAACAGAGCGCTACAAAGAGGATTAGGGGGCTGGAGAATCTTTCTTATGTGAAAAGGCTGAGGGACTTGTGTCCTTTTTAGTCTGGAGAAGAGAAGACTCTAAGGGGATCTCATCAATGCTTACAAATACTTAAAGGGAGGGTGCCGGGAGGATGGGGCCAGTCTTTTTTCAGTGGTGCCCAGTGACAGGACAAGAGGTAATGGGCACAAACTTGAACATAGGAAGTTCCATCTAAACATGAGGAGGAACGTTTTTCCTTTGAGGGTGGCAGAGCACTGGAACAGGCTGCCCCGAGAGGTGGTGGAGTCTCCGACTCTGGAGACATTCCAAACCCGCCTGGACGCCATCCTGTGCAACCTGCTCTAGGTGAACCTGCTCTGGCAGCGGCGTTGGACTAGATGATCTCTAGAGGTCCCTTCCAACCCCTTGTGATTCTGTGATTCTGTGAAAACTAGACCTATCAGCAGAGATGGCTATGCTGAAGTACACGTTTCTACAGCCAGCTGCTTTATTCATAAGCAACTTGTTAAGTGCCATAATGTTGCTGTAATGGCATTTCTATGAATGTTATGTTGCTTAGGGGAGCACAGAAAGTTTAATGATGAGGAGAGGGGTTTCTCAGGGGAAGAAGTTATATTTATCTTCCTTGGCCAAGAAACGGGATGTACCGGGTGAGACTGTTGTACATTAGTGAAGCAATATGACAGAAGGAGTTTTGATGAGCAATAACAAGCTAGGCCAGCAATTAGTGAACCATTTTTCTGATGGAAGCCAAGGCATCTCTGTGATACCAGCCAGGGTTAGGAAATCACCCTCAGCTGTCTCTCAACACAGAATGAGATTTTCTAGTCACGTTGGAGTAGCAACTGGAGTCTTGTGCAACTGGAGGACTGCAGACTGAAACCGGTGGGAGAAAAACAAACTGAAAAGACCGACTAAGGAGAGAGAAAAGGGTAAATCCATTTATTGTCCTTGGCTGAGACATATACACTGGTGAGATTCCCCCATCTTGGTCAGCATTACCCAGTGCCTAGTGTGGCCCAAGGCACATAGTGGGAATGTTGTGCTGCTGCAGCTCCCCCTCCATGTTTAGCCCTGTGTTCCTATAACCACTTCCCCTCTCTAAACATCAATATTTTCAAAGTGTCACAACAGCATGGAGATGTGTGCTTTTCCCTGCTTTTTGTTTCAAGTTATATTAAATTTTCTTCAGAAGTGTCCTTGCTCATGACCCTAAGCCACTCACAGCTGCAGAAGATTAACCTCCACACATACAGATTTGTGCTGGATCTGTTCCTGCGACCTTTTTGATATACAACATCTGTCATCCTTGGTACTGTGCCCAGAGGAGAGAGAGCATCTCCAGGAAGTGCATTAGTTGTGGATCAAGTGTATTTCTCACGCTAACTCACGTGAGATTTCTCTTTCACAAAGCACCTCCAGAATTTCAGGCAAAGGTGTGGAGGGACAGGGAGAAGAGAGGCATTATCCATCAATGCATTTTGGCTAAGATTTTTCCACTATATCTGTAACTATTTCATTGGCCAAGTCCCTGCTCTAGATGTAGCAGCCTTGCATTTTTATTGGCATGCAGAAACCACAGATGACCTTTGTATGAAAACAGATGAACACTTGCTTTTGCTCTGTGAGTTATGACACTGTTATAGTTCAGCTCTGTCCAGAACTCATTAAATTAATTGCAAATTATAAACTCTTTTTTTCTAGTTGCTTGTAATTATCCTAGCATGGTTGTTTCTTCCAAGCTAATTTTTTCATTCTTGGTCTCTGTCCAAAAGCGGAGAGGACTGCAACTAGCTGAGTTAAGAGCTGCTTCTTGAGAGGGTTGTAGGTCAAAAACCCCTCTCCCTTTGTATATATTTCTACTATATAGGCATATGTGGACATATATATTTCTATTATATATTAACTTACATACATACATATTATAGACATGCATGAATGCACTAGCATGTGCAGAATTAAGTGTGTGCAGAATTATATGTCTACATTATGAGAAATCTTTAAAAATTATTGCAGAGGAACTGGTATGTAAATTGGTGGGACATAAAAATGCCAGGGAAGTTGGTTATAAAACTTCCTTGAGAGTTTTCAGATAGCGTATCTTTGGAAACGAGCCCTGTCATTGAATTCCTGAGTGCTCTGATGTGAATAGCAAAGCTCTCCTTGACTTCAAAGAACAAAAAGAGGACTTTTTTCCCTACGAAGAGATGACTTTCCACAGTGATTTTTTTTTTTTACATCCATAAAAAAATGCTCAGTCATGCTTGGAGTTATTATGACTTTATTAAGACATAAAAATATATGGTAACAGCCATGCTGAATTTATCTTTAGTCCTTTGGAAAACTAAAACCTTATTTGCACAAAGTCACAACTGATGGCTGGCAGCCTGCTCTTATAAACACAGTCATGGCAGCTTTATAACCATAATACGAGTGAGTCCAAAAGCAGTGCAGAAACCCAGCAACCTCCTCCTGCCCCACAAAGGGCTCTGGCATGCAGCAGAAGTGGCAGCGCTTTGAAGAAAACTTCTGGCTCTGGTTACAGAAGAAAAGCAAGAGGGAGTAGAAAGCAAGTTCAAACAAACGTGGGGTTTCTCTGTCCACTTACAACGTTTTGTGTCACTCACTTATGAAAAAGTCATACGTAAGTACATCCAGCCAAATCTCACTGGAAAACATCTGTGCTACCTTATGATATGAAAACCAAATAAAGGTGAAAGCTTTAGGCATAGCTCTGGCTGAGCTGAGAAGACCCTTGGGCAATGCCTTTGGCTTTACCCTTGTTCTCATCATGGACCTGAATTTTCCCACCTGCTTCTCCATCCTTTCACCCATGTATCCCCACCAGCTGGGGTTGTTTCCTTGGGCTCCTACACTCACATGGGCAGCGGGTGCTGTGGTTGAGAGAGGGATTTACTCCTCTGTTTGCTCTCATAGGCAATAACGGAGAGTCAAAGCAGCCAGGCTGCCTGAAGTCCTCCTAAAAAGGGCGCAGCATGTTTAACTCCATATTTCCCACTGCTGCTTTGAGAGCTGATGGCAATCCCAGCCACGGCTGCCAGTTCTTGGGCGGTCTCACAGTTTGTCCTTGCCTAAAACCACCTCTGCCTTTTCTTCCTCATCTTTCTCACTTGCCAAGTGAACATACGGACAAAAGTGCTGCCACCTGGCTTGGACATCATGGTTAGAAACTGCTAGCCACAGTTAAAAACCGCTTCCATCAATGTGCCTAATCTCCCTTTTTGGCCCTGCTAATACTCTGGCTCCACAATATCCTATGGCAATGAACTCCAATGTGTAAACACAGGCTGTATGTAATCCTGCCCTTTTCTGTTATTGTTAAACCTTCTAACTAATGATTTAATTGAGTGCCTTATTGTGACTGTATTGGAGGAAACTGTGAACAGATTTACTATACTTTGTAGGCAGTATGAGGACCATTAACTCATACTGTGCAGGATTTTTTTGTTCCAGGTTAAAAGCAATGTTCAGCACAGTGCTTGCATATTTTAAGACCCTCTGAATTTCACCACTTGAATGTTTTGTAGCACCCAAGCACCTTCACAGATCTGCTTTTTCTCTCACTCCTCTTCTCTTCCTGCTGCCCAGCTGTGCCACCAGCTGTGTTCCCTAGCCTATTGCTTGCTTCTCACCCCCTCTCTCCCTGCATCCTGCAGCCCATCACTTTGCCCTTCTTGCCATGGTCTCCTCCTCTCTGTCACCTCTGGCAGAAGGCAGCTCATTGCGTTCCAAGAAATTCCAGGTCCACCTCTCTCATTTTACAGTGAGGAAATAATTTTTCCACTCTCAAGTCAAGATTGAGGATATTTTTCCTGATTTTTGCACCATCATCATAAAGGAAAGCCCACAGCTGTGCCCATTTATAAGCTATTTCCCATATCTGCGCACTGACCTGGAGTGCTAAAAGCAGCAATCTGGCTCATCAGCACCTTTGCTCGCTGGACTGGAGTATTGCTGAGCACCACGTTTACACAGAAACTCTGTCCCAGCACCTGCCTGACCCCCGACAGCTGACTCTACTGCTTACTTTTCTCCTCAGATCACTATTAGCAATGAGGAGGTCAGCAACCCCTCCTTTCTTGATCTGGTAAGGACTCCCCGGATGAGGAGGAACACGCTCATCCTGATGTATGCCTGGTGAGTGCCCATGTCAGTCCAACTTGTTATCAGGGTGGGGGGTTTTGAAGAAAAGAACCCTCATGACTTTTAGGGTCTTTCCAGCTGCTTGTAGTCATTTGTTTGCCTCTCAACCTTTTTTTCCCTTTCCTATTTAGGTTCACAAGTGCTCTGATCTACCAAGGGCTTGTCATGCGCCTAGGGATTGTTGGAGGAAACCTCTACCTAGACTTCTTCATCTCAGGAGCTGTGGAGCTGCCTGCTGCTCTCCTAATTTTAGTGACAATTGATCGCATTGGCCGGCGCCTTCCCTTTGGAATAAGCAACATTGTGGCAGGAATTGCATGCCTCATTACTGCCTTCTTGCCAGAAGGTAATTCCCTTCCCAACATCAGGCTCTTTAGGTCAATGACTTCTCTCTCTGACACTCCTTAAGCAAGGACAGCAGACCACGCAAACTGTAGATAAAAGTAAAAACTAACTGGTGATGCAAGCAGCACCGCAGTAATGGAACGACATACCTTATTTTCTTATAGATTGCCCTGGGATATCTAACGATCGTGTCTTTGATGGGTGGTGAGCAGCAGATGGGTGTAGTCTTAGAAAAAAATGCATTTAAAGGCCCTGTCCTATTTCTGAAGGCAAATACAAGGGAAGAGTATAGAAACATAAAGGGAAAATACATTCCCTGACTTGAAAGACACTTGATGCAGGAAATTAGTCATTTAGCTGAGGCAGCTTGGTGGTCTTCTCATTTGCAAATAAAAGTTTGCAAACCATGAAATGATGTAGGGACTGTGGCAGACAACATAGAGATTGTTGCCCTGCCCTCATCCTCCCAGGGTTTTGGACAATGTTAAGGGGTTGGAGGAAAGGTATGGCTTTTGATTAAGTCATTCTTATCTGGTTTCAAGGACATCTAAAAGGTCTGATATCGCACACAGGCTTCCCAGCACTCCTATCTTTTCTTTAAATTGTTTTCCCTCCTGCGTATTTTTTTTTATCCCCGGGGAAACATTTGGAGGTGCTCTGAAGCAAATGTTACCACATCAGCGTGATTTGCCTTAGCGTAGCTGGGGACCAGCAGCTGAATGGGCATTAGAGAGGCTAATTCCTTCCCAGGGATGTTCCTGTCAAAGTAAGGGACAGTCCTGGCCAGCCTTAGAGGTTTTAGCTTCCGAAGTTATATCGTGGGGCAATCGTTTGCCTAGAGAAGAGCCATGAGAAGCCACTTCAAGAGGATGACGTGCCCATGAAAACAGGCAGGTTTGTGGTGAGTGCAGAATGAAATCCTTTAAGGAGCTGTGTTGGTTCACCTCCATCTCAGTTAAGCTCCCTTTAACAAGATTCCTCCGAAAGTACTTAAAATTAATACTGTACGCTTGAGGAGCTTCACTGCTTTAATAGGAGCAGAAACAATGGGAGAGGGAAATGGAGAGGGAAGATCAACAGTCTGTTTCTGGTGCAGGCACTGGTGGCTGTGTGACCATGCCCTGGGATGTCACATTGTTGTCACTCATTTGCACTCATTGGTTTGACCACTGAAGCCCGTGAGGACTAACTCTGCTGTCCTGGCAGATTTTCTCCAGGTCTCCACTGCTGTATGCCTCTCGGAAGAGCCACCACATGTGGCGCAGGTGCCGGCTGTCCTGAGCTCCTGTGGCAGCTACCCTGACACAGGGCACGGCAATTCAGGCACAGAGGGCCATGTTGTCTGCTGACTTTGCCAGCATCTTTCTCCATCTGCTAAAAAAGTACAAAGGACCCGCTGGGACAGCAGGGACTGGGGACTGTTGATGGCCTGGAGCTAAGGCTGTTGCAGGAGGAGGAAACAAAGAGCAGCACTGCAGAATTACTCCTGCAGGACACCTGTCTTTAGCACCTTCATATATTTTGAGTCACAGCATATGCTGAGCATGGTACAGCAGGTCTGGGGTTAGAGCAGGAGCATCATGTGGGGCTGGTATGGCTTGAGCAAAGGGAGAAAGTGGTGGCCTGGGACCAGCAGGGTGCTGCCAACAGCCTGTTCTCAGTAGTGGTGAAGTGCTAAAGGGGTCTTGCCCAGGTGAGTAGAGGACAGCCTAGGGATTATATACTTGCAGATGGGACACCTGAGGTCCAAGTCTTGCTTTCAAGAAAGGTCTGTTTATACAGATAGGAAAAGCTGCAGCGGCAGCTTGTGAGCCCTCAGTCACGCTGGGGTGTTCACAGGGTTCGAGTCCCCTGGCAGAGGGAGGAGGCATACAGACGTCACCCTCACCTCAGGGGTCTGATGGACTGAAGGGGTGCCAGGGACACAACATGGATTTGTTTTGCTCTTTCCAGCCTTTGCTTTTCTTACAAATGTTTGAAAACAGAACTTTTCAGGGCAAAGGGAGTGTCTCGCAACATGGGATGAAACTTGATGGCGGTTTGTTTGGTTGTTTTGGAAGGGAAATGACCCCAAGCATCTCATTTTTTGGTTCAGAGCAAGCTGAAATGTTTTCTTGTTCTTCCTATTGAGGCTTTGAGAAAACACAATCCCTGCCAGAGCCCTCTCCAGTGGCAGAGCTCCCCTTTGTGCCAGGTTCAGGCTTGCTGTTTCACTCGCCTCCCCGTCTGCCCGGTCATGGTTAGACTATACAGGCGACCATTCTCTCCCAAGAGCATTGCAGAAGTGCTTATTGCCTTCCTTGTGATGCTCCTCCAGAGGCCACTGGCTCTCCAGATAGGGCAGTCAGAGTGCTGAGGGGTCGCACACTGCAAGATGGGATGGCGTTGCCCTGCGGTGTGGATGTGACCATCGCACCCCCTGCCGATGTATAAGGGCTCCTCGCTGATGTATACAGGGCAGCGGCTGGGTGCCAGAGCTTGAGTGGAGCTGGGAGAGCCGGGCAGAGCCACTGGGGCAGCCTAAGACCCCTGGGCTGGTTGGGTCAGGTACAAAGACAAGCGGAAGGGAAGGGAAGGGAAGGGAAGGGGGAGGATGGTCAGGACTAGCATTATTAGGAACTTGTTTAATGCATAATGGCTAGACAAATGATGAAGTGTAGCTGGCCTATTCTAGGGAGAATTATTTTACTGTTGCTGCAGATGCACCTTTAAATGCAGCTTCTTTGTGGTCAGAAGGCTTTGGGAGGTGACTCAATGGTGTTTCGTACAGCACAACATCCCTATAAAAATAAATGCACCTTTGGAGACCACAATTTGGACATAGTCATGGAAGCTTTTGACATTCATTCCCCCACCCATGCTGTTATGCCCCATCAGAATCTTGAATCGATTGAAGTGATTTCTGATTCTTGAAAGCAGCCTCTCATGATACTGGAAATCAATAAATGCCTGTATAGATTGATATCTACAGCAATGGTCTTTCAGTCTGATTTGCACTGATCCAGTGTTTCTGTGACATAGCTTCTGCTGACAGTGCCTGGGGCTCTCAGAAATGCTCTGCTGGTGCAGCAAAGCACGCTTCACCTGGGTTTCTTCTTGAATGAACAGATATCCCATGGCTCAAAACAACAGTTGCCACGCTGGGAAGACTAGGCATCACGATGGCTTTTGAAATTGTCTATCTTGTGAACACTGAACTGTACCCTACGACGCTGAGGTACGTCAAAAGCTCCCAGAAATCTTTCAACTTTTTGCTCTGCTTTTCCCCATTCCCTGTTTCACCACTTTTTAGTAAAACTCGGTTTTCTCCAGAGTTTTCTAACTGAATAGCCACTGTTCAATGTGGATGACATATTCTGATGAGATAATTTTGGAGCTAAGTCTACATTCTGCTCCTTAAACTGCTGGTTCATCTGCTTGGTAGCACCTCTCAAATATCTGGCACTATTTTTCTTTTGCAGAAACTTTGGAGTTTCCCTCTGCTCGAGTTTGTGTGACCTAGGTGGGATCATAGCCCCATTCCTGCTTTTCCGATTAGCAGCCATTTGGTTGGAGCTACCTCTAATTATTTTCAGTAAGATTTGATTTAAAATGTACTTTTGGTTTAAACATCCTCCTCCTAACAGAGCTTTTCTTTTGGGGTAAAAGTGTAGTGTGTGGCCTCATGTCCCCCTCAAACCAGGCCCTCTCAACCTTGATGCCTAGAGCAAGAGGCTGAATGGCAAATGTGTGAAATGTGGGTGATTCACAACACACGGTGGAAGAGCTCAGGTCTGTTTGGGTGACTTGGCTGAAGGAGCATGAAAGAAACTACGTGAGGTGCTTTAAGACTGAGAAACCTTACAGATAAGTTCTGTAATTGCAGAGAAATAAACTTAATCTCCCAACAGTAGAGGGTAATGTCCTTTAAAAAATACTTGGTTTGAGTTTTTCAGTATATACAGTTACGACTATGGATGTTGTATTAACCATAATTACTTATTCCTGTCAAACTCTTTTCCTCAGTTGCATTTTGGAAGAAAAAGAGCCCTGTGGATTAATTCT
Source organism: Burhinus bistriatus (assembly GCA_013397275.1). Lineage (NCBI taxonomy): Eukaryota > Metazoa > Chordata > Aves > Charadriiformes > Burhinidae > Burhinus > Burhinus bistriatus. The sequence continues at coordinate 289,419 of VYXH01005516.1, read as the reverse complement.
GTGGGAAAAATTAGTTATTTCTAACAAGAAAGCGGGAGTCTGTGGCTAAACCAGACTTCCAGGAGATACATGTGACTGGGACAAAAGCAAAAGGGATAGGACAGAATAAGAAGGGAAACTGGTGCTAATTAAAATTTTAGCTTGAAAACAAAAATGGAAAGACAAGAGATATTTTTTAAAATGACAGTTATTCCAAGAATAGATGTATATGATATTACTATTCACATTGTCTGCTTCTGAAATTCTGCTGCTGCTGAACTGAGTAAACAGCTATAGAATCAGAGAGAAATGGAGAGGACGGTGCAACAGTCAGGGATTTTACTTTTCACTCCAACCCTTTTATTTTTGACTTATTACATTCTTTAAATTATATCTGTGCAGGAAATTATTCCAAAAAAAGCATTCTTGATGAACTATTTCAGATCAGCTCTCTATCTGAATGCTCTTTCCCAAGGACAAATTTTATTCTAAATCACATAATCTGCTTTGGCCATGGTTACATGAAGAGAATATTTCAGGAAAATCTCAAGGGTCTCAAGAAACACAGATGCATCTACGTGATACAACCCCTTGAACAAAGGCAGATTTGTCTTATGTGAGAAATACTATCCTGGTTCCAGTGCAATCTGTGTGCCCTTTCCCATGTGCACTTATCTCAGGTTTTTGACCTCTGAGAGCTCCCTTTTGGGGCAATTCAGCCTGCAAATGAACCCCTAACCCTCAAGCTTTTTTGCAATAGGTTAAATTAATGTAGCATAAAAGTGTTTGATAAGAGTAAGTTAATCAGAAATTGCTGTTGCACTTTAAAAATCTCACTTTAACCTTAATCTGAATAAACTTTCCTCAGTGGATAAACCACAAAAATAAGAAAAGTAACAATTTTCTCACTGCTTTTGTATTTCTTCAATGTCCATTGTAGGTATTCTTGCAGTTGTCTGCGGCCTCCTAGTATTGCTTTTACCAGAAACAAAGGGAATCTCCTTACCAGAGACAGTGGAAGATGTGGAGCAGCTTTCAAGGTATGATATGTATTTTCTTACATTTACTTGGATGAGGTTTCCTGAGCATGTTCTCCTCCAATCTTGTCATCTGTCATAAATTACTGATGTATTCCAAGTGTCAAAGTAAATTCCCTGGTCAGATTGGTGTTATGAGCAGGTGGTATTTTCCTCAATAGAAATGTGAACTTTTCAATACCACTAAGGCAGGTTGTTAAAAAAAAAGCATGGGGATAGAAGCTGTATTTTTCTCATAGAGACACAAAGTTGACTTGTGCACCTCTGGAAGCAGAAAGCAGTGGTGTGCAAGAGAGATGTTGCAGAGTATAACCTGCAACTCCCTGCTGAAGAAAACCAGCCATTACCTCAATCAAAGCTTCCAACCCCTGTGATTCTGTGATTTCCACTATTTGTGAAGTCATTGAAAAGTCACATACAGGATGAGTTTATAGCTGAAGAGTTACAGGCACAGCTTTCCCACTCCTGGCACAGGGCAAGCCAGACTCTTCACTGCACTGCAGGTATGCAGGAAACATTTACCCCTTGGCTTGCTTGACAGTAAATTTCATGAGGAGCTGGTGCTATACATTAATGTTTCAAACAGTGGCTATGGATGGATATTACATCAACAACTTTTGCCCACTTCAATGTGCAAACTAAAGAAAGAGGAGATTTTCTATGCAGAAAATAAATATTTCAGTACTGCAGCTTGGACTATAATTTGGAGTACATTTTTTCCTGTTTCTTTCACCCTTATACCACTCTCCCCATCTCTTTCTTCAGTCATTTCGGTAAATGTGGCAAGAAACGGAAACGCCAGGACACCAACTCTTATATTTGACCTTCAAAGGACGGCACTGAGCAAAGAACCGTGTTCCCATACTGGGAATTTGTTCTCCACCTGCCACTACTTCAAAATTTGCTGCAGAGTATGGATTAAACTCCATATTCCTTTTCTAGACATAAGGACATTTAAAACAAGCAGTGTATTTTTCTATAAATATGGAATAAATTCATTTTTTCTGAGTGTGCTGTTTGCAGGAAGGGAGCACTCTGTGGTTCTTGGTAGAGAACAGAACAGCTTAAAGAAGATGTATTATCCAGCTCAGTGAGCTCTTATTTATTTCTTTATATATTTGAGCCATCTCTTTATTTCTATTGTTAGCACATACCTTTGGGTGTGGAGGGTTGGAAACGGTACTGCTTGTTTAAGATTTGGACAACTTTGAGGAAGAGAGGATGAGTATTTCAACCCGTTGTACTTTGCCCCTGGAAAATCTGGACTAACAAAAGATCTGACGGCTCAGGAACGAGGATGCTGATCAGGGCAGTCCTTTCTCTGGTCAGGAGGCGTGGGAATCAGAGGCATGCATCAGGAGACCCTTGACCTGGTCTGCTCCTCTCCCCCAGCGAGCCTCTGCCACAGAAACCCTGCTTCCCCCCTTGTTCAAGGGCTTTCTGAAATGTGGCAGCAGTCCTCCTTCTCTCCTTCCCAGGGCTTTACGTAGGTGTCACATCCTACACAGGGCATTAGCTCTGTAGGTCAGATTGTTCTGCTGCCCATCGGTGCCTCTCCCCAGACTCAGCTGGGGTTCATGTGCTACTCCATTGTCCTGTCCCCTGGCCAGGGACCCTCGTGTCTCCTGAGGGAAGGGCTTCTGTCTGCTCTCCCTTGTTAGGTTCTTTTCCAACCCTCTCTTTCAAGAGCTGATCTTCCAAAACATGCTCTCTGTCCATGGCTACAAACAAAATTCCTTCTCTGACCACTGCCAAGGTGACCCCCAATTTCTGTCTTCCATCCATGATTAGTATTTGTCATCTTTCTTGGGCATAAATTATTTGGGTTGTTGACAGGAATGTTAAGCTGTTTTGGGAATATGAGCAGGGATGAGACAAGAGCTTTGGTTACGGAGGGAAGTGTTAACTGGTTCTGGTTGTTTCAATTTGACATGTAGCAGAATAGCCTGAATCTGTGGGTCTGCAAGCAGGTAGCAGGGACAGCTTGCCTTCCCTTCATCAAGCATTGGGTCCTGGCCACTGACAGTTAAACAATACACTCCTTACAGGGAAGGACTTCAGAAGATGTGGTGTTCAAAAGGTATCCTGTTACCAACAGGGAATTAAATAAACAAAAGAAAGCCAATGAGCTCTTGTAATAGCCTTATAAGCTCAGAAAATAACATTTGGCAAAAACAAATATAGGACTGAGTTTTGAAGGTTCCTGCCTTCATAAGTAGTGCTAACATTATAGTCAGTGCAGCTGACTGCTCCAGTCCCACCATATAGGCAGGTGCCTGCATAGGGGGTTTTCCTATGGTGAGGACTATACTGTGCATTTCAACAGTTCCCGACTCTCCCTACCTTTTCCCAGCAAATGCCCATACCACCAACCCTGCTGGAGGAAAACAGGATCTTTACTAGTAATCTCAGTCTACTGTTTGCATACTTTGAGCAGTTAGTGATAAAGGGCTGTCTTTCAAGGCTGTTTCTAACTTCCTCTGAGGCATAGTTAAAGGTCAACGGGATTCATAGCAAAAGTCAGTAGTGATTGAAAGACATGAAACTAAATGAGCTTTGCATAATGTATCCGGCTAATTGACGATATCTAGAAGACAACCCAAAACCGGAGCTACTGCTGCAGGGAAAAAACTCTTCCTACATCAACGCAGTCTTCTGCAGATTGTTGTAAATTCCCTGGGGCTGGCTGGCAGAGACCAGCCCTGAACTGGAAGCTGTGGGCTTGCAGTGGCCAGGTGCCATGTCTCAGTGCAGGGTGGGAGCACGGGCACCCAGCTGCATCGCTCAGCCCCGCCTTCCTCGCACCCAGTCAGCCCGCACCGCAGGCATGGCCCTCGGAGAACCAGGGTGAGGCGATCAGATGCGATGCTGTATGAACTGAGCCTCCCTCGTCCTTTTAATGTTTCTTCTTTGTGAATTTTAAATTTTTTTAATCGATTTCTTAAACACTACAGCAGTCTGAGAAGGACTGCGGAGTTTAAAGCTACAGCTTGCCAAAGACATGTCATTATTTGTCAGCTGCTGCTGTTTGTGGACAACTCAAATATGCTGAGAAGTGAGAGACACGAAGACTTGTTTCTGGCCTTTCAGACTTCTTTGTTTTGCATAGCATCATATGTTGCTCAGAAGAGAATATAAGTGAAATATTTCAGTATGTAAAATGGCTAGGAGCAGCAACAGAAGTTTGGATGTATTTATTTTCTAAAAATTCATTAAGTAAAGGACAGCAGGAAAAAACCTCTGTGTGTGTTCCAACTTCTAATATGATAGTACTTAACAACTTCAGGTAGAGTTTGTATTTGGTAATGGCTCCTGTGGTAACTCTTACCCCTAACCAGGGGATTTTGTAAGAAGGGAAATCCTCCTGTCTCTGTGAAACTTTGGGTTGCCTCATGAAGGTTGTGAAGTGGGCAGTAACCCGTTGTATGACCAGCGGTTTGGTGACTGCGAGGTTACACTGTTGTGGGTGAGAGAGGACAGATGAGGTGGTGGGAAGCAGAGGGAGAGCTTCAGCGAGGGAGGACCCTGGGGGAAACCAGCTGGGGTCATACAGAGCATTGGACAGGTGGCTTGTTTAAAAAGACTTACTATAAATTCTTATGTGCCTCAAACCTCTTAACAGATTGAGTCTTAAGGGAAAGTCCTACAAACTTCTCAGGCAGCAGAGCAGAGTTCTAAACTGCATGTGCTGATAATAAAAGGGCGGTCATGACCCACCTCAGTGAGAGGCATCTCTTCACAAGGGACCAACACTGCCAGCTTTAGTTGTCTTGCATGTGTTATACTTCAGAGGCTCAGTAAGAGATGCAATGTGCATAGCAGACAAAGGATCACCTCATCGCTGCCAAAGAGACACGCTCAATATGACCACAGAAACCCAGGAGCTGTGTTCTTCCTGCTTGCAAAGAGATTCCCCAGACCAACAAACAAGTGAATGTGCTATTTGGTCCAAATGTGCCGCTGCCACCAAATTTGCCTTGTTACTTCATGTAGTCTGTGTGAGTGGTTAGCGATAAGTGGCAATTTTTACTGCCATTGATACTCTTGCAGAAGGAAAAGTTCACAATTTACATGCTTTAAGAGGTTATGAGGTGGGAATTATGTAGCTGCTTAGGCATGTCTAGGCATTTCTGGTGGATTTGGCAAGAACAACAGAGTTGGGTTTGTCTGGCTACAAGCCAGGTATTAACCATGCCTGCAAGAGTTCATATTTGCAGAGCTTTGCAAATCAAAGACCAAGATGCACCACAGAATTTCTGTTGTTAGGGAAGTATGGTGAGGATTTCTTGGCTGACTTCATGATCCAAATTAATAGATACAGAAAATATGCAGAAGGGTATTTGTGCCCAGTGAATCCCCCCAACCAGAGAGGTGGGTGGGGAATGCTTTATCAGAGCTGTTCCTGCTCAGGACGGCAATGCCCTGAGATCATTTCTTCTCCCAGAGTCAGACTTCAGGTGCAGAAACCTTAAAAATCACCCTGACACCTAACTCTGTTTTATAGCTCTAATGTCCCTTTAAGTCTATGGAAGAAAAAAAAGAACCCCTAGGATGCAACCTATCCCTTTTGTATGTACATGCATAGAAAAAATAAAAAGACAATCTAAATTAAATAATGCGCAGCTTGGCATGCCTGGGAGCGGACCTCTGCACTGCAGAAAGTGGGCTAGACAAATCCCAGCCCAGTAAGCAGCTGTGCTACTTGGAGTACACTCGGCACACCCTGGGGAAGCAGGAAGGATGCCATGCAGAGAGCCAGGGGTCCCCAGGCACCGGTGGGGTGCTCCCCGGCTGATATGCAAGCGGTGCAGTATGGAAGTGGAGGTTCATAGTTAGCAAGCATTTAACTTTGGCAAGCGTGAGCTAAGCTTTCCCTGGAAAGCATTTCTAAAGGTCTAGGCCTTCGCTTCCTACAACCACAGGCATGTGTACATCATTTACTTTTAGAGAAGAAAAATGTACATGTAACAGTTATATAGTGAGATAAAGTTATACAGTGAAACAAGTACTATGGACAAGAAAATTTTGTAATACGTTAAATGCATTGTCATTACTTGTTGTAATGATTGACAGTTATTTCTCTGTCTTCACTATGGATTAACTTTAGGGTGAGGCTATTTTTTATTCACTGTTTTATATCTTTGATGCAACATTTCTACTTTTGCTGACACACAGATTTCCATGTCAATAAAACCCATGAAAATACAAACTAAATGTCTTTGCTTCTTTTTTTTTTTCCATCCTGTGTATTTAACGCTATCAGATACTTATAATAAAACTTCACACACATATAAGACATGTACAGGGAAATTCTTTGCTTTGTATCATTAAATTGGTAAGAGGTTCAGACAGCTCATAGAAAATGAGAAGTATTCTTTCTTCATTTGTTGGAATCACAACATCTTGGGAAAGTCAACCTTAGAAGAAAAAGTCATTGTAGAACCTAATATAAGAATGAAATGCAGATATCCAGTTACAGTTGAGGTTGGGATTTTTGACACATATTTCAGAGCAATTTTATAGCAATTTAAAATGGATGATCATATTTATTTTACTTTCTTATGAATAATTGTAGCTTTAATATTGCACTTGGAATCTTGTCTTTCTAATGTGCATACTGCTTTCCAGGAGCGGACAGTCAATATCCAGGATCAGTTGTTTTCCATTATACTCTTAATCCAAGGAATATAGTTGGAAACTCGAACGTAAACACCAGGTTTCATGGGCTGGGCACAGCCAAGGCCCCAAGAAGTGACTCCATGTTGGACAAATTTATCTTGGTCCAGACAGACTAGAGGTCCTCCACTGTCCCCCTAAACAGAGAAAGAACAGGATGACTGCTTCATGGACAGACCCATGTGCGAGAGCGGCCTTCTCACAGGAGGCACAGAAACAGATGTACCTCTCGTATGTGAGGGCCGCACAAACTATACGTGGAGCCCTAGCCAGAGAATAGTTCTCTATGCATGTTTTTGAACACTTTTGTAAAGTCACCAGCACCCAGATATTGCATTTATTTTTGAAGTAAGGGGATTTGGTGAGAAGGAATCTGACTGCCCTTAGTAAATTAAACTGAGTTTCCTCCCTCAGTCTCTTCTCTGAGGTCTTCATGGCTTCCTGTTGTTAGCTGATGATCCAAGACCAAGTGAATGCATGCATTCAAGCCGTGTGTCTTAACATGTGAGTCCACCCCCCTCAACGGCCTGTTTGCCTGTTGCAGTGCTTGTGCATAGGGTAGCTGTGCTGTGTTGGCAATGGCGTTGACCTGCCAGATGGGGCGGGCAGCCTGCTGTTTTCACACTTCTTTACAGAGTCATCTCTAGCTTTTCAGGGAGGAAAGTTTCCATCTTGATTCAGTACATTAAGCTTTTTCTAAGCCCTTTCATCTATTTCAAGAAACTGAAGAACTCAATTTCAAAACCTCGATTTCTGGAGAAAGCCTTCGTACCACACTTGTGATATGAGCTGTTGCCAACCACATTCTTCCTTTTCAGCAAAAGGGAAGTCCAGCATGCATGTTGCCTCACCTAGTGTGATTTTCACAGGCACTGGCACTGACACTTGGAAATTAGTAGTTCCTTTGGCCCTTGGTATGCCTGCATGGCAGGCTCCACTGCATTCTTCCTTAACTGCTAACTGAGATGTCTCAGGTTGTTAACTGAGCTAGCTTGGACATTGGAGCTAGTCTAGCTGAGGCAAGCAAAGTGGCCTGGAAATAAAAATCAGACCGTTAGTCATTCTAAGTTGGCTTCCATACACCTGGCTCGGGCAGCCATGTATTACCATGTGCTCGGTCGTTCAGGCTTATCTGAAAAACTACCCGTCCCACTTCCTAGCAGCGGACAAGGGAGCAAGGGAAGAGCAGAATCCATGGGTGTTTTTCAGCTTGTATGCTACGTGGTGTGGCAACACCCCAAGACTAATTCTGAACCTCTAAAGCCCAGAAAGCAAAGCACTATTTGATTTGAATGGACTTACAACCAACTCTGATACTCACAGACTTTCTTACCTGGCAGCTATCTGTGCCACCATGAATATTCCCAGCACAGAGCTCGTGTTTTTTGACTCTACCGTTCAAAAATTCAGGGCGGTTGCATATTTTATTCTCGATTACAGGGAAACCAGTTTCCTTTAAGTAGCCATCACCACCAGTTCCTTTGCAAATAAAAACAAAACCAAAACACAATAAATGACACAGGTAAATGAACATCTTCACAAAACAAACACCAAGATATGGATAAGCAGTAAAATAAGCATAGTGCTTATGCACTATGCGTATACTTTCCATGCATAATATGAAGTGATACCAAAACCAGTAAGTATTATCATGGTACTTATCACCCTATACCACCCATCAAAATCCGTGCTGCACTGATTGACCTTTCTGCTCCCACAGTATATCCATATGGATCCAGTACCCACTGATACCTGTGGGAGTCATTCCCAAGCCATTTTATTTCTCTGTATCTGAGTTTTCTTCTCTGTGGAAGAAAGAAGGTAGGAAATAAACAGTTGAAAATGGCAGGACAGGCAGAAGCAAGGAGGCAGAGATGGTACTTATTCCCTTCTTAACCAGGACAGAGTGGGAGCTTTTGAAAATGAGAGTTGTCACAGAATCACAGAATCACAGGGGTTGGAAGGGACCTCTAGAGATCATTTAGTCCAACCCCCCTGCCAGAGCAGGTTCACCTAGAGCAGGTTGCACAGGATGGCGTCCAGGCGGGTTTGGAATGTCTCCAGAGTCAGAGACTCCACCACCGCTCTGGGCAGCCTGTTCCAGTGCTTTGCCACCCTCAAAGGAAAGACGTTCCTCCTCGTGTTTAGATGGAACTTCCTATGTTCAAGTTTGTGCCCATTACCTCTTGTCCTATCACTGGGCACCACTGAAAAAAGACTGGCCCCATCCTCCCGGCACCCTCCCTTTAAGTATTTGTAAGCATTGATGAGATCCCCTTTGAGTCTTCTCTTCTCCAGACTAAAAAGGACACAAGTCCCTCAGCCTTTTCTCATAAGAAAGATGTTCCAGCCCCCTAATCCTC
>VYXH01005516.1:228700-279869 GCA_013397275.1 Burhinus bistriatus | reverse complement strand
CATGGACTTGTGGATATCCAGTTTACTTAACGGTTCCCTAACTTGATCCTCCTCAACCAAGGGAAAGTCTTCCTTCCTCCAGACCTTCTCTGTTGCCTGTGAAGTCTGGGACTCCTGAGGGCTGGCCTGAGCAGTAAACACTGAAGCGAAGAAGGCATTCAGTAATTCTGCATTCTCTGCATCTTCTGTCACCATGGCCCCTGTCTCATTCAATAGTGGGCCCACATTTTCTCTAGTTTTCCTTTTGCCTCTGAGGTACCTGAAGAAACCCTTCCTGTTGACCTTGACATCCCTTGCCAGATTTAATTCCAAGGAGGCCTTGGCTTTTCTCATTTCATCCCTGCATACTCTGGCAGCATTCTTGTAATCTTCCCAAGTGGTCAATCCCTTCTTCCACTTACTGTAAACTTCCTTCTTCCACTTACTGTAAACTTCCTTCTTCCACTTGAGCTTTTTCAGAAGCTCCCTGCTTAACCACACAGGTCTCCTGCTTTCCTTGCCTGATTTCTTGTTCTTAGGAATGCACCGATCCTGAGCTTGGAGGAAGTGATGCCTGAATATCAACCAGCTCCCTTGAGCCCCCTTACCCTCTAGAGCCCCAATCCATGGGATTTCTCCAAGCATTTTCTTGAAGAGATTATGTTTCTTGAAGAGTTATGTTTATATTTGTGTGAGATCTGAACCAGGTTGGTTGGGAGAAAAAAATCATTCAAGAGAATGAGCAAACTCACCTTCACGTGATTAAGAAATAGCCTAAATCTAGAAAAACTTTCCTTCCGACTGCATAAAAGCCCAGTTTGAGGAAAAGCAGAGTGGACTGAGAGGTAAGAGTTAGCAGCTCCTTAGGTCTGATTCTCCTCTTTTAGTATTGGTTTAGGGGGTTTCAGTTTACATGGGTCTCAGATTTAGGAGAATCTAAATCAGACGGAGACAGTGGAAAGAATGGCAGTACCTGATGAATTTTGATGAAATAGGTATGCATGCAAGCTTGTGTGGGGTGTTTTTGGCACACAGAGAATACACTTTGGATACAAGTGTGTACCAACCTCCAAACACAGAGCTTTCAGATGTGTTAACACTATCTCACCTTTTGTATCCCCCCAGCCCGTCACATAGCACTCCTCTCTTCCTCCTAACACAGCATTTTCTTTTGGCAAACAAACCGGGATTACATGATTATTGATGATTGCTGGGCTGAAAGAAACAAACAAGAGGCTCGTTCAGGAACAATTATTAGCATATTTATCCCTGATACCACTTTCAGGTTTCTAAAAATATTTTATATACAGTCAGCCTTTTGTCTTTGAAATCCTGAGCTTCAGGTAAGGAGTTTTTCTGATGTGCAAAACCCCTTTTGTTTTAGACTCTAATCCCTCAGAATGTGATATACAAAAGGAAAAGATCTGAAATGGAGAATAGTTAGAGGCTTTTGATTGTAAAATTACTAATATAAATCCAGGAGAATGTTTTGACTTAGGCTAATGCATAGCCAACAAAACCTAATTACAAAGCTACTTAGGGGTATGAATTAGTGGCATTTAACATATAGGTGTTCTATGGTATGGGATATTCCTTTGGCCAGCTTGTCCTGACTATGCTCCCTCTCAGCTTCTATGAGAAGCTGAAAAAGTCCTTGACTCAATATAAACATTACTTAGCAACAACTAAAACTATACGGGTTATCAACGTTATTCTCATACTAAATCCAAAACACAGCAGCTACTAGGAAGAAAATTAACACAATCCCAGCTGAAACCAGGACACCTTGTGTCTGTTCTGGACCTGCATTGCAGCCACGGAAATCAAAGCACAAGCACCATATGTTCACATCTGCTTACAGCTGTATGGTTGTACTCCTTTTGATCGCACAGTGCCTTGGGGAGCGTTTCAGATGAATGGAAACAGATGCAAGAAGGGCCATACTGGGTATTGCATTAAACATGCATACTGTTTGCCTGCACACTGCATGGACCTGCTGGAAGAAGAAATCTCCCCACCACAGCGTGGAAATGGTATGTGGTGACATCATTCTAATATTGCAGCTTTCAATCCTCATTACCTTATCAAGGTAGAAGCATATAGGGAGAGACTCAGAGTGAAAACTCCTCTAGGTATTACCTCCTCCTATTCTGCTACCAGTGCCTGACCTCCCAGCAGCTGTCACCCAGCGCATTGCCAGCCTGGGTCAGTGTCCCTAGCCCTCCTCCCCTCCCAAGGCAGCCCTTTCCTTTTCTGAAGCCCTGCAGCTGAATCACCTTGGTTTCCGCTGGAGTTTCTGCAGAAAGGGAAGAGAGGGTCTTAAATTGCTGATTGAATGGAATGTGTATAGAAACAAACATTTCTGCAACACCAGCAACCACTATTTAGGTAAAATACAGATGAATGAAACTTGTCCTGTCAGAACAAAGGAATATTTCAGGTGAAAGGGTACCTGCTCAGTTTTAGCAGAGCAATGTCCACCCTGTGTGGCTCCTTGAACAATTTCTCAACATCTCGTTTTTGCACTGATTCCTCTAATGCTCTTTCTCTGTGTAATCCAAGGTATACTTTATATGCAGATGGCCGTGAGGACCTGTTGGAAATGATTGCACATGGTGAGCTAACGAACACACACCCAGGACATAGAACACTTATGATCTTATTGGGCACTTTGTTCTGTCAAAGCCAGAAAAATAAAGCCAGCTTTGACGTAAACTTAATTTCTTAATCCCTTATTATGACACATGAAATCAATTTGGCAAAAATTACCACTGTCATTCTTTGTTTCTTCAGTCAAAACTCTAATGAATGATGAATAGATTTGGCTCAATTCTCAACTGTTTGCAAGCTGAGTCAAGAGACAGCTCAGGTTGGTTATTGGGTCCATTTCGTTTCTTCTCTGATTTTCTATCTGGTGTAAGAAAATGCTGGTGCAGGCTACAGCAGATACTTACTTTTCTAAGCAGTGAGCGGCAGTAAGAACCCACTGAGGGTCTATCAGAGTTCCTCCACAGAAATGCAGGCCAAAACTGTAACAGAGCAGAAAGGCTTAAAAAGGACATGAGTTTAAGGTGGGGAAGTGAATTCTACTGCAGTTCATCAGGTAATCTTTCTAACATCTATGCTTTTACAAACTAAAGACATTACTCCACATTTTCATTAAGAATCAACATTTTACTTTCCTTGAACAATAGTTCTTACAATGATGGCAGTGTTACATGGACATTTTTATAAGGCCTTGTATGAAAACACCTAGATCTTTGTTCTTAACCAGTATTTCCATTACTGGAAAACCTTATCTGCAGTGATGCCTATGGTTTTATCTAGCTTTACCTAGCTTTTATCTAGCTCTGATGACAATCAGAAAGCTCTGCAACTGGCCTTGATTCCTAGTTTTGCTAATAACTTGGCCGGTAGGATCAAATGCTTACATGGAAGGACCAATCAAGATCTGTACTAGCCATACTTCAAACTATTGCTTCTACTCATAGGATACTGATTCTACCGTAGGATATAGCAACAGATTTAAAGTCATTCTGCTTTTTAGTGAAAGTATTTTTGAAATTAGTGGTTGTATTGGTTCTATATCACAAAACAGAGCATTCTTGGTTGCCTAAATGACCTTCTTTAAGACTAGCACAGATAATGTATAGCCTTGAACTATTTCTAAATTAAAGTCAAGTTTAGAATGCTGCAACCACATAGTGTACCATCCTGTGAGAGGCAAAGATTTCTTGAGTATGAAGTATAATGTAATGGGGAATGGCCATACCTTGTCCGGAGACTGATTTGCCAGGGCCAGGAGTGTGGATGTGAAATACACCCAGCAACAATCCTTTGAGCACACAACTTTGGTCTGAACTTGGATTTTCCACACTCATACTGAGCAGGAGCTAAAAAGTAAGAAAAAAAATCACTATAAGAACCTTTAGCATATTTGCTATACATTCACTATGCACTCAGAAAACTAGAAGGTGAACCTGTTACATTTATTGTTTTGGCTTTTGATTCTCTGCAGGAAATTATGTACCGTGTACCACCTATATTTTGTCAGGTTACCTTCATCTGGAACACTTAAAAATGGCTGGCAAATTTTTTTCACATACACTTCTCAGTGGTCATCAAATTACACATGAATAAATCTACAGTCAAATAGAAAAAAAACAGCAGAGGAAGGAGAAGGAAACAGAGAGAAAGAAAAAAAAATTCTCCCAACATCTTTAAACATACTCTTACAGATGCCAGCAAAGCAAAAGCTGCACTGGCAGTTGTTTTCAAACTGATCTTGGTGGTACAAAAGTTTGTCCACTCTTATCTCAGGATCTTGTGGTACTTCAGATGTCTCTGTGTTATTAAAAAAGTGTAGCTCTTATTTAGTCATGGGAGACTGACTCTTACCAACACAGAATTTAGAATTTGTTGTCAGTGAAAGGAACTAACTAATGACATTAAAGGCAAAAGCCACATTTTCTCTGTTCTTTAGCTGAACAATTAAACAAAAAAAAAATTAAAAAGAAATTGGATCTTCAAAATGAATACAATAATCATGTGAAAATGCCATTTTTTCCCCCTAAGAGCCCCAGCTCAGTACTTTCAATGCAGTACTATTTTTACAGTTACAGTATGTGCATGTTATAGAACATATTTCTTTTTCTTGTTTGCTCCACTTTGGGATTTTGATCAGAGCACATTTTCTGCTGCTCACGGCTGAGAGGATAGAGCCGCGAGGAAGTCACCCTTCTTTTGAATGGGAGCTACCTCTCTTCCTGGCATAGCTTTTGCTGTTGATGGACATGGAAGGACTTGAAACCAAAATGTTGTAAAACTTTACCATTCTACACTTTCTTGTACCACCTCATTCAGAGTACTGAATGGCTTGATTACTAGTAATAAAGACAAGGGCATTTGGTTAAATAGGGTTACATGCACTTTCCAAACATCTGATACGGTATAATATCAGAGGATGGAAAATCTGTTTTACATCCAGGACAGAACCAGAGCCATGTGAACAAGGACTGCAAAAATTTTGCTGGGATAAGGGCATCCCTGGTCAGCCTGGCCACACGCACAGTTATGCCAGGTGACCGGGCAGGAGCAGGGGACATTTCTGCAGGAACAGTCTTATTTTGAAACACATGGCAAAACCCCTGTGAGCTTCAGCGGGCTCCAGGTACATCTTGTGCTGGGTTTGGGGCTTCCGAGGAATAAGCACCGTTCTTAAGACTTCAGACAGAAATTTTGAGCGTCACTTCCCCACGGTCTTGATTTCCAATCTAAAGCTCTTGCCCTGTCTTAGGTCAGACTTTCAGATTAATCACTGAATGTCCTCCAGTTGTCATAAAGGGTTACAGGAAAGGGAGACACTAGTCTTTAAAAGAATAATTACGGCACTTGGGAATGTCACAGTACTCCCAGGCTTTTCTTGGGTCTGTTGTGTAGCACCATGGTCCATTGACATCTCCATCAGGATTCCTGCAATACTGTAACAAACCATAAAGACACCAGCTATTAACCAGGGGATAAAAAAGCCTACCAATGCATGTGTCAAAATAAAATAAAATTAAATTTGGGAAATACTTTTTTACTTCCTTGCTGATAAGTGATTTCCAATTCCTTTTGTCAAAATTTGTTTCATTTTTGTATTTCCTCTGAGTTTAGAAAAAGATAGTAAAAATGAAACCTCAACTGTCTTCAGCCAGTAATCTTCATTAGTGCAAGCTTAGACCTTTGAGCTCTCAAAAAGGAGGAGATCTTGACCTAGGATGGGGTTTTCTAAAGCACTAAACTGTCTACTCCTGCTTCTACTGCAGTTAGTAGGAGCAGTAAGGTCAGCCCTGAGGTCTTTTCACACCCACTCTGGTTGCATGACTGCAGGGCAAGTGGGTATTGTGTAAGCTGCTCTTGCACAACTTGGTGATGCCTATGAGCCCCAAGGGAAGTGGTGCAGTGTCCACTTTGACATGGGGAGCCTGGTTCGTTGAATTGCTGTCTAGGTCTTACTGGCTATACTGACTGTGCTCAGCACGGACACCTCTACACAGCTCCATGCTACTAAGTATTTTTCGAGTTCCCTTCCTTACACTGAAATATATCCCATGTCTTAAGAAAAAGGAAAAAATATTTGCTTCTCTTCCTTAAGAGTCCCTGCCAAATGCAAGAACCAAAAAGTTATGGCAGGCAGCTTTTTGGAGGGAGTTTCCCTAATCTGAGCTGGAATTCAATACAGGATATGTGACGCTGTCAGAGGATTGGCTAAAGCAAGCTCTAAAATCATGTACCTGGAGAAAAAATAGTTCAAGCTGGCAACATCAAATAAGCTCTTTATTCTGATCACAAACCAGGCAAGTATGGAATATTACCGGTCTAGAGAACTAGTGATGAATACATGTGTTAGGACTAGGGAGATGAAGGTCAGAGATGGAGAATGACCTACAGGATGGGTCAGATGCATGTATGTCGTTGTATGATGGGCTGTGGTAGAAGTTGTAGGGCTGGAGGGGGAATTAGTAGAGGATGGGGCTGCAATCCATCAGCTCTATATCTCAAGGAGCTTGCACTGAACATTGGATCCCTCGCCATCTCACCGATCAGTTACTACTGAAGCCTATGACCCCAGGTGCTCTTTCTGGCAGAGATGCTGCCCACAGACTGCCTCCAATTAGTTATCAGCAGTGAGGAGAACCAAATGCCCATCTGAAGCCCTTTGGCTGTACTGCAGAAGCATTCAACAGAGCTTCTGGGCATCTGTGTGTCCCACAGAACTACAGACTGCTCATGTCAACAAGAATCAGCATGATCAGGTTCTTGGATTGAACTGAGGAAAATAAATTAATTTACAAAGACTTGACATGAAATTCTTGCTGAGGGACCATGAAGAAGACAGGAAAAGCTCAATGACAACAAGTATTAAATGAACAGCTGCTCACATTTTTATCCAGGCCTGCTCCTGGATGAGTCATGGGAGTGAAATAGTCATGGCTATGAGGTCTCTGAGAACTCCACTCTTGACAAGTCCTGCCCCTTGCAGTTTTTGCTACTGTGCCACGATAATCTTTTCCATTAGCATTAATGCAGTCTGTGAAGAAAGACGAAAAGGAAATGATTGTTATCTGTGAGCTATTGGGTCATGTCCATTCTTGATGGTGATGAAGCAGAAATAAATTTGAGGAAATACTACTAGGACTTACATGTCCTATATAATAAATATACAAGGAGAGAAGGACAACATAGTGTCAATTATGGCTAACAATCACATTTTGATTTCCTTGCATTTTAAACGTTTTCTTCATGATCATGAAAGTCATAAATCAAAGAATCTTAGGTTCCGTTGATACCTCATGACTCCAGAACCCTGGATCACAAAGACTATGCACTCGTAACGTCTTTTCCTTACAGACACTGGCATCTGTCCAATGCCACATTTTACAATAGGTAAAAAACAGTAATACATGTTCAGCCAAAATTATTAGCCTTCTAACCAGAAGAACACGTCATAACAAAAAACTGAAAGCTGCAGCACTCTAACCATCTACTGCATAACAAAGTTGCATCTGAACTGAATAAAAAAAGTCAGCTGTCTTCTGGTAGGAAATGGAGCCCCGGAAATGTGAGCGCATGGCACAGGAAAAGACTTTCTCAGAACAGTTGCCAGCAAAATGCCATCACCTCTATATTTGCTGTCATTGCTAGTAGCCCTCCCACGGTAGTGTGGAGACTACTTGCCATCTGTTTCCTTGTGTTTCCAGTATTGCCAGATGTAGTAGATAAAAGATGTGATATTGATCTAAAATCAAATACAGAAACTCTGCTATAAAATTCTACAATAAAGTTCAGAAAACGAAGAGCATGGATAAAATATTATATTAAATTCTGTAATTATCTGGAGTTTTCTGTATTTTATCCTCATTAAATTCTTCATGATGTTTCTATTAAAAACAGCTTGCTGGTTATGAGCGTTTCTGGGGAACCGGAAAGTATTCTCACCAGGATTTGGTTCCTGTGTTGTCTGAGGAGGTTTTGGTAAAGTTACTGGTACGTGGTCATCACATCTTTTCAGGTTACAATACTCCCATCTCACACTGGGGTCAGTGGTGTAGCACCATGGGCGACTATCAGCATCTGGGTTTCTGCAATAATTCTGCTTCAGGTCCCTACAAATGTAAGCATATTATATTCCCATCCACGCCACTGTTCTGAGGAGAATTTGAAAGAACATTTTAGAAAGCAGGTCTGCTACAGAGTTAACATATATCATTTATCATGTACAGTGTACAACAGAAATCCTTTTTCCGGCATAAAGAAATCAAGAAACATATACAGAATATTTAAATATACCCAATACTTATTCACTGATCAAAGCTTATAGTAGAATACCATTTACAAATCCAGATAAGTAAATGCACAAATGTATATTAAAGACATAATTCTTTTTACTTTTTCACATACATTAACAGCTTTTAAGAATGAATAGTTTTTTGCATTTTGGAATAAATAAATAAATAGAAAATATTAGGAATAAGAAAATAACCCATCCCTTCCTCAAAGCGCTACTGAACTGCAGACTAGGATGCGAAGACTTAAACTCATGAATAAGCTCATGTACAGAAACAGTTCAATTTAGTATAAGGGAAAATTTGTGATAACTCTTCGCTCCTGTAGAAGCAACGTAGGAACACACAATTAATTAGTCTAAAGCATAATAGTGACAACTGTGGCTTGTCTCAAGATGAGGTTAATAGAAAATGTTTCTGCCTTAAAAAAAGAAGAAAGGGAAGGGATTATTTTTATCAAGTACACTCCCTTCCCATCTTTAAAATCATTGCTGTGTAAAGATGGTGCAAATCAAAATGAGTTCGTGAATGGTCATTGTCCAATGAAACATGGAAATGGGAAATACACATACGCATTTGGGAACCGCTCTGCCGTTTTATTGTGTCGGTGCGGTGACATTGAGCTCCAGGCTTGACATTTCTTTCCCGTGAGAGTGAAAGAAGCTGTGCCACGGTAAGTCACACCATTGCCTTGATAGCATTCCTCAGTAATTTGAGCCTGCTCAGGCACATCAACAGCTGTAGTGAATAACAGAAACCAGTCCCTTGCATCTTAATACTTTGATATTTATATATGAGCATAGAAAGCCAACAGAAAACAACAAGCCAGAGTATTTCACTAACCGCCACAGCACTCTCTCTGTAGCAGAATCCTTCTCAGACTGTAGATCAAAAGGAAGATTTCCAAAAATGTTTGTAAAAATTTAATGATATGCTAGATTAAAAGCACTTGTACATCAATTTTACTGACATGCATGGGGATTTATTTCAGCTAACGATCCAAATAGTTCACATATGGATCAAAATTTATCCAGGGTAGGGGAATGTCTGTGGCTTTGCCACAGGTATGTGTATGGAACAATCCTGCCTTGTGTAAGGAGAATTTTCTTTTGATTGCTTTTTATGGAGTCTTGGTTCAGTGCTCTTAAATTATCCCAGGTTTTGCTTTGGATTCAGTTTTTCAGGAGCTGGCATATAAAGCTAATTAACTTTTCCATGGAGCATTAAAAAATTTAGAGGTGGAGGCAACCACCACTTGGCAAAAGGAAAAGTCCTCTGTTACTGCAGTTTTTCCTGAGCTGGGTCAGTAGGTGACTTAAAACCTTCTGCACTTATCCACCAGACTGAACATACCAGCACGGGCTACACACCAGGCTCAGGATTTCAACTGATACATAGCAATACAGAAAGTGACAGCAATAATACAACTAAGCAGAGTCACCCAAGATTTTCAAAATAAACCATGATGACGCTTCACTTCCAGATGTCTCCTGTTGTTCTTACCCGGGGCCTCTGGCTCTGTCCCATCACAGGAAGGGATAGTGCAATATTCCCACCGGGCAGTTCTGTTGGTGGTGTAACACCATGGCATCTTCTCACCGTCGGGATTTCTACAGTAGTTTTCCTCTAGGCTCCTGAAACAGAAAACTTGGCTAAGAAAAGCCTCTCATGGAAACCTAGTCAAAGTTACGAACGACAGGGGAATGTACCTTGCTGCCTAGTTTACTGTTGTATTTACTGGTGGGTAAGTGCTGTCATTTACTGATGCCATTTACTAGATGAATAATTGCAATTCACTGGTGTTTTGGATGTGCTAAACTAGACACCTGCTAGACTGATGGATGAACTAAGAGATTGTATTTCATGTAGTACTTCAAGGCCAAGAGCAGCACAGCAGAAACATAGGGTGAAAGAATCCAGCCTCAAGCAAATATCATAATTGTAACTTCCTTACTTCACATTGCTTCACCTGAGCAACAATACAGTAAAAGGATGAACTGAAGAGGGAAAAAGTCAATCAAGCAGAGCTTGGAAGTTGGAAGAGGAGACACTGGTTTCCAAGAACAAAGAAGTGAATAAAAAGAAATGTGGATGGAATCCAACAGGTGATGAATGTTTGTGTAACCAAAGAACTTTGCAAGATAGTTGAAGAAAAATGAAATAATTCTGTGCCTTGGTACTTCTCGTGAACACTGAATAATGGAGAGGTTTCACTTACTTGCAGGGATAGTTTTCAGGAGTGCGAGCATGTCTGTGAGGAGACTGAGAACTCCAGTGCTGACAGGTATTTCCCGATTCAGTAACAGATATCGTGCCTCGATAGTCATCTCCTCTTCCTGATAGACACTGACGCCCTGGTGCAGAAACTGGTGGAGGTGTTGCTATTACAGAAAAAGGAACTGAAGTTTAGCAGTGCCTTCTAGCCTTATGAAAAAATGAAACCAAAATCACTTTGAGTTTTATAATTAAGTGGGCTTTTTTAGCTTTCTTAGAAGGTGAGGTTTAAAGATCAAAATGTTTGGAAAGTCCAAAAGGCAGAGAAAAGATCTAAAAATATCTTAACTTTTCTTTCTTTCATTTTAACATCTCTTCACAAGCAGTAAAACTGCCAGAAAGGCATTTACATCTGCCCCTTTACAGCAGCCAGTTTACAATACAACCAAGCCTTAGCAGCCCCATCAGAACAAAGCTCGAAAATGAGCAAATGGTAATATTGTGAAGAAAACTGGGCTGAAAGTGGCAGGGCCACCAGTGATAGGTACAGATATAGGTGCAGGTATCAAAGAGATGTATTCTAACTGGTGAGAATTAGAGACAGCAAGGACAAGGTCTGGTGAGAAGCCCCAAGGGAAAGTATCATGGCAAGGACAGGCCTCTAGGGGAAAAGGAAATTGAAAAAGTGGAGAATTGAATCGGAAGAGCAAAATAAGAGCCAAAAGATTTTCAGGAAGCGTGAAACTGTTTGATATCAAAAGAGGAACATCAGAAGAAACATCAGAACCACTGAAATGCGTGGTCATGGAAAAACACGTCAAGGAGGGGACATGTGCTCCAGGCAAAACTATTAGAAAAGTCTAGCCTCAAAAGAGCTATCAGAGGTTTGTTTCAAGGTTATTTATTTTTTTCTTAGAGATAAAAGTCAGCAGTCTTTTATTCTTTCTTTTATCTTTGGGGCATCTTCTATTTGTTCTAGCTCCTTGCACCACCCTGAATGGAAGTTAGCTAAATGTCTTTGTGTCTAGATGTCTTTGTGTCTAGAAGTCTGGAGGTCAGACTCACTGCAACGAGGAATGTCACAATATTCCCAGCGTTTAGTTGGGCTGGTAGTGAAACACCAGGGCCGAAGTTCACCATCAGGATTACGGCAATAATTCATCTTCAGATCCTTCTCTGGAAAACTGAAAAGGAAAAATAATTTTTTAAAGAAGTCACTAGTCACTGTAACAATTATCCTGCCTGGGGCAGGGTGGTCTTCAGGTCACCACTGATAATAAAAAACCCATCAGAGTCTGACTCACTTTTCTGGGAGGTATCCATGAGAGTGAGGTTGCTGGGAGTCCCACCGCTGGCACTCAAGCCCAGACACCGTTGTTGCAACTACTCCGTGGTAGTTTTCTCCACTGCAGTGCATGCACTCCACTGTAGGAGCAAAGGACAATGAAGACAAGAGAGACAGAAAGTCCCTGCGGAACTGGTCCATAAGCATTCATACTCATCTCACATAAAACTCAAGAGCCTGATCGAAGCACAAGACTGAAGGACAGTCTTTTTTTTTGGCAAACTAAAAGCTTATTTTTATTGGTACGATGACTTCAACTAGTTGATTACATTTACAGTATTCCAATATAAACCGCCCCAACATTATAGACTATAGTTTTTAAAAGAGCTAAATTTAAACTACTAAGCTATAATTGAAAATCTGTGCCTTGCTGCTGTCACATTTTATTGACTTTTGCACTAGGAACTGTCATTTAGTTCAATTCTAGGATTATGATATGTTAATACACTCATATACCATTTTTTTATCTAGGGAAAAAAAAGACTTTGTATAGCTGGTTTTAGGGTCTTTTGATATCTTCCTTGTTGGTGTTGAAAATGTCTTTAGAATGTTTCAGGCTGAATGAAACTCAAGTTTGGAACAAAGACTCAATTAAAAATAAAAGTATCTGAATAACTTCACATTCTTGAACACATCTTCCAAAAAGGGAAAGAAATTGGTATGTGTATCCTGACCTTCACACTCTGGGATGTTACAGTAATCGAATCTGGTAGCAGGATCTGTTGTGTAACACCAGGGTCCCTTTTCATCGTTATCGGGATTTCTGCAGTAGTTTTCCTCCAGTCCCGCATTAGGATATTTTTCAGGTGTGTAACTGAAACAGAATTTAAATGGGATTAGAGAATAAGGAAAGTGTCCCAATTGTTCAGCTGAGGACTCTAAAAATGAAATCTTTATCTGAGGTCCATTTTGTAGATGTTGTTCATTATAAATCTTCTAGTTGCCACTGTGTGCCATTGCTGAAGAGTTAGAAGTGCCATAGCTAAAATCTTGAGGAAATACGGTGCCTCTAAGGCCAGTCATGTCTTTAATACTTGCATTTACTCCATGTAAGGACCACAAAATTTAAATGCAACTGCCAAGGCTGACAATGTCCCTATTGATCATGTAGCCCCAATTGCAGGTATCTGAGTTACAACTCAGATTAGAGAATTATCTTATTCTAGATAAGTGTAGAAAAATGTTTTATAAGAAGACTTTGAACACCAAACAAATCACTTATAAGACTACTTAGCACATATAAATGGCTTAGTAAAATTTCAGAAAAACATATAAATGTATTAAAAAAGGCCTTACTTTGGTTTATGGGGGGCATTATCAACCCACTTCTGGCATGGCACACCTTTCTGAGTTTTGGCTTCTGTTCCTCTGTAATCCACCCCTTTTCCCTCTTTGCATTCTAGAAGATAAACTGAAATGATATGTGCTTAATTAATCAGTATCATGGCATGTCCATTAAATTTTAGCATATATGAAATCCATTTTCATGCTTATACATTTAAATTCAGTTGGTCATATTTTTACTTTCTTACACTGTCAAAAATAGACACCTCACGTAAAAACCTACTAGTTAGCTGACGTGTAAGTTCAGTTAATTAGCACTGAAAATTTATGTGAAAGCCAAAAACTTCCAAACTAGAGTTCCCAAGAAATAAGTGTAACACAACCCGATTCTTTTGAGAACATGCTATAGTAGAATTAAATAATAAAATATGCATTTAACATTTACATGTGTACTATAACAAAATAGAAACACATTATCTTTTCATTGCATCCTACAATGTTATTATAGTTATGCACTAAAATCAAACCTTAAAAGAAAGCCACCTGAATTCAGCTGAAGAAGATAATAGAACAGAATCACAGATGCATACATATAACATTTTACCAGTTTAAATAAGTAAATTCTTTTAAGTTCATATAAATGCTGATGATATTGTTTCATTAAAGTTCACCATGTCTTGAATGAGATGTAATTAATTAATGATATGCTAAAACAATGACTCTCTGCTGTACAGGATAAAATGGATAGTTTGTTGAAGATGCATATTATATATGTTTCTGTACTCTTAGATTTTGGAACTTAATAGTACCTTCATGAAAAAAAGAAAAAGAGAGAGTGAAAGAATTAGTAATGGAATCCTGTCTTTATATAAATCAAAGGGAATTTTAATGCTGAATAAGCCTGGGGTTTGTATCGGTAACCTTAAAAACATCAAATTGTTTTAAATTATTAATCATTAGATTAAATGAGAACTGAAAGCTCAATGTTGTCATTCTTTTCTCAGGAGGAAGGAGCAACCACAGCCCCATTGTGGTCTGTAAGATTTTCCTGGGGGGACTGAACAATCACCTCTCCCAGCAAAGAGCTGGTGACTGCGAGGGGAGAGCAGGCTTGCAAGGGGCAGCTCTGCCAAGGCATGGCTGAAAGAACTCAGACCTTGGCACACTCCCTCAGAGCTTCTATATCTGCAGTTTAGGGACAGTCATGGTCAGGCAGCGTGTCCTCTGGCTTGGAAAACTAAGCAGGAAACTCATTTAACATTTCTGTTGTGCACAAGGTGTATTTCATCAGCCAGTTCCTCCTTTCTAGCTGCAATGAAGCAATCTGTCTTTTAGGTTGTGACCTGGATTGTCTCAATGTTTTTAAGTAGTGCCCAAATCAGATATTTGCAGAGACCTAGTCTTGCATCCACTTTTCTCAACATCAAAGTTATACCAAAGCTGACGTACAAGCAGCAGATTAACATAAATCTGGACAAATAATGCCATTTTACACAGATCTGTCTTGTCAAAAGTGAAAAGAACTAAGATTTGAATGTGAAATAAGGTCCCGTTCTTCTGTGGGCCGATAGGTAGTTTAGATCTGGATTTACAGATATACCTTTAGGCACGTCTTTATTTCAATGTACGTATATGGGCAAGTTTACCCTAGAAATTTTAGCTGGAAGCCATTTGGATCCCTCAAACAATTTTGCAATAAATTAACATTAAAAACCTCAATAACTGAACATTGAATCAGTCAAGTGCTGACTCTTTTTGTTTGCATAAACTTTTGACCGTTTATATAACCTTTAGGGTTTTTTTGTCTGATGACAAATAACTAACTTTGATCCTCAAACTCAACCCATGTCCCTTGGGTTAACTATTTACAAAGAGATATGTGGATAACAATTCCCATATGCTAGCTTTAATTCTTATTACTTTTTCTATAAGCCAGAGAATGTCAACTTTCTCTTTTATAGCACATACCATAGAAAAAATAACTTGTAAAACTGTGAATTTTGTACAAGTTGTCACCCTTTTCTTTGAACGCAACGATAAAGAGCAATTAGGTCTCATCAAGTAATTGCTTCAACTCAATAATGTTGGTTTCAGCAATAGTACTGCAAAACGATCTGGGCACGTGAAAGGAATTTCCTTGAGGTACCAGGACAGCAGCAGCTGCTGGAGGCAGTGATGTGATCTGCCTGGGTAAAAGCTACATTTTCCCTTCTGTAACAACAGATTAAATTGATGTTATCATTAGAATGGACACATAATTATTTGAGACCCTCTGCAAATGAAGAGATGAGCAACAGAGAAACCATCTGACACATATACAATAGTCTGCTTTTTTCACGTTCACGATGCCTAGGTCCATCTTTTGTTTTCTGTAGGTAGATGTGCAATTTTTGGACATTTTGCTTACGTAAAACTGCATTTTTTCACACCTTTACTGATGGGGTTCTGTTTTTCAAGAAACTAAAATCCATGCCTATGACCTCAAAAGGCTTAAAAGGATGCCGTAACAAATCCTCACTGAATATTGCAGGACTCTCATCCAGGTTCTAACCTCAGAGAACCCAAGGGATGTCCCAAAAATAAACCAGAATCACAGTCTAGCTCCCAATCACAGTGCTGAAGCAAAATCATTATGGATTATTTACATGTAAGTTATTTGTTCAGTCTTTAAAATTTGTTACTTGACAATTGTCCATTCAGTTTTCCTTCTGCAACAAGAACCGCAGAAGACTTCATAGCATTACTTAATCACAATTCAGGGAAATTCCCATCAGCTTCTGGATATAATAAAAATATCTTATGTTCAAAACATTAAATTACCTATCAGTTATATATTTATTTTTTTATATATATATATATATATAAAAGGCAGCTGGCTGTAGACTTCGGAAAATACCAGGCTGAAAAGGACTTTCAGTGGTCTTTGGTCCAAACCCCCTTAAAAAGCACGGCCAGCTTCTGAGCAGGATGAGGCTGCTTAGAGCTTTGTCCAGTCAGTATATGCAAGGGTGAAGGCTCTGCAACCTCTCTGGGCAATGTGGTCCAGTGCTTACCCACACTCCCTGTGAAAAATTATTTTTCTTGTATCCACAATATCTGAACGAGGTCTCATTTGGACGCTCAGCTGCAATCCAGCTAAAGCTATTGAACTACTACATAAAATCCTCTTGCAGGTCCTATGCACATAGCATTATCTTATGCTACAAGTCTTTGCAGGTCAACAGAGGAGTAAGGATGCAGTTTTCTGGAGGTCATTGGTATTTACAATCTAGTTACTGTGATTCTTGACTTTTGGTTAGAAACTGGCCTATTGAAACCACTGCATGATTTGCAGCAGCTGAGAATCTGGTTCATTTTTCCTCTTCGGGCACCTTTCTCTGTTGAAGGAAACCAGCTTCTTGGTAGATACTATAGTTTCCAGTTTCAGAATATTCTCAAAGGCAATAATTTTTTTTAAAAGTTACAAATCAGCAAATGGTGAAAGGCAATGTTCATGAAGTTATTTAACCCAGAACAGTAGTAATTCTATTCGAAGTTTACCACATTATCTTATATGTCTGAATAATCAGAAAGGAGATCTCTCTTGTGTATTAGTAAAGTCAGAGAACAACACAGTGAGACTTATGTTACATTAAATATAAAACACATTCCTTCTTCCCTGTATATAGCTAGAGCTCAGTGCGTCACTATGTAATTCAAAAATAGTCTTAAAACCTAATCATTTGTCTGCATCTGGCATAAGGTGATAGATTTTTAAAAGAGAAGATAAAAAAATTGGATAGTTGTCATTTCTTAAAGACAGACTTCCTATTTTCAGGAAGAATAGGAGATCAAATACACTTAAGTCACATAATCCTCATCTATGCCAAAACTGATCAGAAATAATAGATCTACAAAAGGAGAATACAAAAATTCACCACTTCAATTAATTATGTCATACATATATAAATTAGGATAAAAGTTTCACCAAATTCATTAGTTGAAGAGTACAGACATCATATAACGATATACAAATACTCTAAAAATAGATAATTTTTTATCTGAAGCATAGTTAACACTCTAATATTTCTGTCAACGTGTGCAACTAAAAGAAAGTTGATTTCTTGATTTCAGTCCCACCCAAGGAAACTGAATTTTCTTCGGTGATACAAATGAAATTATTTGGTAGCTTCCATTAGTTTTCCGGTGGGCAAAGGTCTGTCTCAGAAAGCATTGCCAGCACAAGCAGCTCTTCCGAGTACCCTCAGCAGAGACAGAGAATATGCAGCTGTAGGTTACTGGCTGGTTTAAAAGGAGAGGAGAGAAGGCACCCTTAAGCACCTCCATTACTCCCAGCACCTTCTGCGTTCGTGCTCTTTTCTGCCTTGTGGAGCCTAGGATTTAGGGAGCAGGAAAGATGCTGGAGCACTGATCTGGGGAAAAAAAAAACTGGCACAAGCAATGTGGCAAAACCCAGGTGTTAGGTAAGGGCTGATCTACCTGCTTTGTCTGACTCAGTGAAGGCTTAACCACCATTTACAACAGGGTTATGCGAATCCCACTGGAAAGCATATCTCAGTGAAATAATATAAAAAAGACATAGACATACTTCTCTTTTCATAAAGAACTGCATTTGTTCTTCTGAAGATCACTGCTGTTTTGGTGTTCTCAGCCAATGTTAAACACTGTTGGTCTTTACTGGTGAATAAGAAGGCCCTGTTGAAATTAAGAGGAGAGAGCAACATAAGAAACAATAGCTGAATGTGTGCATTATTTTTCTAAACACCTTTTCTAGTATTCAGTTATAATCTTAGCAAGCATCACACTTTAGTGGTATTTAAGATTGAGTAATCACTGAGTATCGCAGCTCCCATTTTCAGTGGTGAGTTTGACTGCTGAGTCTTCATACCAAACCTAGGTTGAAAGGGAGCTCCATGAACAAGTTATGACAAGGGTTAAACAAGAAGGTTTGTAATGTGCCAGAGACTCCAGAGAAAATGCTGAAGAGGATATATGCACAAGGGACCTTGATGTTCTTTCAAAAAAGTTAGTGGTCAGTCAAGAAGCGAGACATTCGACGGTATTCAGCAGTTACCAAGAACAGGTAAAACACAACAAGCCAGGACCTTAAATTACCCTGTGATAACTGTTCTGAGTCATCATATGTGAAGCAACTTTGTAAGCACTTTGTAAAACACAGCCATTTGTCTTTTCAGCAAGTACCTAGTCTGTAAGTCTGCAAAACTGGAGGGGATGGTGTAACCTTGACAATAGCCTCTAAGGAAAATTCCTGAGAGGCTAAGTCATTTCTACGGCTAGCTTTTCTGAACCAAAAAAAGAGCAATAGCAGCATGGCATTCAGTGGGTAGGTCTGTATCAGCAATGTAAATACTGACAGAGCCCATTCTGTAGCCCTAATAGCAACTGTCATGAAGCGGCGTGCCTGTACTTGTAAATTTGCACAGCCTCTCTCCAAAGGAGAGGGATCGCATCTGGACTCACTGGGTGTCTGGGAACGAACGGTGTCTCTGTGTTGTCCGGGGAGTGCCCCTTGCCCTGTTTCAAAGCTACACTGGGGACTGTTCCCGCCGAACCAAGCCCAGCTCTCAGTAATGTTAAACTTACAAGCAGGGACATGGCGAAAGAGCATGGTCCAACACACTGCTGAGGCAGGATAGCAAGTCTGAAGTACTGATCTGAGCACGTTGGTCTGAAGCACTGATGTGATGGTGCTGCAGTGCTGGTTTGGTCTTAAAGCTCTGCCTCACAGTTACCTTCCTTCCCCCAGATGCTTCCCTGCCAGATATCATCGGTTGCTTACCAATTGATCTCACAGAATTGATTAGGGAGGCAAGGACAACACAACCCTGATGTTATTCCAGTGTCAGGTGATGGTATGCTCAGACCCGGGGCAGAGTCTAAGGAATGATACTTGTATCTGAATATGCCTCAAAAGAGAACAATAATCCCCTGCAAACTGTAAATATACAATCTGAATATACAGACCTGCCTTCTCTGCCTTCCTCCCTACCCTCCTGAGACAAGTACTGCTGAAGCTCTGCCCTCTCTGTGTGGTTTTCAGAGAGAGGAGTGGGATCAAAGGGAAGGGGTGGTCCTTCACACACTCAGTCAGCAAACCGCAGTCATCCTTCAGGGTTTCACCTCTTTAAAATAAGTCTCATTTTCCCTTTTGATTTAAAATACAAAGTTATAAGATGCATTTGAAAAGTCAGCACCCTGCCTTGAATAAAAGCCTGATGGAGAGCCAAGTGCTGGAAACGGTCCTGCAGACCGTCAGTCTGCTGAGTTCAAAAAGGTATGCTGCAGAAGTGGTAGATCTCATGAAGGTTAGAAGACATAACCTCCCTGCCTCATCTGTGAGGACAGCCTCCCACCGCAGTAACGGATACCTCTCCTCATTGCTCCAGGTGCCTGCTGTACTGCTGAAGCTTAGTGGGCTCTGAGGCTTTGGCACAGGAGGCTCAGAAGCCTTAGGATCAAAGCAATAGGCTCCCCTGAGGCAGGAGCCTGAGCAACGGCCAGCGGTACAGACTGGTCAACATCTTTCATGCTTTCCAGCCCCTTGGGCCTGGTTAAATGCAAGTGCAAAGAGGGGGCTTGGCTGGATGTAGGGTTTAGGGTCATTAAGCTTTAGATGGCCATCTCTTTCACAAAGTAAATAGAAGTTACGTAAGTCCAAATTCTAGTAAAATTCAGAATAACGGATGTATCCACAAGGTAATAGGTAATGCAATGAACATAAGCAATGCTGTTATTGCTGTCCTAAATTTCCAAGCAATTAATTATGACTTTTTATTGCAAAAGGAGTGCCAGGCTCTTGATAAAACTACGTCAAGTTGGTTTTCAGTGTGCCACGCTGTTTGTCAAGATATCATAATGTTTTTGAATAAAAATTCAACATAATTTTCTTAATTTGTCTATTTCTGCTGTCTTCATCTGTATGTCCCAGACATTCTGTTTCTATCCATCTTTTGTTTTTCCAGCAAATCTCAGACACACATACTCCTAAGAAATCCCCCAAAAGTTCAGAGTGCTGATAAATAAGGCAGACTGCTCCATCATCTGCAATGAAAGATATATATGGGAACCGGTGGAAATTACCTGCAAGTAAATTTATTTTCAGTTTCACATCGCTCTGCACATTCTTCTTTACTATTTGTCCTATATATTTGCTTCTTTGGGTTAAGCAGCCAAGCTCCCTCTGTTCTCACATAGCTGTCTAGTATGTTTCCTTGCACTAAAAGGAGAAAGAGAGAAAGAGGTAAAAATGTTAATGCTGATATATTTTATTTTAAAATGTCATGTTAAATTCTTTATCATCTAGTTGAGTAACATCGTCATTTAATTGCTAGAATAATTGGGTTAATGGTGACAAAATACAGGTAAATCTTGTTTTCCTAGTACAGTAAAGGGTAGCATCACTGAAAAACCCATGTAAGGCAGGACAGAGAAGTGACCTGAACAGTACTTTGTGTCATTCTGAAAGATATAACAAGTAACACAAACCTAGGATATAAAGTGACGGGAACAGAGAAGAGGACCCAAGGAGCAAAAAAAAGTGAGGTGTTTCAGAAAGAAAATATTGATCACCCATACTTTGGAGAAAGTGGAGAAATGGGACTCAAGAAGGCTGTGAAATAATGATTGTCCATCGCTGACACCTACCCACATGGAACGACTTCAGTTTTATCATAGCTGCCTCTTTTCAAATGCTCTTGCTCTTGCAAGAAACAAGCTATCCTCAGTCACAGAATCACAGGGGTTAGAAGGGACCTCTAGAGATTGTCTAGTCCAACCTCCCTGCCAGAGCAGGTTCACCTAGAGCAGGTTGCACAGGATGGCGTCCAGGCGGGTTTGGAATGTCTCCAGAGTCGGAGACTCCACCACCTCTCGGGGCAGCCTGTTCCAGTGCTCTGACACCCTCAAAGTAAAGAAGTTCCTCCTCATGTTTAGACAGAACTTCCTACGTTCAAGTTTGTGCCCATTACCTCTTGTCCTATCACTGGGCACCACTGAAAAAAGACTGACCCCATCCTCCCGGCACCCTCCCTTTAAGTATTTATAGGCATTGATGAGATCCCCCCTCAGCCTTCTCTTCTGCAGACTAAAAAGACCCAAGACTTTCAGCCTTTTCTCATAAGAAAGATGTTCCAACTTTGTAGTCACCGGGGTTATCACTGTGCTCGTGCTCAATATCTCATTTTTCTAATAGCTCTGTATTGAACTTACTTAATAATCCAGGTAGCAGATGTTGCCCTCCATTGCAGTGAATTAACACAAGACATTAAACTGGTAAATAAATTCACCTAACAATCTCTGAGCTGCAACTGCATGTGAAATATATAGGATGCTAAAAAGTAAAGCTATGTTTAGTGGTAAATTCCAAAAACGTTCAAGTACAATCCTTCTTGTAAAGGACTTTGCCATGTAGTATTTTCTTTTTCTGTTACAGCTATGCAACCTCTGAATGCTTAGCTACAGCTCACAAAACTGTGACTTCCATGACTTCCAGCTGCAGGGTGACAGAGTTGGATGAGTCCTGTGATTTTTACAGTTTTTTTATCAGATGAGCCTATGACTCTACTGACAAATGTTTGGCTCTGGGAGTTACCCGTTCTGCATGGTTTCAACCTCAAACAGACAGCTGGCCCGTAGGCTTTGCAACACAGCTCAGTCCTGCTCTGTGCCCTGTTTTCGGGCCTTGCTTTATGCAATTGATGAATAAAAGGCACACGTGATATGAACCAGACCCTGGCTTCCCCCTCAGGCGTGATAGCCACGCTGAAGAGGGGGACAACTACTTTCTTCCTCTTTTTCTGACCCTCCTCTTTCTTGGCCGTAGCCCAACGCCAGCAGGAGGGACAGAAAGCAGCCTCATCCCACTCAGACCCACAGCCTGTGACTGGGGGCTCCATGGGGACATTCGGTGAAATGTTCTTCAGGCTGAGGAAGGCAACTCCTCCTCCCTTTCCTGAATAACACTCTTCTGTTGTGTGAGGCAGGCTCATATGCCTCCTGGTACAGCTAAATTCCTTCACCCACGCGCTAGCTCAGCCTGAAGTTGAGTATTATCTTTAAGATCCTTTTGCACCTACAAGACGGAACTGATAAAATAGGCACAAAAGACAAATTATGCTTCCTCTCATTGTATTGCAGACCCAGAGAAGTTACTGGAGGTTTTTTCCCGCATGTTGACTCTAGAACTAGAGTTCGGCCCTAGGGGCTGACAGTTTAACAGTATGCATGTAAGAAACGGATAGCTGCTGGAAAAAAAAAAAGATGAAGTAAAAAAGGATACAACAAAATTCCATGTGACAGGCACAGGAATGACTGATTCCACTACTTATTTCAAAACAAAAATGACATTAGGCAGAAATGAGGTTTGAGAGAGAACATTACACTAGGTTAAAACAATGTCATAGAGATGCTGCAATGCTCTCCAGACGGACAAGGAATACAAGTAACAAATCACTATTATGGTACGGCTTACCTTAATTCTGTTCTGTTTTGACACTTTGCAATAATATTGTCATTATAATTGCAGCATCTGACTTTTAAAATATTGACAGGGTCATAATTAATTTGGGTGTTAAAAATATTTTTTCCCCCTTTTCTGTTATAATTACATGGCAGGAAATAATACTTTAAGAAAAAAAATGAAAATGTATGCAAGATGAATGAAAATACAGTAAATTTTCTTGCTACCATTTTTCCTATGTCTATGGAATTTTTCAGTGTTAGAAAGATGTATTACTGTCTTGTTCAGAAATGCAAATATTTAACCATTTGATAAAGGATTTGCAAACAAAAACCAAGTATTGCAGATAAAAGCCCAAATTCTCTATTTTCCTCCCCCATATAATATTCTTACTTATTTGAGAAGTGTCTTTGATTTGAATGAGGCTGTTCTTCTGCAAAAACAAAGCTTAGAAACTAGAATTTAAATTATGATGATCATATTTAACATTAAATAATATCTAGAATATTTTATGCCAGGACACGTCTCTAACATTTCTAGCTAAAATCTACCCATACATTTTTCTAACAGTTACCTTTTTTATATTTTAAAACTGCATATGTAAAATGCTTGTGTATTTCATCAGGGTTTTTTTTATATGTGTTGGCACACATATCTATTTTTAACTGCAATCACAACAGACTGTGTAGTTATACAGGAGGTCTGAAAGGTGTGCCATCGGAATCCCATGGTTCATTGAAGTTTAAAGTTTTCGGGAGAGAGGATATTGATTCAAAATTTCTGAAAGAGTTACAGTCTACTAAACACAAAAAGATATATGTAAAGAGCCTTCATCAGTTCTTGTGTGTTACAAATTATTTTATACTACCTTCCACAAAAATAGGCTTGCAGCACCAAAAATACTGCAGAAGCTAACGTTGACCAGATTTTGGCCTCCCTATCACATGGAATGAAAAATTTCCTGTGAAGATTGTGGCTATAAAAAGACTGAAAGACTAGTGTGTAGAACAATTTTTCCTTTTCTTTGTGATTTTTTTTTTCACAACGCATTTACAAATTTTAAAACAATCATAATGAGGATCACAGTACTTGGCAATAACAGGGAAAAGAAACAACCCTAGCATAAAAGGCTGCTGAAACCAGAGACTGTCGTGTCTTTGTAGCAAGCCTTCGATAGGCTGCTTTCCAAGGGTGCCCCCATTTCTGGCCATGGGGCACATACGCAGGCACCCATTTGTTTCCCACACAGACACCAAGGCTGTTGCTCTTCTGGTGTCTCTAACGAACACAACACTGGAGCAACCACAGCTCTTGCTTTGGCCAGGAAGCTCCATAGCCATTGTCGTCTAGGTAAGTTGTGACACAGGGATTTGAGGACCTACCTTCACCAAATGGAGCTTGCAAGCGTTTGGCCCCCACCTCACCTAAGCAAGCGGAAGGCAAAGGACTCTTACCTGAGCTGAGCAAGAAAAGAAAGAGAAAGGCGGCTTTGCTAATCCCCATTTTGGCCCAGCTGGCGGGTGCTGGAAGTTCTGTGTGTCGGTGCACAAAGTTTTATTGACTCGTATTGGAGTGAGGCGGCATCAAACAAACAAGGCAGGTAGGTTAAGTTAATCATTCTCCCATGCTGTGACCCCCTTTGCTGTGGTGTGGCCATTCAAACAACCTTGAATTGGATGGATTACCAAATCGACTCAATCATTTGTACTGGATGCTAGGAAATGTGTAGGCACTCTCTTGTTTTGCAGGGCATGTTTTTTTGTTCTCAAATGGTTAGGTCTTTCTTTGCTAGAGAGGAAACAGGCATAAAGTTGCTGGAAAGCATGGGAAATCATGTGAACAGGCAGAATTTGAATTTGTCCTGACACTGGAGTCCCGATGGTAATTTCAGCCATGCATACCTGTACTGATTTATAAGGACCATTTAACCTCAGGGTAAGCACAATTATCAGATCCAGATAATATTAACTCTGTAAATTAGTTTAATTTTACTTTTTATTAAAAAATTCCTTCTCCTCTATGTTTCCTTGACCTAGGCTTTTCTTTTTTTCTTCCATTTGGGAGGAAGATTTAGAGTTCATTTTAGTTCAGTAGCATAACGTTAGGTTTAAGCCCCATAGATAGCTATTTAGTGTTCTTTCTTACCAGACATTTAACCTCACAGCGCATGCATAAACTCATCCAGTGAGGGTGTCAGACTTTGCTCATCCATGTGTTATCCTGATTTCAACATCAGCTCCCTCTGCATTTCCCAAGTGGCCTTTGCCTTGGAAAAGTTGCCCTGTAGCACCATTTCATGGCTTCTCTGGCATGTTAGCTCACTGGTGACACTTCAAAACAACTTTTTGAATCAAATGTGCTAGTGACTCACCAGAGGCAGGAGGGGGCTGAATATTGGGTGAGGAAAACAGGCTTGAATGGGCGCTGCTGGGTCATGCAGTTCAGTCTTCTGCAATTGAAGGCAAAAAGTTCATAGAATCATGGGTTCCTTCTAAAAACTATTGAGGCTATTGTCCTGCTTAATTTAAGTAGAAATTGCATTGTACTGAGGGCTTGGGGTCAAGCTAGAGGTACAGGAGAAGCATTCTAGTATGGGAACCAGATTAGCTGTTATTTGACAGATTATGTGAAAAATCTAGAGCTGATCCTGCTTACAGTCCTGTGCTATTTCTCTCCTGTAGGGTGCTCCAATGCCAGGTTATCTGGTTGTCTTGAAGCTGTTTTAATGCAACTTGTGAACAACAGCAAAGCGTGGGATACCTGTAGAGAGACCACTAAGGTTAGGTCAGGGAGATGTGTAGATATGATACTTAGGCACATAGTTTCGTGGTGGACTTGGANTTGGCCTCCCTATCACATGGAATGAAAAATTTCCTGTGAAGATTGTGGCTATAAAAAGACTGAAAGACTAGTGTGTAGAACAATTTTTCCTTTTCTTTGTGATTTTTTTTTTCACAACGCATTTACAAATTTTAAAACAATCATAATGAGGATCACAGTACTTGGCAATAACAGGGAAAAGAAACAACCCTAGCATAAAAGGCTGCTGAAACCAGAGACTGTCGTGTCTTTGTAGCAAGCCTTCGATAGGCTGCTTTCCAAGGGTGCCCCCATTTCTGGCCATGGGGCACATACGCAGGCACCCATTTGTTTCCCACACAGACACCAAGGCTGTTGCTCTTCTGGTGTCTCTAACGAACACAACACTGGAGCAACCACAGCTCTTGCTTTGGCCAGGAAGCTCCATAGCCATTGTCGTCTAGGTAAGTTGTGACACAGGGATTTGAGGACCTACCTTCACCAAATGGAGCTTGCAAGCGTTTGGCCCCCACCTCACCTAAGCAAGCGGAAGGCAAAGGACTCTTACCTGAGCTGAGCAAGAAAAGAAAGAGAAAGGCGGCTGTGCTAATCCCCATTTTGGCCCAGCTGGCGGGTGCTGGAAGTTCTGTGTGTCGGTGCACAAAGTTTTATTGACTCGTATTGGAGTGAGGCGGCATCAAACAAACAAGGCAGGTAGGTTAAGTTAATCATTCTCCCATGCTGTGACCCCCTTTGCTGTGGTGTGGCCATTCAAACAACCTTGAATTGGATGGATTACCAAATCGACTCAATCATTTGTACTGGATGCTAGGAAATGTGTAGGCACTCTCTTGTTTTGCAGGGCATGTTTTTTTGTTCTCAAATGGTTAGGTCTTTCTTTGCTAGAGAGGAAACAGGCATAAAGTTGCTGGAAAGCATGGGAAATCATGTGAACAGGCAGAATTTGAATTTGTCCTGACACTGGAGTCCCGATGGTAATTTCAGCCATGCATACCTGTACTGATTTATAAGGACCATTTAACCTCAGGGTAAGCACAATTATCAGATCCAGATAATATTAACTCTGTAAATTAGTTTAATTTTACTTTTTATTAAAAAATTCCTTCTCCTCTATGTTTCCTTGACCTAGGCTTTTCTTTTTTTCTTCCATTTGGGAGGAAGATTTAGAGTTCATTTTAGTTCAGTAGCATAACGTTAGGTTTAAGCCCCATAGATAGCTATTTAGTGTTCTTTCTTACCAGACATTTAACCTCACAGCGCATGCATAAACTCATCCAGTGAGGGTGTCAGACTTTGCTCATCCATGTGTTATCCTGATTTCAACATCAGCTCCCTCTGCATTTCCCAAGTGGCCTTTGCCTTGGAAAAGTTGCCCTGTAGCACCATTTCATGGCTTCTCTGGCATGTTAGCTCACTGGTGACACTTCAAAACAACTTTTTGAATCAAATGTGCTAGTGACTCACCAGAGGCAGGAGGGGGCTGAATATTGGGTGAGGAAAACAGGCTTGAATGGGCGCTGCTGGGTCATGCAGTTCAGTCTTCTGCAATTGAAGGCAAAAAGTTCATAGAATCATGGGTTCCTTCTAAAAACTATTGAGGCTATTGTCCTGCTTAATTTAAGTAGAAATTGCATTGTACTGAGGGCTTGGGGTCAAGCTAGAGGTACAGGAGAAGCATTCTAGTATGGGAACCAGATTAGCTGTTATTTGACAGATTATGTGAAAAATCTAGAGCTGATCCTGCTTACAGTCCTGTGCTATTTCTCTCCTGTAGGGTGCTCCAATGCCAGGTTATCTGGTTGTCTTGAAGCTGTTTTAATGCAACTTGTGAACAACAGCAAAGCGTGGGATACCTGTAGAGAGACCACTAAGGTTAGGTCAGGGAGATGTGTAGATATGATACTTAGGCACATAGTTTCGTGGTGGACTTGGAAGTGTTTATGGTTGGACTCGATGATCTTTAAGGTCTTTAAGGTCGTTCCAACTTAAATGATTCTATGATTCTATGAAACAAAGCAGATGGGCCCAAGAGAGGAGGTGGTGGGAGCTAGACTCAGCTCAGGGAAACACTTGAAGGGTGACAGAGAGAAGGGGTTGGATATCATGCAATTGTATGTGGGATTGGGTTTGTTGGGTTTTAGGAACAATTACTCATTGGGAAAGAAGGATAAAATGAAGGAGCAGAATACAAAGTAGGGTTCACTAGTAAGCAGGCTTTTGAGAGCTACTCAAGTCTGGTTTAGCTCCACGTGGTTTTAACAATCTTAACCCCATTTTCAATTCTCACTCCAGATCCTGGGTTCCCTCTCTCCTGCTCCACACTCCCTGACTCCCTGGACATTGTCTAGTCCCCAGTCCCCAGCCACAGCCAGCATCTCCTCGCCAGTCCCTGTGCCTCCTTCTCATCAGATATTATCAGATAGTGTTTTTTTCCTTACTGCAATGCAAAATTTTTTTCTGCACAGCCCTGCCCTCTCCAGCACCTCTGGCACCTTCCCCATCCTGCAGTATCCCCTGTTTCCACCAAGATATTCATTGGATTACTGCGTTATGGTACACATCTGGTGGTTAAAGTGTAAGAAAACAGCAGCATAGGGGGGATACATGCAGCTGTTTCTCCTACATGGAAGAGGTTTGAAAAGCCTTCAGTTTTAACTGAGTTTGTAAAACTCTTTGATAAACACGATGTTTTAGAGATTTTAACCAGATCAGCTTTTCCTACAGGTTTTCAAAACCAAAGGAACTAGTTGTGGTAGCCAAAGGTGTGTTAACATGTGTCCAGGATAGTTTGGGAATGTCTGCATGCATCATGTAATCATGTACTCTTTTGCAAGCTTTCCTCGTGTTAAAGGTCCACATATACTCCTTCAGGCCTATAGCAGTTGCCACTTTTAGGTTTGGGTCTGGTTCTTCTGTCAGTCTCATTGCCTCGAACCTGATAAAAATGCACCTACTTCAGTGCAGATGCTCGTGATTTATTTCTAAGGAAAGGAGAAACTTGTACTGCCATTTCTTTCAAAGATGACAATGCAGATTTGGAGAAATATTATTCCTGTCTGTCTTAATGGATCTGATCCTGGAAAACTAGACTTGGGGATATTGTCAGCAATTGATCCTGAAACAAAAGTGCTCATTCTATAAGTTTTCCACAAGAAAATGTCAAAACAGGAGAAGTGTCTTTCATCTGCCAGGCTGGTACTCCTTACTGCTGTCTTGTGACAAGGATGTGACCTCTCAAGGCATTGTGTTTGAAAGGATCTCTTGTAAACTGTTGATATATCTGTCTCCTTTTGTGCCTTTCCTCCTTTCCTCTTTACCCTCATAGATCCACACAGTGTCTAAACCTTTCCTCGGTTCTGGTCTTGTGGTGTTTGTTCTCATTTATTTGACCACTGTGAGGCCTACCATAGGTGGAAGTTTATCAGATCTTATTTCAGTCAGGTTACATTAGTTAGCACAGTGGTTAAAATACAAACAACAGTAGGAGGCTTTTTAAATAGAAGTTGACCCTTGAAATTGGGTTTACTGTAAGCTCAGAAAAATCTCCTGTGAAAGAAATTGCAAACAATGTCAGAACCCAGGTCACACCTTATTGAATAAATTCACATAAACATAATCTCCTTAAATTTCAGAATCAGAAAAAGACAGAAAACAGCGACTTAGATATCAGTTATTTGCTAAGAGGAGAAAGAATTAAAGGCAAGATTCAGTTGCTTGCAGGGGAAAATCTCAAAAGGCAGATCTAAGGAAGAGCACAGCTGCAAGACTGGGCTGAGCGTGAACTAAAGGAGCTCATGTAAGATCTCCAGAGGGTAATGCGATGGCATAGATCCACAGGTTGCTGGGAAATAAGGAAGGTATTTTTACTTTCTTTTCAAAGACAACCAGAACAAGTGACAAAAGTGAGACTTACATAGCCCTGATTCACAGAGACAGAGGGAACTTTGGGCAGTGACCCCAGAGGAATAATGCGGATGGCTTCTAACGGCAGGAACTGCTGTAGGTAAGGTGGGAAGGGGTTTAGGAAGGAATAAGGTAGCCAAGTTAAAAATAAATTCTATCCTTGCTCTACATACACGCAGAGGGCAGAAGGCATGGTGGATAAGCTCACCCCTACAATTTCTGGCCACAGACACTGATGTATCCAAGGAAAGGAAAGTGATGGTGACAGAAAGGAGATGCAGAGAGGATGTTTTTCCACTAGCGAAAGTTTTAGTCTTTGCGATGATCATTTGTTCTGTATAAAAAACCAGCAGAATAAAGTCAGGCAGACATATGACAAGCAGAGAGGTTAGGAAGTGAGCAAACTGAGTGTCATCTTTATAGGAGAAAGATCTAAAGAATTAACTACTGGGGTTTCTGTGTTGCTGAAAAAATATCTGGAGAAACAGGGACCCTGCAGCTACCTTTAACAGAGCTGTGAAGAACATTAATGCCATAGAGAATCTGATAGCAGCTGGAGGTGATTAAGAGAAAATGCAGTCCTTTCTCCACCTTAAAAATAAGCAGCTGAAGAGTGAATTCAGCTGTAAATACTAAGAAGTAGTGCTCAGTTCAGCAGCTGTGGCTTTTATCATACAGCGTGCTAGAACTCTTTGTACACGAGGGACAACTTCATCCTGTCACTGCTAGGTAGGAGAGCAAAAGCATTCTCCATTTCCCAGGCAGAGAGCTTTGGAGAAACCACAGCTAAGCTAAAGGATGGTGTGCAGTGGAACGACCCAGTGGGCAGATTTGAGTCCTGCTCACGTGTCCCAGCATGTAATGCCCAGCAGCAGCACTACTTTGGGAAATGGTTCAGCAAAACCACTGTGGTGATCTGCTGTAGCCTACTCCATGTTTCTGTTAGTGGGAGCACATCCCACATGCAACCTCATGCGTTCTCAATTTTATTATTCTTGTGTACCACAATTGCCATCCTGCCTGTGAGTGCTAGTCACTCTTTACATGTGGGGCTACTCAACAGAAATGGACAAGCAGCATGAAATTCAAGCTGTATGTCTATTTTTCTTTTTAATTCTGTTTTCTTCTTGGAAGAGTCTAAAAGAAAGTGAGTATCTGTTTGCACTCAGGCTCCTCAAAGACTGGTGCCTGGCAGGTCATGGCTACACTTTTTTGGGTTTAGCTGGCAAGCAGCTCCTGTCTCCGCTGCCCCAAATGACAGGACTCAGCTGCGACTGCTGTTCTGGAGCCCATGCAGAGGGAGGATTGTTGAACTCTTATCAGTCCTTCCTCTCACATGTGATGGTGCAGCTTAAGCATTTGACCACTCTATTCAAAATGTTTGGAGTTACTGGGGAGACCTTGGATGAGGGTGAGGGCTATTTGACAGCAGAACGTGGAAGAGAAAATGAAGAAAAGAAGCACAACCACCATTCAACTTCTGGTTAGAAAAGCAGAGGAGAGATTTTACATTTTACCCAACAATTGCCCAAGTACCTCCAAAGACCCCAGGAAATGCCTGCTATTTGTAAGGTGGTGGTCTGGTATTTTTCTACACACTCACACAGTTACATGCAATGATGCCTGCAGCAGTGTATTGTTTACTGATGGTTCCAGCTAGTATGAAATTGGCTGTCTAGAAATGACACTGAAATAGAATGAATGTTTATAGCTCCTTGCTTCTATGACAGTTACAGAAAAGATTGACAAGCAACATCCATTTTCCACATAATGTATATATTGAAATTGCCAGTGCAGTTTCTACTTGTCACTTACATGTAGATTTATTCCCATACTTGTTGTTGACTTGTTAACCTGCATAAAGGAAGGATGTTCTAACCAGGTTAATCTTATTGAAATGAAATTCTAAAAGGGCAAGGCAGCAAACGATGTCGTTATATTCCATTCAAGGCTGTGTGGAATGGGATCAGCTCAAGCCATTTGAGTCAATGAGGTTTTCAACAATATGTCAGCAAGGTGAGACTATCACCTTCAGGTTTAGTTTAATATTTTGACAGACTCTGTGTGTGTGTCCATGTGTGTGAGCATAACATACAATAGCATCTTTTTTTACAAGCAGTTTATAAACATGATTATGATGGTTTCAGTTTAATAGATGTTGTATAAAAATCCTTTATTCTTTAATCATTTTTATGTCCCTATGTAAAAAGACCTTGCCATTAGATTCTGCAGCTTGCATTTGCTGGAGACAGCACTGGAAAAGTTGTTTGGGTTTTTTTCCCCTGATTCTAATGTAAACTCCTGAGCTAAGATCAGGAAAATTCGTATTAGAAATCATGGAAAATTTGCTGATCATCTTTATCATTTGCTCCTATTTTAACTCAAAGTAAATTTCTCAAAGATACGCCATTTACATATGCCATGTGTCCAAAAGACTGTAGCATATCATGGTCTATTTTTGCCAAATAAAGTGCAGAAATACAAGATTCATCACAAACAATGAGGTGGGAGGTGGCTGAAAGTGGAGTGAAAACTTATACAGATGATGCTGTGAGCAACTCGAGTTATCTTCCTAACTTTTTTCCAAACTTGTTTTCAAAGTGTGCAACACCTTCCCTACTTACAAACTGCCCATTAGCCTTGTAAAATCTTGTATAAGATAGTTTCTAGAAGAAAGGTGACTTCTGGCACTCAGAAAGCTTTGAAGTGCTGCAGTTGTCTACAGACTTGGGGTACAAGAAAACAAAAAAAATCCAGTGGTACAGTTGCAAGTGTGACAGAGTAAGAACATACAGTGCACCAAAGCAGACCCAAGAAACACAGATGAAACAGAGGATGGTACTTGTGTGCCAAGAATGCAGGGTGCCATCCGATGGCAAAGTGCTGCTCTTATTATCTGACTCAGCGTCCAAGCTCCTAACTTCTGTGACAATGTATTGACACAGTCCTAGCAGTAATGAGATGCACTGTAAATATAAAAATAGATTTATTATTTAGATGCACCAAAAGACTGGAAAATGCAAGAAGCTTTGCCAGAAGTACTGTATCACTATGTGCCAAAACCAGGACAGATGACTGATAGTAAATCAAGAATTCCCATGCTGCAAGAGAACAGCTAAAAGCACTGTTATTTTCTCACTTGGAGAAAATAATGCAGGATTTCCAGACTGTATTCTCATAAAAGCTTAAAAAAAACCAAACAACCAAGTCACAAAATTACACCCAGAAAAGACTCAAATAACTACAGAACTAAATCAAAAAAGATTAAGAGAATATTATAAAGTGAAGGCCAAAGAGAGTCTTCACTCCTGAAAACATCTTGTAGCAAGAGGATGGACTGCTAATGAATCATGTGTATTTCTGGGAAAGAAACATGTTTTCCAAGTGTGATGCATAGTGACACAAAAATTGTCGTATTTATTAGAGTGTCCAGGGAGAGCTACACTGACGGTCACCCCAAATCTAACCAAATAGTATTGAGAGGTACTCTGACAAGACCAGCAGGGGAAAATGGGCTTTTTTAAATCTTGAAATCAAGAACAATAGCTTTTGGTTTACATGAAAGAGGAGCAGCATTTCAGTAACAAATGTGCAGGGTTTCTGGGTTCCATGAGGAGTATGCAGCTGCACACATCTGCTACTGAGATCTGTGAATTACAGGCAGGCTGTACAAAACCTCTGCAGACAATGGTATTGCCTAGGTTGGCAGACCCCCAGCAGGCACTGTTCATCATCTACTAGCAAAAGACGGTATCAAATACCTGAAATGTCCATTAAGCGATGCCTACAGGCACAGAGGAATGGCTTACAGGCACCACGAGAAACAGGAACAACTTCTGGATCTGGCCAGTTATTACAGAGAATTTGTGCCAATGTTTTTTGAAGAAACAGCACTACTGGCAGAACTTAACAAAAACAACAGTACATGGGGAATAGAAAGCAAGTGCCAGATGGCAGCAAGCCTTTCATGTGCTCCAAGAAATATTGTGCTCAACAAGTTCTGAAAGTATCCAATTTTACTGAGCACATAACTCAAGAAAAGCCTCTGGGGCTGTATAACTACAGGAGAACTAGGGAGAGACGCATGGAGTACCTACTTGAGCAGAAAACTTGTGCAACTAGAGAGTGCATTATATTGGTGACAAAGCAAAAGGAGACATTTCTGGTTTCACACTTCAGGTTTTTCTCCAACCCTGTCTCACAAGTTGATGAAGTGAGACGAATGGTAACACCAGGCCACAGAAGTGGTTGGAGCCTGAAACATGCTCCCCCATATCAGCCTGTTACATATTCAGCTAATCACAGATGAAAAGTGGAAGACACTCACCACCTTCTCCAGCTCCTCTGGGTCAGAGCACAGAGGTGTCCAATAGTGTGAGAAACTTCACAGTAAGGGCCATGTCCTTTAAAAAGGTGGCCTGTTCCTATGGCTGCTGTGGGGGTACACAACCAAAGGCAGACTGGGTGGAAGGAGAGCAGGAGCTTGGAGAGGGGAACAATATTCAGGATCTGGAATGAATCGAAGAAACAGATGCTGTCAAGAAAGACTGGGTTGAAGAACAGCTATTCAAAGAGTATCATGATAAGCAAAGGAAATTGATGAGTGGGTCATAATGGAAATCATGAAGAGCCGATAGAGAAGATCAAGGAGTAAGTAGAGAGTCTGCAAATATATATTTTTTTTAAACTCTAGCTTTTTTAAAAATCCCAAAATGAGTTTATGATTTCTGTAGAGTTCTTTACAGCCATAATAAAGTATCTAAATACTAGATACAGATTTATAATATATTTTAAATCTGGCATACAACTGGAAGACTAAAAAAATACAGAAATCCTTGTTCAGATTATAGGTCCATAGAAGGTTTACATTTCTTCTGCTATTAGGTCAATAAGTATACTGTTTGGAAGTGGTATGTTTTTAAGTGATAGACAGAAAATTGGAACAACAGCTGAAAATGCTGGAATTGGCTTTGGCAACTGACTTGGACTCAATGGGACAGGTAGGTTTCTGTTGATTTCTGATGCTGCTGGAACATGTTGCACTCAGCAGTTCCCTTTGGTCACTGCAGTACTGCTTGAAGAGCCATCCTCTAACCAAGCCTTTCCTGACAGCTTCAATAGCGGTCCTTTTCCATTGCTCTGAGTGGCAACCAGGTCAGGCTCTGTGTCTCTGGGAGGCTTAACTAACCTGGGGGTGCCCTTTCTCCACCTCCCTGCTGCAGAGCGCACAGGAGCATGAGCTGCCAGGCCTGGTGAGGCAAGCACCGGCACCCTGGCACCCCGGCACCCCGCTTCACTTGTCCAGCCCTCTGAGACATGCTTACCTGTTCCAGAAATAAACTGAAAGAACAGTTTATTTTAATACCTGATCTCTATGTCAGGGCTGTACTGTTGGTGTCACAAGTGAGAGCAGGGTTTCTGTGCAAGTGCATCACAAACATGTCGACCATAGGATACGCCAAGCAACCCACTGCTTTGCCTGCTGGAGTGGACAGTTGTTTTTTCCATGCAAACATCTAACCTAGGAAGGTGAGATGATTGCACAGCACAGCACAAAGCTCTGCTTGGGCGGTGAGAGCAGGGGGAATTGGCCCTAAGAAGAAGCAACCCCGCCAGGCCTCCATCCAGCTTCGGGCAGCACAGGCACAGTCCAGCTTGGCCTTTTCCTACCCAAGGCAGCAGCTGGGTTTGGTTGCTACTTGCTTACTCCTGGAGCAGCAACAGAAAGGGGAGCAGATGCCATTGATGGGGACAGGGACAGGCCTGATTTGGGATAAAGTTTCTTGCACAGGGAAGACCTTGTACACAGAGACAGGCCAGCTGCTTGCATGTACAGAGGAGAAAAGCAGGTGTCTGAACAAAGAGGAAGCCATTTTCATGAGCTGGAGCACATCTCAAAAGAGAGGGGTGACGTAGGAACCTTACAGCTGCTGCCACATGCAACGTGGTTGTCTGGTTACCCAGGCACAACACAGACACACTGAGAGACAGTAATAATCGGTCAACTTGGTCATTGCTTTGCAATAACTACTTATGCTCAGCCAG
Source organism: Burhinus bistriatus (assembly GCA_013397275.1). Lineage (NCBI taxonomy): Eukaryota > Metazoa > Chordata > Aves > Charadriiformes > Burhinidae > Burhinus > Burhinus bistriatus. The sequence goes on along the minus strand of VYXH01005516.1, from coordinate 244,471 downwards.
TAATGATATTTATTTAAGATTCTTATGAATTATTAAAATTTTAAAACCATATTTGGAATGCTGTTTCTGACACAGGGACTGCTTTCCAGAAAAGCTAGCCTGCATCCAGATTCAGTGGGCAGCCATTGCATTCTTGATCCAAGAAACAAAACTAGGAATTCGGACAAAAACAGGCTTTGATGGCTGGGTACAGTCCAGTCCCCAGGAGGTGACTCCGTATTGGACAAATCTGTCCTTATCTTGGCAGACCAGAGGCCCTCCAACTTCAGCCTAGGGAGGAGAAGAGAGAATACGGTGATGCTTAGTGATGGAGACACTAGACATGCAAGCAGCAAAATACTGGCAGGAATAATATTGTGGTAACTCCGAAGCCCTCAAAATATGACTGAGTCAAGAGCGGGAATGTTTTATTAGACCTGCTGGAGTGAAAAAAAGAGGGGAGAAAAAGTTGTTTCCAAGCACCCAGGCTATTCCTCTGGTCTGAAGAAGAGACCCAACCACCAATCATGGACGTGATTACTGTGAAGCCAATTACATGAAAAAAGGAAGTTTCTCAATTTTCCACATCCTCTGACCTACTTGATCCTGGGCAGAATTCATATAATTGTTATAATGCTGTTTATTAATATCCTGGCATGGCAGGAGATGAATACCCATGTCCAGTGATTTATGTGCCTATCAATGAATGCACTGTCCACAGTCTCAAAGACATCATTTGCACCGGCAGTCTTGAATACCTGCTTAGACAGACCAGCATTTGCTTTCTGACTCTGTCACCAAGTTGCTACCAGCTTTTTATTGAAAAACTCCCAACATGATACCCTCCATTAGGAAAATCACATTTTAAAAGTCTTTTCATATACTTGTGAAAATTAGAAAACTGCAAGCACTTCAAGCTTTACTGAATCAAGGGATTAAATAAAGATGTGGTATGACTCCAGGCTGCACTAGAAACAGTCACTAGTTTCCCCTCTGTCTCTAGGAACAAAGGAGAGTCAAGGTAACATATCACAGGCTTTATGGTGGGATGGGGTACTCACACACTAGGCTACTGAGTGTAGGATATGTCAGCATGCAGTTCTGAAAGGAAGGTGAAATTACCCTATGCAATTTTCCTGCTATTCTGGTGGACTCTGTGAGTGAAGAAAAAATGCTATGTATACTTCAGTTCTTATGCTTCATGCAGAAGCCTTGAATTGCTGAAGCTATTTCTGAGCCTTGAAAGTACAAATTGTCATTTGACTTGCTCTTACTCAAAGCTAGATTATTCTTACCTCGCAGTTCCCTATGCTTCCAAAAGTAAATCCACCACAAAATTCATTATTTTTGACATTTCCATTCAGAAATTCAGGGCGATTACATATTCTGTTTTCAAGCACAGGGAATTCAACGTCTTTTAATCTGTTGTCTGCATCGGTACCTTTATGAACAACCAAAAAAATATAAGAGTTATAAATGGTAGCCTGGGAATTGTGCTCCAGTGAAGACTCAGTAACGAAAGGACTGGGATCCATCCCCAGCTCTACTATAGTCTCTGAGCTCCTTGAAGGACCTTATTAAATCTTTCAACGTTTTTGTACTTGGATCATACCTACCGTCAACAAGGAGAGGTTATTCTTCTTTGCAAAGTGTTCCAAAATAAAAACAGATGCTTACTATTCTGAGCCATTGTGTTTATAGGCTTTGATTATGGTGCAGTAGCAATTGTTTAGGGGGGAAAAATGTTAGCCCGGATTTCCTTCACATTATATGAACTCTTCCAAGCCTAAAGATAGTGTTTTCTAGATAAGGAGAATTTTCCTGAAGCCAAGGTTGAATTTTCCCAAACCACAGTTTATTTAGATGTGGGGCTCTGGCTCTGCTCCCCCTCCCCAGCTGATTTAATGAACTAGTTGCATGACATGGCAGGACCCTCTTTCCCACTGCCTAAATGCAGCAACAGTCTGTTGATTTTTCCATCCTAATACACTTCCGGAAGAAATCTCACCTGTACCAATGTTTTTGTGGCTGTGAGCACTGGAACATAGGAAGCAGCTGCCACCGTGTGGCAAGCTGAACAAAAAAAGAAAAAAAGGTAAGGTAATAAAGGGAAAAAAGGTGAGAGAAAATCCAGTAAATACCGTCTGTGCTGGAGAAAATTGTTTCTTGATAATGCTGATTAGTTATACCAAAAGTAGAGTGATTATTCTTAAGCATTGTTCTCATAGCATCGATTTTGTAGCTAAATGACACAAGAAGGGGGAAAGGTACTGTAGTCTATGTGGAAGGTTTTTATGGTGAAACTCAGAGACTGGGACATGTTCTGTTCATACTATTTATTTTTAAAAAAATCTGTGAATGCACACACAAAGAATCCACTGGCTTCATTTTACAGGTGGAGTATTAATAAGGTGCTGTCTGGCAAATGGGGTGGGAAGGGCATCCCTTGTGTGCAGCTCAGCAAGGCCAAAAGTGTGTACATGGAAGTAAGGCCTGAATGAGGGCAGATGCCGTCATCATTGCTGGAAGCCGTGGGGATGAGGAGTTGCCTCCTGCTGCGGCAAAAAGGGGTCAAAGAGGGATGGGTATTCTCAACTCTCAGCATAGGTGGAGTGAGAGTTCAGCAGCCGGAGACCACATAGGTCAGTTTTTAATGCTAGACTGAAGAAAACTCAGGTGAGAGTTTTACTGACATTAAAAACCTTCAGCTTGAAACCATTTTGCCCATGACCCAAAGGTGGCTGGATCTGAGCAAGCTCTGATTCAAAGGCCTCATGGTTCCCAGGATGCCATCTTATCTCAGATACAAGGTCTTAAGGCTGGCGCTTGCCCATATATCCTATCAGTCTGGAGTGAATGTAGGTCCCTGCAGAAGTCTTTGTAGACAGTAATGTTCAGACTACAGGAAGGCAAGTGCAAGCTTCATTTAGATGTTAAAAAAATTTGTATCTGAACATCAAAATTAAAGGCAAGGGCATTATTCAATATTGTCCTTATTTGTGCAAATACAGTGTATACCTAAGCTGAAGAAAGACCAAAATAGACAGAGATAAAAGGTGGTAAAGTCTGAAGTCTAATTCTCCTCTTTTTTTTCTTGTTTAATGAATTCAGTTTATATGAGCAATGAGGGGGGGAAATGAAGCTCTGAGAGAAAGAAATAAAAAGAATAATGTTGCCTGGTGACCTCTGACTTAGGTAAATCTTAAGTAAAATGTGTTTTTCAGGTCCCAGGAATGCACATATTTTGGGATAGGATTTGAAAACCTGCCTACGTTTTCAACTGCACCGAATATGCATTACCTCTTGTTTTTCCCCAGGCAGTTAGAAAACATACTGCGTTTCTTTCTACCATCAGACTGGTTTCAGGCAAACAAACTGGTTTTACACGGTCAGTAATTGTTACAGGACTGGAAAACAAACAAAGAATAATTAAAAAATCCTTAGAAAAATTACCATCAGCTTGTTCAGTCTTCATATTCAGAAAGCTCTGCATGGAAATGGGGAAGGGCAGAGAAGCTGATAGTGCCTTAAAACTGTTTAGGTGCTTGTAAGATGGTGCCTAGTAACTTAGTGAAAAAAGAGGTTACTTACAGCAACTGAGAGTCTCTGGGATGTGTTTGTGGGCACAGTCAGTGTGAGTGTGTTTGCAGCATAGTGCTAGAGCGCTGACCTCTGTTTACCCCTGCGGTGTGTATAGGAACATGCACAAGCCCAAGCCCAGCCCCTAGTAACCCTTGCAGGTGGTGTGAGCCTGACTTCTCTCAGATCCTTCCTGCCTCAGAGGCTGTGGACATTTTCAAGGACTTCACAGGTGGATGGAAGGATGGATGAATGAGTAAATAAGCAGACATAGGTGAAGTTGTGGAAAATTCCTTTCTCCTCTGGTTACATAGGTGATATAACCATGGGTGACATCATGCAGTATCTCGCGCATTACTGAGTCTAGCACCTCCGTAAAGTAAATACCAGAATAAAACTCCTTCTCATCACCATCACAACATTGTGCCTGAAGTCTTCAGCACTGGAATAACGATTGATATGGAGTGGACAGTGCCCTGGGAAGCAGTTCTGCAGAAGACGAAAACATTGCACAGGGTCTTTGCTTTGGACTGTCTGATCCCTTTCAGTTGTAGATGTGAACAGAAGAGGTAGCTTTTGGAAGGTATATCGCCCTCGGAGTCAGACAAGAGCAAATAGTTTTGGTACAGTGAAAGTATGTCTGAACAAGCTGTTAAATGAGATCTACCGCTGTCAGGAACCTACCCTGTGAAGGCTAGTTCTGATTGTGAAAGAGAGTAAAAGGACCTGAATGAACTTCAGATGTTTGGCCAGGGTAAAATGAACCTTATAATCTCTTTTCAGGCCCAGAGTGATTTTCAAAGTATGTGATGTGATAGCTAGTGAGATCTTCAATGTCCAATTTTTGATAGACCATTGCAGCTTCTGCTTCCCCAACATCAAGAAGTTAATTTTGTTTCTACCTGTGCTGCTGTTCTGCACCAAGGAAATTCTACATCCATCTTAAGATGAGACAACACCTAAAAAACCTGTTGGCACACAAGGAACTGGCCTTCAAACGGGATTGCAATGAACACTAGGTCAACACTGGCACCTTCACAGAGGCCTCTGATGTCTGGGTAGGTAAATGAATATGAAAGCAGGGAACAAGACCTCAGAAGATATATCAGAATACAGATGACATGACATTGAAATGGAAGTATAAAGTCCCAGACAGCACACATCTGCTTAGGAGCACGGCACATAATTCACCTGGGACTAGAATTCTACAAGCTGAAGACACATGTAAAGAAGGAATCTGATGAAGCTGAAAATAAGCAAAGTTGATCCAAGACAGAAACTGAGGGATATGATGTTCACATCTGCTATTTATGGCATCTCATATGCAGAATGGTGAGTGCTACTGATGCAAAACTGACTACAGTGCTATGTGTCTACAGTGCAAATGTGCATAGAGCACCCACTGAAAGAGGAATTGAATGACAGTTACAAGCACTAGCAATAGTAAAACTGGTGGACCGGGAGTTCCTTCTGCTCACCTGAAGTCAGTGGGAGTTTGATTAATCAAGCACCAGAGAACCAAAATTGAAAGTTAAGTGAAGTTGTTCTAAGTTCATTAAAGCTGTATGGTGAATTTTTAGAAAGAAATGTCCTCTCAGGTCAAACATGAGCTCTACATGATCTTTAATTAGTGTGTGGTGAGTGTAAGAACAAGAGGGAAACCGATAAGTAGAAAAGTTTCAGAAGCATTCCAAAAGGGAACAAATAACATTGAAATAATTGCACACAATTCAGAGCTGGCTGCTCAGACATCTAAGCAAGACACAGAAGAGGGCTTCAGGCAATTACAGTTATGCACAGGATTCTTCACTATATCACAAGCAGGATCTGGTTTTATTGAGTTGTTGGCCAAGAGTACAGCTCATGAAACATGGATGTGGCCTGGCCTAGAGCACTGCCAGGGAAACCGGACCCTTCTACTTTCTCCAGGCAAGAAGCTGTGGTGCCTCCTGGCCAAAACCGCAGTTGGAGCTCACGACCCTCAGGGCTGAAAAGGAAAAACCTCCAAGCAGGCCCTCCAGACACAACTCTGCTTTGCCTCCACCCTCCCTGCTTCAGTGGAGCTGCCACTCAGTGGGTGGCAATCCCTCCCACCCTAACTGGTCCTTGCCCTTCCTAAACTGTGTAAGAAGCTCACATAGCTTCTGCAAGTGGGGGCATTCAGCAGGAGAGATGCTCAGGGTTTACCCTTGAACAGATGCCTATGCTAACACTCAAAGGAGGTTTAGATTGGATATTAGGAAAGATTTCTTCACTGAAAGAGTCACCAAACATTGGAATGGGCTGCCCAGTGAAGTGGTGGAATTGCCATCCCTGGAGGTATTTAAAAGATGGGTAGATGTCGTGCTGAGGGACCTGGTTTAGTGGTGCTTTTGGCACTGTTAGGTTGATGGTTGGACTCGATGATCTTAAAGGTCTCTTCCAACCTAGGTGATTCTATGATTCTATGATTCTATGAAGAGACTCTCACACTCTCTCATACCTTCCCACAACCACCCCTGAGAGCTAACTCTAGGCTAAGCTAACTCGGGGTGGAAAACTTGGTCTGAGATGGTACCTGTTCAACTTCAGCAAAGCAATGTCTGCTCCACTTGGTTCCTTTAATATTTTCTGAACACTTTGGATTTGCAGGGATGGCTCTGCTGCATTGAGATTATGTATCCCAAGAAACACCCTGTAGGAAGAAGGCTCTGTTGACCTGGAAGAAATGACAACAGCAAGGTTATATATCCACATTTGTAATCAGGAATGTCACTCTTACAAAATTCAGTGATTTCCTTGGAGAACTGCAGTTAACAAGATGGTCAAGCTGCTGCTTCTGACCATAGATGCCTGCATTTATTCTTGGTGAGAAGGAAAATGTGGCTTTTTTAACAGTTTGCTTTTTATGATGGTGAAAAATCCCATGGGCTGTACATAATGTGGCACCTTCTTGCAGTGTTCACAACTCATAAAGCCCTAAGGGCCAGATGCTAGCCACAGTTTTTCCAAGTGCAATTAGCACCAGCACACCATTAGCACTCTTTTTGGCATGCTTTGGGGTGGAGGAGGGAGCAGAAGACAGAAGTAACCTCTGTTGTGCTCTGCTGCTGTTTGACTGAGACAGGCGCAGAAGATACAAATCAGCTTGCTGGCAAGAAAGACAGGAAATAAAGAGTAAATAAAGTGCCTTATTGGGTACATCTTGCTCCTCTGTTGATTTTTTCATACAACTTTAGGAAACGCCTGTCACACATTCCAGCAGATACTCACACTTGCAAGCACTGAGCTGCGGTAAGGACCCACTGTGGATGTATCAGAGTGCCAGCACAATGGTGCACATTGGTACTAGAACAGAGAAAACAATCACATTAATTTAAGACTGCATAGTCAATTCTCCACCATCTATGCTGTGCCCCTTATTCAAACCTTTTACCAGTCACAGTTTGTCAATGGCAAGAGAAATCAAATGCAGATTTTCAAATGACAGGCTTTATTTGCTCCAGAACATGAGAGACACGAAAAGAAATTTGACACCTGGGTGAAAATTTTGCAAAAGGGCACTCTTGCTTTCAGGAATTTAACAAAAAACGTTATATGTCCTAACAATTTCACTTGTGATGTAACGGGTTTCTACGATTGAGCAATTAATAAAAGGATAGATCCTTCTGACTTGTGGGGTTGCTTTGGATGAGTTCTTTAAATAAACCTTACTATGAATTTTTAACTTTTCTTGGAATCACATTTATTATGGTGACTGTCAACAATGCTATAGAAATTTTCATTAGCCTTTCTGTAAGCATTTCTTTATCTCCTGTTCAGCTACTTTCACTGTGACTGTGGAAATGCTATGCATAATTGGTTTTTTATACTGAGAGACGATGGCCTTCCTATGGCTTCTAGCACAACTAGACTTCAATTTACACAGCTTCAATTTACATTTGAACCAGACTGGATGCTGGTTGAGAAGGGATGATCCAAATCTATTCATACATATTGGAGGTTGGTGTCTATATTCCTGGGCTTAAATCCCCCACTGCAGAATGCAATTAACTGCAAGTATCCTCAGTGGGAATTATTCCTTCCCCATTTCAGTAAATAAAGGTGTACTTAATGTCTGCAGTTCAAGTTTGCCCTCTAGAGATTCAGGATAAAGTGGGGAGTTTGGGGTTAATGACCCAATAAGTAGCTATCTATGGACATTATGATTAAAAAAAAAAAAAAGGTTTCTTTTACATGCTAAGGCATTTTATGTAGAAGCCAAGACCAGTGTCCAGAAGCATATGCATTGTTTCCTGTCAGTCTCTTTCTAACGCCTGTTCCCTGTGAAACTCTGGCGCTCACGGATGGTGATACAGTCTGGAATACCAGTACCTCATCCTGAGACTGACATGCCAAGGCCAAGACCCTGGAGATGCATCACACATGAGATATTGCTCACAGGCTCGCTCAATCCTCATTGGGACTTTTCCACAGTCATGCTGAGAAGAAGCTACAGAATGAAAAAAGCTACAATGAAGAATTTCAAAGCAGTTCTGTAATGCCATCCATAGTGGATACAGACAAAAAGAGAAAGGAATAAACTTTTTTTTTTAATCTTCCTTATGCTTTCACTCTTTATGTTGGTTAATAGAAACTACGGGTAAAGAAACCACCAGAGCCTTTAGACTCCATTACATTATCATTACCTTCAGCATTTAAACCTGGGGCTAATATATCACATTTGACATAACAAAATATTAATTTACCTGGAAAAAATTGTCACCTATGTCAAGTATTTGGATGTGGTCAGATAACGTAAGTAAAACTACAATGAACACCTCCCTCCCCCAAAGAAAATCTCTAGGGAAGCTGAAGGGAAAAGAGAGCTAAAGAAAGGGGAAGAGTTTATTGCCCAGCTCAATTGAATATAATAACAATTTCTAAATTCTTCAAAACATTACAGTTTACACCTTGGTTGATATCAAACCAATTCCTAGATCATAAATAAAACTGAGTCACTGTCCCCTTGTCATAAAATATTCCAATTTTGCCCTCACACTGCTCACTCTGCTTTCTTGTTAATCCAAATCTCTCTTTTACAACTTTTTAAAATGGATTGATTTTTGGGTAAGGACCCATGTAACTCTTTCCAGAGCTGCATATGGTGCTATGGATGTTAAATTCATTAGTTCCAGTATAAGACAACTAATAAAGAAATCAAAAGCAAGAGACTGTAAGATTCCCCTACACTTTAATCTAAAAAATCTAGTATTCAAAGGCTGTTTTGAAAAGAGATCAGATCTCAAGTGAAGCTCCACCACATCAGTTCCAGGGAGCAGGTTTTTACAGCTGTGTGTATACCATTTCTTGTTCTTTTTGCCTGTGCAGCTCTTAGGTCTGGTTGGCAAAATTAATGTGTACAATCATAATGCGTTGCTGCTTGGAGGAACAGATTAGATGGCGAGCATGAAGAATATCACATACCACTGAGGGAGTGACCACTCTTCACTATTTCGTATTGCTACATTGTCCAACAGAGCAGTGACCTGCCCTCTAGATACTACTGTACTAAAAATAATACATGAGATGAAGAAGAAATAGACTTTTCATATCCCTGTCAGATATATTAAAAAAAAATAATCTGTCAAAATGCAGGCAAGGAAGGGAAGAGCAAAGCAAATGAGATGACTGACAGGTGTGCCAAGCAGCACTCCCAGTACATTACAGCTGTTATTGATGCCCACTGCCAGGGCACCACAGAAGGTAAAATCTCTTTTGCTGATGACTTTTTCAGCAAACACTACACCTGCTCAGTGTACTGATTACTGTCCCAAAACAGAAAAAAAGAATTAAGGAAATCTGCATAAAATATCCAGGACCAAATTCACTCCCTGCCCCAAAAGAAAGGCAAAATATCTAGGGACAGATAATTTTAACATCCAGATCTGAATAAAAATTAAGTCAGCAGAGGACGAAAAGGGTTTCAAAGGACGTCATTTCTGGTGCTCCCAACTAACAGGAAAAGTGTATGAGCAGGTTAGAGGCATTAGTTCTGCCCCAAAGTGCATGGTAAGACTAACATGCACACCAAGGAAATCCTCTCCTGTGCTTGAGAAGCCCAGGGAAGGAATACCTCTCTTCCCAGCTTCACTGGATATTTCAAATTCAGCTAGCAACTCTGAGTGTTTAGCTTCACTGACAATAAAGAGCACACAAGTTGTTATCTATGAAATTTTACTGATGATTCTTAGCATCGGGTTATCTAAACTTCGGCTGACTGTTACAGGTGCCTGATTGTGTCAACTTCCATACAGATGTAAACTCAGATCTAAAGCTACTGCCTACTGCAGTTTTTTATGGCTGGATTGAAAACATTTTGTAACCATCATAACAAGTTGTAGAAAGGGAGGACAGAAAAGTCTTTAAGGATAATTACAGCAGCGTGGGATTTCACAGTACTCCCATTTTTTTTCTGGGTCTGTTGTGAAGCACCAAACACCATTTACATCTCCATCAGGATTCCTGCAATACTGTAATAATTACAAAAACAGAGAATGAATAGTCCAAATGTTAGCCACAGAATGAAGAAGTGCATGTTTTTTAAAAAGTTCTAAATTAAAACTTTGAATTATTTTCCCCAAGTACTTTTCCACTGGATGTTAAATGCTTTCTATTTCCTCTGATCACGAAATTCTTTCTTTCCTGTAGCTCAAAAACATTAGGTGAAATTAGAAATATTTGATAAAATTGCTATAGTTTTCTTTATCCACCAAAAGTCACCCTAGCTCTAGTGCTTTTTAAGGCCTCATGAGAAGTAAAGTTTGAAATAGGATGACTAAGTGCTTTGCACTAAGACATTTATTGTTGGCCTAATCCTTCTTCCCCTAAAGTCAGGGAGAGCAAGTTAGGTCAGCTCCGAGAATTTGCCAGAATCCTGCTTAGTTTGTGACAAACAGCAAAAGGCATCGCTTTGGGGTTTGCAGAAATCAGGGAAGCCCTGTATGATTTCTTTTGTGCTGCTTGCCTGTCAGCATCAACCCCATGGTGTACATCTGCGCTTGAAGTACCAATAGCCCAGGTAATGTAAAATGCATCCTTCCCTCTTTATCACTATTATAGGTCTGGGCTATCAACATGATGACTTCCAGGTATGCTTAACCTGGTCTACAAAGACTGAACATGGACTCTTTACTGAGAGGTTATGGAGAATGGAGACAATGTTCAATGGCACCAATGGCATTAGCAGCTGTTTACATTTTTATCCAGGCCTGCTCTTGGATGAGTCACGGGAGTGAAATATTTGTGGCTATGAGGTTTCTGAGAACTCCACTCTTGACAAGTCCTGCCCCTTGCAGTTTTTGCTACTGTGCCGCGATAGTCTTTACCATTACCATTAATGCAGTCTGTGAAGAAAGATGAAAAGGAAATGATTGTTAGCTGCTGAATCTGCATGGGGTGGTGGTGGTAAGCAGAAACAAGGCAGATTAAGTACCTTTAGGACTTGCACACTCTCTAGTGTCTACAGCAGAAAGAAAGACAAAAATGTACCCTGTGATGTGATGTCTTAGTTTGTCAAGGATATCTTCCTGGAGGTACAGAGTAACTGAACTGGAAAAAATTTGAAGGAACTTCAGGCTGAACATTTTCTGCAACATATTGCAAATATCTGAAAAGACTCCAAGATTCTTGCTAAGTTGGTATCAGTAAGCACCTTCCATGAGAGAAGCATATTTCAGTTAGCAGCCCATTAGACTGAAAGACAGTTTTTTGCTTCCAAGGACATTAGTTCAGACACTTTCTTCTGCTGCACGTGAGTAAGAGTACACAGCATCTTTTATCCAATCCTGCCGCCTTCCTTTGCAAAGTACATAATCCATGGAAAGCTCTACTGTACATTCAGAAAAGTCACACCACTTTGACCAACATGGACTATTAATTAAGGAAGAAACGAAGCAGGATAGAGCAAAAATTTGTTTCTCTTCATGCATACATTTTGCAAAACTTGGTTGCCTATGAACAATAGAGGCAGCTAAGCTCAACCTCCTGAAAACATAAAGCACAGCACAAGCAAAATTCCTATAACATCAACATTCACTGGGATCATAGTTCAATAGAATACAGCCACACAAACACTAGAAATTTTGTCTATTTTCCTCTTGTTCCCCTAACTGAAAAATATATCCTACAGAATGTACAGTAAAATTATATAGGCTACAGGATATGAACTGACTAAAGAGTACCTGCTGCAAATTCAACAGTACAGATCTGATAGCTGGAGGAGGGATGTGACTGTTATGTTGCAGTCCTACTCAAGAAAAATTTTGATAGATTACTTTACCCACAGGCTCTATAGTAGGTGACAATTATAGCCAGCTGTTACCAGATGTGGTGGGTGTAGTAAGGCCAATGTTTTGTGCCGTCGTTGCAGGGGGGGCATTTGGTGTGGGCTCTTGTGTATGATCATCACACCTCTTGAGATTGCAGTACTCCCATGTCACGCTGGGGTCAGTGGTGAAACACCATGGGCTGCTATCACCATCTGGGTTTCTACAATAGTTGTCCCTCAAATCCCTGCAAAAATAAGTACAATAGTCACAATGCATAAGACTGAAAGTAATCATAGGAATATCTTGCCAAAAAGATGTGGATGCATACTATATAAATACATTTATTAATTTTTTACTTATTGCCAGATATGCTATCACCAGCAAACACATTTATGGCTGTGATACGGGTGGAGAGTTATATTTCACATGTACAACAGAGTCATGAATACATTTATACATAAGGAAACACAATTCAATCACTGGCTTAAATGCCTGATATACCAACAATTTAATTTCTAAATACCTATGTATGAGCATACACAATTGTGTGAATGTGTGAATTGGTAATAAATATGCAGGAAGATCCATACTGTTGGTGGGCAATTATGCTTTACCAAAATTTTTATTTTTAAATGTCAAAGTGTTCTTTCTACTATTCAGAAGAATGGCAAATGCATACTCATGCAAATGATCCCCCTCCCCCGCAAAAAAAACCCTACTTCTACTGACTTCAGTGCGAGCACTCCCATGCCTGTGCTTGCTGGGGCAGGGGGAAGTTGAATTTCTCTCTTTGGTAGTTTGCAGAGTTGCAATATTTCCCCATCCTGAATCACAGTACAGTCACAGAATAAAAAAAAAAAAAAAGAATTTTTTTTTTAATGAGTATTCCAGAACACATGAATTCCACATTTTCACAGATTGATTTCAATTTTTTTTAAAAGTTTGTGTAAAACACCATACCCTCTGAAGATATTCCAATTTCAATACAACAGTATTTTTGATCCCAAAATATGACTGAAAATGTCAAAAAAGATTTATTTAGGGTAACATCATAAAAAAGGCAAAAAAATAGAAAAGTATCAACCTTCTTGCTTATGCTTGTAATCCACTAAGCAATGATGGATTTCCTAGTGATTGTCATCTTGTTACTTTCCTACCCTTATTAACAAGTGGCATATTAGTAATCATGATTAGCTCTCTAAGTCATCAATGGTCCAGTTTTGTTAGTCTGAAGAAGACAAATCAAGGGAATAAATTCAGTGTCTGCAGTTCTGGGTGCTGAATTCCAAACTATAAAGAACACGTAAATGGTAGTTCTAATCATAATATATCTGACTGTGTGTTTTGCAGCATAAATGCTCTGTTCTCGCCAGATGAAATAAGCAGAAAGGCCACCACAAAGGTCTCAAATTCATAAACAAAATGCATATTTCAGCAGATGCCCAGACTCTGGATGTAAGTCTCCCAGTTACAGAAGCTCAGATTTAAGAGTAAAGGGGCACTGCTGTATTTTACTCAGAATTTAAATAACAAGAAAACACAGTTTTTAAAAATGAGACTAACAGAAAATGCTTCCATGTCTTGGAAAAATTATCTTTGATAGATACATTCCCTGGCAGTGTTTTAAAGCATAGATGTGCAAAGATAATACAATGAGCAATGGTCATTGTTAGATAAAAGAAGAAAAATGAGATAAACTTACGCGTTTGGGAACCTGTCCGGGGTTTTTTCATGCCTATGTGGGAACATGGAGTTCCAGGCCTGGCATTTCTTTCCCGATGCAGTGATGGAAGTTGTGCCACGATAACTCTGGCCTTTGTCTCGATAGCACTCCTCTGACAGGGGAATCTGCCCAGGCATATCTGCAGCAAACAACAGAAACTGGTCTTGCATGACGATTTTATGTTCTTACTGAGTAGGCACAAAAAGACATTAAACACACAGGGTTACAAGAATTAACAACTCATTTATACAGACAGCGTCCAGTGACAGCATCACAGCCAGCATGAAAAGCAGAGGGCATTTCTGAAGATATTTAGAAAACTTTCACAGATTACCTCATATATCAGATGCAGTTCAGTGGAAGGTTCACCCCTCAGTTTCATTTTGGTATATGTGAACATGTTTGAAATAAAGATAGAAAGTTCACATGAAAAATCCTCAAAGATTAGATGCTAGTGATTTTGCCCCTGATATATTTCTAAAATGGACATTATGTTAAACTTTAATCTCTCTATTATCCTTTTGATTGCACTAAGACTTGCTTGTTAATTTTTGTACTTAAATGAATGGATACTTCAGAAGATATTTTTATTACTTTAGAAGATCCTGTCCTCTCTTTTCTGACTACTTTCCAAAAATGGGATTTCCTTTTATTTAGCACTTTTTCATCCCTTTAAACCTGTTTTTCATTTTTCAGTTAGCTTGCTAAAAATTACCTTTCCCACCTTTGGGAAAAAAAAGAATATAAAAAGTAAGCCTCTCTCATCCTGTGATTCTTCTGTGGGGTCAGCTGGTGATTTACATCCTTCACTGCACTTCCTTAACCATTGAAAGTCCAATATTTGGCAGATTTTGTAATATGCCAAGCAGAAAATCTGCATTAACAAGAGTGACAAAGTGACTGAAAAAAGATTTAGCACATTTACAATGAGAAACAACAAGTCTCTCACTGTTTGAAAGTCCTCATCTCAAGTACGCTCCACAACTCATACCAGCAATCTCTTGTTCTGTCCCATCACAGTGGGGAATTGCACAATATTCCCACCGAACACTGCTGTTGAGGGTATAGCACCAAGGCCTCTTCTCTCCATCAGGGTTTCTGCAGTAGTTTTCCTCTAAGCCCCTGAAACAGAAACACTGGCTTTAAACTACTCATAGAAATCAAGAAGAGTTGCATGCAAGACGGTTAACAACCACTGCCTGCAGAACTTAGCTCAGTGGTTACATATATTCTTCTTGGAGACAAATTACCTCATGTACCACTATTTTGGGACTAATCAACAGCCTTCAAATTTACACTCTAGATGATGATGACATATGAAGAACTTTTGCAGTGCTTACACTTTCTGCTCTTGTTTTTGAGGCCAGTAAAAGCTGACTTCAAAACACAAGCCGTTGGTGTACCTGACCCTTAGGGTAAGAACCAGGCGAGGCTGCGTGTCACAAACTGATCCTGGAAGTGTGTGCACATGAGCACTGGCGCACGCTGCTCTCTGCCCTGTGATGACGGACAGGGTTTCACACACCCAGGAAAACTTGCAGGATCCATTTCACAACCCAGAGGATCAAAATACAGAGCTAAAAGCCTGGGCAGTCCCAGCTGCCCTTGCCCATTGATAATGCTCTGCAAACCCAGCTCCTCTGACCTTGGAGCACAAGGATGTATTGGAGCACTTGGACCTTGGAGCATTGCTCTTCAGAAGAGTAACGCATTGCAAGTGTGCCCAAACACAGATTTTTAACAAAAAAGGTAGTAAATACTTATAACTCTGCAGTGGGATGTGGAGGAGGCAGGTGAGACAAGTACCTGAGAGTAAAGTAGCTGGTAAAAAAAGGAATGCTGAAACAAATTAAGAGCAAGATCTGAACAGAAGTAATGAGAGTTGACAAAAGGCGAGGAAACAGCTTATCAACATAGCTACAGAAAACCTGTGCTACTCTTGCCTCTGCATCTGGAAGTATAAGGAAAAACCGTGTTTTTTGTTAAAATGACCAGGCTTAGCATACTTGCAGGGATATCTGTCAGGAATCCAGCCATGTCTGTGAGGAAACTGTGCGTTCCAGTGTTGGCAGGCATTTCCTGATTCCGTGATGGCTATCCTGCCTCGATAGCCTTCTCCTTTCCCTGAAAGACACTGGGAGCCCAGGCCAGAGACTGGTGGCTGTGTAGCTGTAACAGGATTAAAAAAAAAAAAAAAAAAAA
>VYXH01005516.1:175661-228693 GCA_013397275.1 Burhinus bistriatus | reverse complement strand
GGAAAAGGAAAAGAAAAGAAAAAACACAGCTAGATAGTGCTTTCAAATATACTAACCCCCACCCCCCGTTTTCTGTAATGTCGAACATGCATTTTTTTCTTTCAGCAGAGGTGACATTGGTTGAAAGCCACGGCAAAACCAAAGTGTGCATTTTCACAAGCAGTTGGGCAGATGTCCTGTGTCTGCCCTTTTACAGCAGTCAGTAAATAACTTTGCTGGGTTGAGCCAGACTTTGTGCCTGCTGTCCCCTGAGAGCAGAGCTGGAAAGGCAGTAAGTAGTCCCGTACAGTTTTGTAAAAACAAGTGGGATGAAGGGAGCACATTAACAGAATACACATGGGCAGGTGGAAGGGCAGAAAGGCTAAGGATGAGGGCTAAGAAGGAATTGTGAGAGAAAGCAAAACAGCCTTCAGAGCTGAGCCTCTGAAGTCAGTGAACTGGGAAAGTGGGGCAGAAGAGGAGTGAAAGAAAGTGAATTGGTCTGGCATGTGGGGAACAGCAAAGAAAATAAGAGTAACACTCAGAGACACAGAAACTGCAGAGGGTAGAGAGAAAATGAATCTACAGTGCATACCTGTTATATATACTTTGTATATGGAATTTCCCAAGGAGACAAGTATAACTCTAAAAGGATGGTCTGTTCCTTAAACTTTCTTTACGTTTTAAGCACAAAATGGAGATACTATGGTAACTTTATCATACAGAAGTCTATAGTCATTTAATTGCATCTTTAATTGAGCATGCTGAGATGAACTGCATCTAACAAACACATGCTGCTGCTTAGAGCACTGGCAAGTGTGAATGCATAAGAAAGCAAGCTCTAGAGATAAAAACACAAAATTTTTTCTCAAAGTGCAGTCCAGTTCTACAAATGCCAATGCTAATCTCATTATTCAGTGCTTTGGAAATGTCCAGGTTTAGTGTGCTCAGCTTCATGGGTTGAGCTAGCTCTCTGATAAGTCAGGTTTTTCTCCTGAGGCCTGAACTTGTTTCTCAGGATTCATCCCTTGCTAAGAAAAACGCAGCGCTGACTGTGCTGGCCAGACCCAGGTAAAATATCACAGTACAGCCACATGGTGGTTTAGGTGTTTTACATGAGTTAGCAGGTCAGCTGAAAATTACCACCTGATTTAACCTGAATGTCCTGCCTCTCTGGTAAATTGAAAAGTAAGATGGTTGAAGACAAATTAAGGTTTCCATAACATCTCTGGCATTATTGCATTTTGTGACACCTGCATCCTCAGTGACCTTACATAATTTTATGTAACAAAAATTTAGTGAGTAATTCTTCTCATTAATCAGCACTTTCCCTTGTTCACAAGGATTGCCTCAGGATACTCAGTGTCTTTGCCCTTCCTGCATCGTTTTAATGAGAATAACTACCCTATGGGGTGATCTGAGGAAATCAGACTCACTGCAACGAGGAATGTCACAATATTCCCAGCGTTTAGTTGGGCTGGTAGTGAAACACCAGGGCCGAAGTTCACCATCAGGATTACGGCAATAATTCACCTTCAGATCCTTCCCTGGAAAGCTGCACATTGAAAATGAAAGAGAAGGTTGTGAGTCAGCTATGGCCGGCTGTAGCAATTAAGCTGTCTGCAGGCAGGGTCTCCCAGACACTGCGGGAATCAATTCAGCACTGAGTGTGACTCACTGTTTCAGGGTAAATCCATGCATGTGAGGCTCTTGGGCATCCCAGCGCTGGCACTCAAGCCCAGACTCTGTTCTGGAAACTTCTCCATGGTAGTCTTCACCATTACACTGCATGCACTCCACTGTAGGGCCTAGGCAGAATGACAACAAAGCAAGGTTTGCACCAGCCCGTGAATTCTGATCCTAATCTATTCATGGAAGACTACACAGAACGGAAAAGAGGGTTTTGCTCCAGCTAATGGTGAAAGGAATCCAGAAGACCACACGTTACCATGACTGAAGCTTTAGGGATTTGTGTCATTTGGAGGGAGGACTTTGTCACATATCTGTATGTACTGATAGCAATGGGAGTTCTGTATGTAACACAGCGCTTGGGTCAATCTTTACTCTTGTTAAAATTAAATAAATTGTTAGGAGTAAGAGCTGGACAATATCAGCAAATGATTAAAAAATTTCAGTTCCTCCATATTTACAAAATTACTTTGATAACTGGAGCCAATTAGGAAAATAAACTTTGTGTCAAAAACTTCTTAAGTTCCAGCTTGATCTAAATTGACATTTGAAACCAATCTGCACTAAAAAAGCAAGAGCAAATAGCAGGAATAACATTACCTACTTGAACACTCCTTCTCTGAAAAATAAATATACCTTCTCCAGTGTGTGCGACCTGGCCCTCACACTCTGGGATGTTACAGTAATCAAATCTGGTAGCAGGGTCTGTTGTATAACACCAGGGTCCGCTTTCATCCCCATCAGGATTTCTGCAGTAGTTTTCCTCCAACCCTGCACTGGGGTGTTTTTCAGGTGTATAACTGTAATAGTATTAAAATTCTATTTTAATTCCAGTAATTTAGTGCAGCAGAAGGGAAATGTCCAGCTTTCTCCGGTAGCTGTGGGCTCTGTTCATTCACAGTAAAAATGAGAGAAACAGATTCCCCATTGTAATCCCTAAATGAAATCTGAAAAAACATTCCATAACTACCATTATTAGCAGCTTTCTCCCTAGGTCCCAGTTGCCAACGATGAGTGAGCTTACAGCCTGTAAGGGCCATGACAGTCCCAAAGGACAATTATTGTCTTTAATACTTGCATCCAGCTGATCTAGTCAACTAACTATGACCTGTGGCTCTGTCATGTATTTTTCTTAATGCAGCTACTTTAAAAGTGGACTGTTTCTAGAAACTATTGACCAAAGACAACTGGATCTTAATTTGCACAGATCTTGAAGCCAAGTGACCCTAGGCTTCTTCCTATAGCAATCCTCCCAGAGAAGACTAAATGGCTTTTAAACAAAAAAATCTAAACAAGTACATGCCAATTTCCTTAGAAAAACAACAGAAAAATAGCTCTTTAAAAAGATAAAACTCCAACATAGATCAGAGAAATTAGGCCCTCTGCTTCCACACTTGCTCCAGTGAGCCCAGTGGTGGCCAGCCCTGAGAAAACTCTGCCTGGGCAGGTTCCTTGGGCACTTAGATACTTTGTCAGATGTTTCTTCTTGACTGTCTGGGTGGCAGGCAGGGGGTCATAAAACTGGACAGGTACTATTGCTTTTTTTTTTTTCCTCACCTCATACAGAAGAGAGAAATTATGGTCGCACTGTCACTATAACCAAAATTTTCACCATTTCACTAGAAGGAGCATTTTGTCTTCTTAAGAGGCCCAGCATTTAGACACAACTTCTCTAGCTGACAATGCACCCTTTCCTTACCCAGACCATTGCACTTCTCTGCCAGTAGAGTCAAAAGTGACAAGACAGATTGAAGATAAAATTGTCTTAAAAAATCACCTGGCTTTGATAACATGCACTATAATGTTGTTTATACACCTGAAGTTGGGGAAGCTTGGAAGAGATTCAGAACAACACGAAGATAAATATGAAAAAGGCCATACTTTGGGTTGTGGGGTGTTTTTTCTGCCCACTTCTGACACGGAATACCCCTCCAAGTCTTGGCTTCCATTCCTCTGTAGTCCTTCCCAATCCCTCTTTTACATTGTAGAAGGTAAACTGAAATGGAATTGGCTTTGTTAATTCAATGGTGTTACAACATTGCATCTCTTGAAACCAAGAATCTGCAGATATAACTCTGAAGTTCGTTAGTTCATGATGAACCATGTTTTACCCATGCTTTGAAGTGCTTCTGCATGCAAACACAGATGTGATTCCATAAGGTACTTTAAAACAAAGTAGTTATCAAGTACTAGGCAACTACAGAGGAAAAGCATTTTTATAAAGCTAATAAAATCTAGTTAAGAAAACAAATATAAATAGTTACAATTATTTTTGACATGTATAAAATACATGCTTATACAATCATACTACTGGGATACAAAGGAAGGTCTTTCACCAGCAGCTGCAGATTCTTTGAAATGCATTGTTCATAAGCACATCTGCAGTGTGCGTGTCATGCAACCATCCCTTCAAGCCAGAAAATTTTTAGTTATCAAAATACATTTGTCACATAAGGGGCCCCCAAACCTTTGATTCCTCTTAGCCTCACACTTCCAGGTACTTTCTACAGCAATTCCAAGGCAGAGAGAATGCAAAGCATGTTGATGATGCTTTTTTTGGCAACAGACACTGAAAAATCTCCAGTTATTGGGGGGATTGACCCTGATTTCCCCTTTCAGCAATTTACTTGCACAAGAAGGATCCCCCTAAACCCCAAAATATAAAATGGAAGTGTTAGAGCAAGAACAGGAGACCAATTTGATAGGAAAAGCTGAGCCTTGTTTGGACACCTTGCAATAGTTATTGCTGTCACAGTGTGTGGCTGGGACTACAAATGTCTGTGCTGCATGTCTTACCAAAAGGGAGCTGCTGCATGGTTGTCAGGGTACTACTGGAGTGCCTAAAAGTCTTGCCACAGCTGCTTCAACACTGATACTTCAGTAGCAGGTCCCAGCATGACCATCTCTGGTCAATAGCCTTGCCAGTGGACTTTCTGATGTTGCCAGGTTCCTCATAAATGATTTTAGCCCGGCTAAATAAAAAAGCCGGATACATTTGACACCTGGCAAGAGGGGGTGGGAGGCTCTGTATAGCTGGGTCAGGAATGAAGACAAGCAAGTAACTTCCCAGTTCAAATGGCACATCAAGACCACCATGGATTTAGGCCTTGGTATTTGATTCCTCTTAAACAGCATTTTTAGTAACATGATTTCTTTCTGTTTGACCCCGAAAGTCTCTTTTACTTTTCTGTCCTGTACAGGAGTTTGCTGTGCTGGCCTATAACCCCTGATAGTCTGTGTTCCTCAAAAGAGGAATGGGATCAAAAGCCAAACTATATGTCAAGACAAAATTAAGATTTGACTGGGGAAACTGTGCTGTAAAGAAGTCTCTAACCAAGTTCTTAAGAAATATTTCAGTGACTAGGTCCCAAAACTTTGATTATTACCCCTGCAAGAGGGTAAGCATCCTAGATGGCCACTGAGCTATGGTTCTGAGAGGCCAGTTAGAACCAAAGGAAAAGGCACTCTTGGAGGTGTGGGTGAGAAGAAATTTGACTCAACATAATGTAGTGAGCATAGCCCACAAAAGCTATCTATCTGGGCCTTGTGGATTATTCCTACTATTAACAAGGAGGTTGTAATCAAAAGAGGATTCCTCATACAGGGTTTTGCCATTAACAGCAGGAAAGTAAAACTGTAACTACCAGACATATGTTCATGGAGTTGCCTTTGTAACTATGGACAACGCAGAGTATGGTCTACATACAGATCCCAAAGTGGCTGTGGTGGGGTAAAATGTGAGTGGCTAACATTGGGGGGCCCAGCGCAGCCAGACAAACTCTTATACTCACAGAGGGATGAACCTTTTGGTTTTAAAATAGATGCTTTGTACAGATATTTTGAATCCAATCCCAAGGAAAATAAGCTCTGACAAAGACTGATGCCAGAGTAGCTGTTACGAACTCCAAGGTCTCAGTCAGGCATAGGTGAGATTGTACAGTCACCATGAACCTAAGGGAGTGGTAGAGTCATAAAATGTTCTGGAGATTGCTTTCTCCAAGAAGAATAGATTCCATCGTATCTCAGCAGAAAGGAGTTTTACAGCAGCTATTTCCTGGTGCTTGAGGAGTCATGGTGGGGACAGAAAATTTTTCTGAGGCTTAAGGAAACTAAATGTCTTTATTTGCAAATTCAAGTTCAGGCTGGGTGACGCCGGCTGTGATAATTAGGTTGCTTCTAGGAAGGTGAGCCTCACTTTTACAATGCACTTTAACAGCCTTTTGAGAAGTATCTCTGGTTGCAGTGAATTGGGGCCATTATAGATACAAAATGCTGTCATTTGGATTATCCAGAGACTTCACAAAGATGTTGGCAGTGGTAGCTCTGAGTTTCAGATGGAATGAGGTAGTCTTGTATTCCTGCTAGTGGAAAATAGAACTTATGTGGTGACTTTTCCTTCGGTCCTGGTCATGGCCAGGAAAGAAAAGCTCCATATCCAAGAGGATGAGGAGAGAAGGAACCAGACCCATACCTCACCCTACAGTTTCAGTTAAGGCTAAAGAGTAAACAAGACAAATCCATCCTGAGGCATGAGAGGGTGCCAAGCTAGGCCTTTTTTCTACAGGAAAAGGTGGCTCCAGTAGGGGTACAAGCAGCAGAGCTGAAGGCCCCGGCTAAATTTCTAGATTACATGTGTTCAGGAAGGTCACTGGGATGAACACTGAGGCTGTAGGCACCAGGTCTGTCTTCCAGGGAATAGCTTTGAAGGAGGCGGACAAGAAAGAAGAGAAACCAAGCAGCGCTTCCTCCTTTTCCTGAGAGGCCAAGGCTCCTGGATATAAAATCAAGTCTTTTGCTGCTGACATGAGGCTCAGATGTGTCTCTTCAGATGTTTCAGAAGTTTGGAAGAGCTTGGACAACAGCAAGCAATGTAAAGGGGCCCTGATGAAGTTAGGGATATTGTCTTGATTTGTACCAATTTAAGTCTGAGTTATTGTCTGGTCTTCTGTGACAATATAATTAAGGTCAATGAGAATTATTTATTCACTTAGAAAGCCTAATTTCAATTTAATAATTAATGACTTGTGCATGTGTTTATTCACTTTCAACATATGCAGAGGAATTTACAGTGTACATACTCCACCTTTGACCTGTTCTAACCTCAAAGGAAATAAATTTTGACTTCAGTAAAAAAAAAATCACATTAAAAATGCTGAGGCATTGGCTACACCCATTATTTCTACAGATATTGCACTTGTGCCAGAAATTATTTGGCTGAACCTGCTCCAATATTCTTCTGTACTGGTGGCTCACATGTCAGTGGTCTATGAGGAACATTTGGAAAATAAAAGTGGAGAAGAGCTCTCCATAGGCTTTAGTCTTGTAACATCTGTTATTGGGGCGGTGGGGGCTATGGCTGTAGAGCTGAAGTCTTTTGAAGAAAACAACTGTAACAGTGGTTTTGCCTTTTAAAACAGGAAGGAATCTGACCATAACAACACCCAAGAAGCAAGCAGTACACTTCAAATTCTAGCTTTTAAAGCTTTAGTAATCCATCCGAGCTAAACATAAACTGCAAGTTATAGAATCATAGAATCATAGAATGGTTAGAGTTGGAAAGTTCAGGAAAACTGGTAAGAAAATCCACTTGTCATTAACATAGAAAGAAGACACCAAAGAACACATATTGCACCATAAGAACAAAATGTCACTGGCTGATAATCGGCTAGAGGTTAAGCTAGTACTTACTGAAGATAACCGTTACAAAGTGAGTTGCACCCGGTGCCATGAACCTGGCGACCCATTATCCGGTCTAGTAACAGAAGAATTAAGATACAGCTGTTTAACTGTTAACATTCTAGCTCTTTGTTATGTTTGGGTCAGATGTCCAGCAGAAGTTAATGAATTCATCAGAATTGTATCAGTTTATGCTCACTGGGAATTTGGACATGAACTGCTTTCTCTTTAAAACTTTGATATGGCAAAGGGGACCTCCACCATGATTATTCATGCAGTTTCACTTTTCTGTATATCCTTCAAATGCTTCAGAATTATAAAGACATTGAAAATAATTATCTTTTCAAACACAACTGAAGTGTTTTTACAAAAAATGTTTGCGATTCATCTTATATTTCAGTTAGTAATAGGAGCTTTCTTTTTCCCAGAAGACTTATTGAAGTTAGTGTTTGTGATTGCCTTATCTATGTTCCCATAAAACTTATGAAGATAGTCTAGTTAAAAAAAAATATTTATTTTTCCAGCTATATAGCATCTATTCAAAACTTAGAAAAGCATTAATTAATTAATTCCAAAAATAATCTTAAAACCAAGCCACTTATCTGAGCCTGGCATACAACAAGAATTAAGCATAAACAAAACAGCTTACAAAACGTGAACATTTGATTATAATTTTTAAAAAAACCACACCACAATTATAAGTCAATACAATATTTCAGTCAAATAACTCTTTACTGAATTATTACACAGAAAATTAGATACGTAGGT
The DNA here is from genome assembly GCA_013397275.1 of Burhinus bistriatus. Classification (NCBI taxonomy): domain Eukaryota; kingdom Metazoa; phylum Chordata; class Aves; order Charadriiformes; family Burhinidae; genus Burhinus; species Burhinus bistriatus. The sequence goes on along the minus strand of VYXH01005516.1, from coordinate 220,581 downwards.
ACATAGAAGTAGATAATTCTGTAGTCTTGAACATTTGTACGACCAAGGACTCCACTATCTCCATGAAGCAGAGGACTGCAAATACTTAAAGGGCAGAGGAATACATGATTTTTGCTTTGGAATATGTTTATTCTGCCTGGTCCCAATAATACATGACTAAAGCAGTGAAGTATAAGTTCAAATATAAGGAGCCTTGATGCTATATGTGAAATTCTCTGGGAGTTTCAGCCCAGTTCATAATGGGTGCTGGCCCACCTCACTGAAACTGTCACCACATGCAATGGTTTGCTCCGGCACGGCAGCAGAGAATGCAAGGATGCAGTTAAAACATGCTTAATGTGTAAATGTGTACCATGTTACTATATACATACTTCTCTTCTCATAAAGGACTGCATCCGTGCTGTTGAACGTCACTGTCATTTTGGCATTTTCAGCCAGTGTTAAACACTGTAGCTTTTTCCTGGTGAATAAGAAGGCCCTGTTGAAATTGAGAAGGAAGCAATATTGACACAGGAAGCAATATTTTTAATTCAATTCAAATTATTCAACTCCTAATTATTTTCTATAAATTTTTAATTTACTAGCACTGTCTTGTATCCATTTATATCTTTCAGATACTGCACTCAGTATCTGAGACACTGAGTAAGAGACTGACGTCCTCTGCTGCTCTGAAGTGGCTGACTTTTTCAGGATGTATGACTACGTGAATAAGTTTCTGTGTGGGAAGCTAGTTACTGCATTGGCAAAACGTTATCAAGAGCATCCTAGTTGCTCAGGTTAGCACCTTTTCCTACAATGAATTAGAAATATTTCACCCGTCTTTTGTAAAACAAGGCAGCATCCAGCTAAAGGGGCGTAAGCGGCTCTCCACATAATTTTGGGTAAGAGCAGGAACTTGAGCAGGAACTATAGAGTGAGTAATACATTGTAAATCAACCCTTTACTTGACCTTGTGGTAATGTACGGGTGGACATAAGCCACAAGCTAAAAGCACAGGCACGGGTGACACTGCTGTAGGCAGAGCTGCAGCGGCATGGAGATGTTGGTTCTGAGCAACAGTAGGAAAATAACATTGATATGCAGACAACCACAATGACATAGTTTCACGATTCAACAGAAATTACCTGCAATTAAAATTTCTTTCTGCTTCACATTTCTCTGCACATTCTTTTTCATTATTTGTCTTGTAAAACTGTTTATTTCGAGTAAGTATCCAAACACCATCTGTTCTTAAATAGTCGTCCAGTATATCTCCTTTCACTACAAGGGAAGGAAAGGAATCAGACATTAAAAATGAGGATGCTGCAGTTAAGAAAATCTGTAACTTTGAGTCCTGTTTTTCTTGTAGCATTAACAGGTGAAGGCACCATTTGTTTTGTGTAAGTCTGGGTAAAACATGATAAACTCTGAGGAAATTTCTGTATCCGGACACAATCACAGCTGTATGACTGGAACACGTCACAGGAAAAAAACAGCAGAAGAGGGATGTAGAGAAGTAGCTCTGAATGGAGTTATGTATGGGTTTGAAGCTGAAAACAAGAAATATTAAACAAGAGTGAGAGGGACCAGAGAGAGGGACTAAATGGTGTCAAAAAACCACCAGTCAGAGAAAGATGAAGGGAAGCGGTACCAATATTAAAGTTTTGGAGAAGCATGAATTGAGAGGGTGTGAGATTATGACCTCCCATGTGGATGGTGCAGTCACTACAGTTTTAGTGGTCACTGAATAATTGTTTGTCCTAAGATGTCTTGCCCTGGAGCAAGAAACCTCAATCATAAGACGTCTTTTACAATGGCCACCATTATTTTTGTTGTAATGGGTTTAGCAAACTTACTAATGAATCTGTCAGGCTGCATCTCTGCTGCAACAAATTAACCCAAAATTTTAAATTAGTAAATCAATTAGTATTGTTATATCTGAAAGCTACATGTGCATAAGACGTATATGATGTACCTGCTAATACATTTAACACAGCTCCAAAATGTTGTTGCTCACAATGGAGTTTGCAATCTAACTGATTTTTTTCCTTTTATGTCTATAAACATTCTATGTTTCTGTTCCTAATTTCTACAAAAGTTTATTTCTGTATCCAACATCAGGTTACAAAGTTACAGAAGTGATATGGTTTAATTATTTCACTTTTCAAGCTAGATTATTATTGACAGACACGGGAAATTCATAATCTTGTACAGCATTCTCACAGGTAACGTGAATCTTTCTTTTATGCAAACAGCCGTATTAGGCTCAATTCACCGCACCATCACTCCAGCGTAATTACCTTCCACAACATACAGGTCATCCATCACCTACCTCCACATGACACATATTCATATAAAATAAAAGGTATTTGGGCCACTAATGAAAGTAAGATGATTAATTGCCTGAGGGCAATCTTCTGTGACTGTTTGCAGGGTTGTCTCAATGCTATAAAATCAAAATGTCTTAAGAAAACCCTGACACTGAGGCCTCCCATATCTAATCCTACTGTTACCGTAGGACTATGTGGAGCACCAACAGCCTACTGATTTCTCCTGATGGACTCAGCAAACAAGTGTTTCCTCTCCTGACCTTTTTCCTAAGCTAATTGAGGCCACTGTTCCTTTATTGCAGGGGACCGCAATAGGAAAATATTACTTTCCAAACTTTATCGGCTCATCTTAAAACTATATGTTTGTCCAAAAAGCTCTACTTTGGATACCTTTCTTTTTCAGTGACCATAAAAAAAGATTTATTTCAGCTGGTTTAAGAATGAACACACGAGATTTTGGATGGCATACATAAGCTAAAAGGCAGCACAGATTGGCAGAAGCTTAGATAACAGAAAAGAAAATGTGATGTTAGTTGCCTGAAAAACACTGCAAAGTGTAAATTTAAAAAAGAATACAATAGATTTAAAAATGCAGCAGGGAATGCTTTATTCTGGCTAGAATCCAAGTCTTTATAAACCCAGACATGACACATGATAACTGAACAGAATATTCAAATACATGTGAGCAAACCAATTTCTTCTTTTACATATATATCTTTCCAGACTTCACCAGTACTAATCCAGAAGACATAAAAAATAGTTTTAAGGCAGTTTTGTGGACCATCACTTTGGAGAAAGTGAGTTAGAGCTGATAACAATGAGCAAATAAAAAGAATTTTATCATCTGTCTTTTATAACCCAGCAGAATCATACAATTATATGACCCCATTATTCTGTCATATTAAAAGTCTGAGCTATTAGAAAATCATACAAACTGTACTGATATGTTTTCAACAGTACTTTTTAAAAGTAATTTCAGGGACATAAAATGATATGCAATGTTAAAGTACTAGAGAATATGGTATCTGATTAAAATCTAATTGAAATATATACTACATTTGGACTATTTATTTATAGAATTTGTAGCTGAGCTTGAAATTCATATAATACCTTTAGTGGAACATCTATCTCCTTTTGGAGTTGTAAAAAAGAATTCCAGATGTATCCCTGGAGAAGCTGATCTAGGTTACTGAAGATTAAATTTCTAGCTAGTGCCCCCAGAAAAACAACAGAGAATATTTTCTTGTAAGTGTTTGACAACAGAAAATGTGAAATTGCTGGCATATAAAGGAGATTTTTCATTTTTAATTTTTTAAAAAATATTTCATTTAAAAACTTTAAAACTCCTGTCATAAAGGATGAAAATCAGAATCACTGTGCTTAGCAATACTTGGCAGTAAAAACAGCTTTAGGATTTGATCCAAAGCCTGCTGAAATTGGAGACAGCCCTCTCACTCACTGCTATGGGTTTTGTAGAAGGCTTTGGGGCTGCTTTCCAAGGGTGCCCCCATTTCTGGCCATGGGGCACATACGCAGGCACCCATTTACTCCCCACACAGACACCAAGGCTGTTACTCTTCTAGTGTCTCTAACGAACACAACGCTGGAGCAACCACAGCTCTCGCTTTGTTTGACAGCAACTCTGTCTGGCCAGCAAGCCCCAAATCCATTGTCATCCAGGTTAAGTGGTGACACAGAGTTTTGGGAACCTGCCTTCACCAAACGGAGCTTGCAAGCGTTTGGCCCCCACCTCACCTAAGCAAGCGGAAGGCAAAGGACTCTTACCTGAGCTGAGCAAGAAAAGAAAGAGAAAGGCAGCTTTGCTAATCCCCATTTTGGCCCAGCTGGCGGGTGCTGGAAGTTCTGTGTGTTGGTGCACAAAGTTTTATTGACTCGTATTGGAGTGAGGCGGCATCAAACAAACAAGGCAGGTAGGTTAAGTTAATCATTCTCCCATGCTGTGACCCCCTTTGCTGTGGTGTGGCCATTCAAACAACCTTGAATTGGATGGATTACCAAATCAGATTCAATCATTTGTACTGGATGCTAGGAAATGTGCAGGCACTCTCTTGTTTTGCGGGACATGTTTTTGTTCTCAGATTGTTTACCCTGACACTTTGCTAAGGTAAAGATGGGGATCACGTTGGTGGGAAGTATGGGAACCCAGGCACAATCTAATTCTACACAGCCCTGTATATTCAGCTTTAGGTCCCAATGATATTTTCAGTCACAAACTTGCACTGCTTAGGTTGGAACTGCTTCTGATTTATGCTTTTGTGTAAGCCAGTCCCCAAAACCAGACCCTGGTAATGTTAACTCTGTAACAGAATTTATTTAAACAATCACCAGTGTCCTTCCTGGGGGGAAGGAGCTTCCTTCCCTCATCTGTTTCCCATTTCTGGGTTGTTTTTTGTTGTTCATGACTTGGGAGGCAGTGTTCACTTTGACTCAGTGTATAATGTGTGTTTGCCCTCCAGGCAAAGCTCCTGATATCTCAGGTCTGCCCGGTCCTCAGGATGCATGCAGGCTGCCCCACACATTTCAGCTACACCACCTCCATCACCCCTATGGGGCTCAGCAAAGGCAAGCCAGCCATTCCCAGCCAGCGTGCCCTCAGCAGTTTCAGCTGGTTTGCCTGGCAAGTCAGTGGAGCCTTCAGCTGGGATTGGTGGGCCAGAGGAGAATGACAGTCAGAAGCAAGCTGGGAATGCCACATATACCCCTCTGTGCTGGGAGAATGATGGTTTTGGAAATACCACATGCAGGAGCCACATCCCTGTGAGCATTAATGACTAGATGAGTCATCTGGGGTAAAAGCAGTGGTCAGAAGGTACATGCCTCCAGGGCACAGGTGGGAAATGCACCCTGGGCTGATGGGAAGGCATTGGGGAAGTGGCCTTTCTGCCTCAGCTCTGAGACACTGCAGAGGGTTCTCAGTAGGGAGCCAGTGTGTAGCCTGCAATCAGGGTGGGCAGAAGTGACACCAGTAGGAAAACAGGGGGTTGGTCTTGGTAACTGTTTTGTGGTCAGTTATGTGCATGTACCATCGCATCCACAGCTCATCCACATCCCTACCTCCACAGTCACTTTTTGAGCATATCATTCAACCCCCATCATGCCTGGCAGAGGGATGGAACTCCGACGTTCCTACAAGGCTTCAGAAAATCAGTGGTCGGACAGAGAAGAGAAACCGAAATTTGTTTTCCGTAAGAACACTCATGGTGGAAGCAAACACCATTCATTTCTGCTTGCCCAGTCAGTAGGTCTGTACCTTCCAACCAGCATGTCAGCACATGCATAGGTTAATCCCAGGAACATCCACCTCCTACATATGCATGTGGAAGAGACAGTCTGTCCTAATGGAAGCCAGGAGTACCTCACAGAGAGATTATGGGGACATGAATAGGAAGAAGCGGGATTAGGGGGCCATTTAGGAGTGAGGAGGGCATGAAAGGACTGAAGATTTCCCATTTTGATTTAGGAGAGAGGTGGGGTCAACAAGAGATGTGGGAAGGGCATGACAAGCAGGGACATAAACCATGTGGAGCCAAGCCTTGCATGTTCGGCCACCGACAGCATTACTTGCTCTGCCCTCAGATAGCAAATGCATTATAGATGATTATAAATGATTATAGATGCAGAAGTCTAAAGCCACTCTGGATCTGCTAGTAAATAGCATGGAAAAGTCTCTTCATTTGGATCTAATTTAAATATTAGACCAATCAAAGGCAGAGAGGTTTTATGCCCATTTTCTATTAGAATCAATGGAAGCCAGATCTTTGCTCATGAAAACTATGCTGTAATCCTACCTAATTTTGTTTGGGATTTTCTGGAGAACGTACTGTCCTGGTAATGTCCAGAAGGGTGCAGGAGATGATACTTTTTTGACGAAGTGGGTGACATTAAATCCTCAGCATAAGCAAAGGTGTCAGTAAGCACTCATGGTACATTGGCAGGAGATGTTTGTCCATAATCTTGAGAAAATCCCAAGGGATTTATTATTTTCTTGCTCATATCACAGCACTAGCTTATAATGAAATTTGTTTTTTGTAAATAGACTTTTCTTTTCTTTATCAGTTCCCTCTTTTCCTTCCCACCACAATACAAGAGACTTAAAGTTGATTGGTTTGACCTTGTGTAACATTAATAGGTTCAAAAGCTTTATTTTCTCAAAGTGATATTGCATGTAGGAAAGACAGCATGCAAGCATGAAATACAGAGAAAAAATAGAATGACAAAGAGCAAGGGAAAAAAGCCAAATGTAACATTATCACTGTAAGATACTGAAAAACATAATAAAGGTTATGACATAGTGAAAAAGAGGCACCTATCCGAAACAAAAAACACCCCTAATTTTGTAAGAGCATAGCGCAGATTTCATCTAAATTAAAACAGTGAGAAGAAACAACTCCCTTGAAAAGGAAAATAAATATAGATAAAATTAATAAATGAGTTTTGAGCTCAAACTACTGTTCTTATATTAATTTGGAAAAACATAACTATAGAGCTGCACAGTAAAGAAAACAAAAAATAATTTGAATGTCAAGTGTCAAATTAGAAAATACTTTCATTAGGCTTTCACCTTGGAGAAAGAGAGAGATTTGTACATGCTTGCTTATTCTAGACCTTTTGCTAGGGAACACCATGCAGCTCTGCTGCACTGGCTTGGAGTGTGGATTTTCTTTAAGTAATGAACAGGAGACTTGTCAGTTAATCAAGGAGATACTTCCAGCCACTGATTTGGTAAATTCTGTCAGTGGAATATAAATATTTCTGCTGACTTCAGAGGGCTTTTAGACAGGCCTTGTATAATTTTTAATTCTTAAAATCAAGTTAAAGACTCTTGGGAGGAAAACTGATCTAGGAGTAGAAAAGAAAATGAATGCATCTCCAAACAAGTAAGCGAGAAATCAAATATCCGTCACCAAGGACAGTTCCTTCTGCGAGTACATAATAACAGAAAAATTCCTCTGAAACCCATCTCTCTATACTTTCCTGACCCAAATAATGTGAGTCACAAGCTTCATGAAATATGGAAAAAGCTTCTTCTCCACGGATAGTTCTTGTTTCCTCATCAGATGCAGATATGTTCTGAAGAACCAGTTTCTAAAGTACTTTGTACTTTCTCTAATCCCTAATTTTCCTTTCCTGGTAAAGACACATTGATAGGAGTAGCAAGTGAGAGATCAGCCACCAGAAGTAATAGAGAGGATACCAAATGGTGGTTTTCAAGGAGAATGACCGCAGTGTCCTCTAACTCTCTAATGGTTTCCTGCTTCATGGTAGATTTTGTCATTGACACAACCCTGAATCGGGTAGAGTATTAGGGCACTGTTGAGATACACTCAGCACAGAACAGGACCTAGCTCCATTCATCAGCAACATATGAAAGCCATTTTTATAAATTTCGGTACCTCATTTTTGGGGGTCTCCTTTACTGATCATTTGTTTGTCCTCACGGATACTTACATTTTTTTCAGAGGATGCCACTAATGATGATGATTACTACTAATATCACAGCCTTCACCTGAAATCAGAGCCCAAGGTGCTCGAGACAGATATGAGACTTTCTCAACTCTGAAGAATTTAGCCTGCAGTCAGGCAAGGGGTGATGAAATGGCATGGCCATGGCAGTGGCATGGTCAGAAATCCATGTTGCCCTTGCCCACTCCAGAAATTGTTGCATATGAGCTCTTGGCTTCACATGCAACAGCCTATTGCTTAAGTTCCTAACTAGCAGAGGGAGCGTCTGTGAGAAAAGAGATGAGAAGAAGGCAAGAAGCTAGTGCCTTCCCCTCCTGGCACAGTGGGTCTGCTTAATGTGTACCAGGAGCTCAGGACTGTTTCTGAGGCACATGCATGTTAATGTCTGTCCCATCAACATTGTCACCTGGACAAAACACTGCAGCAAGTTTCTTATTTATAAAACAGGGTCAGAAAATACTTCACTGCCTGTCTGCTTTGAGGTTAGTAAATTCAGGCTTATTTTGGAGTCAAAAGGAAAAGATGGGATACGTGCTAAGCATAATCCTTTTACCAGGCTGTGAGGCAGGTATGGTTCAAAATCTATAGGTAAGTATTGTAATCTTATAAATAATACTGACTTTAGGCCTCATCTGTACACCTGAAAAATCAAATGAGGCTGTCTGACAGAGCAACATTTACTCTCAAGTTAAAGAATGGCAAATCAGACAGAACTTACTGGGAAGCTGTGTGGGGTGGGACGACAAAATGAAAAAGAGTGAGTTGTTTTGACTAGAGATTACATTGCTAGAGGAACACACAAGAAAAACCTTAAAATATAGGCATATAAATATATATCTATTATAACGTGTGTATGTATGTATGTATGTATGTGTGTGCATATATATAATTATTACTGCAAAGAGGAGTAGGCAGTCTATTCACAACAAATGTGGAGGATAAGGCAAGCAGTATGGATTTAAATACACAAGAGATTTAAAACCAAGATTAGAAAAAGCATCTGTTTCACTCGAAGGAGAGTAAAGCACTGGAATTTTGCCTGGGGAGGTTGTGGGATCTTCATGACTGGAAGTTTCAGGAACAGATTTGATAAATATCTGACAGACATTTTGAGTCTATATGTGTTCCTACGCCACGATGGTTGAACTAGATAAACCTTTTTGTCATCTTTTTCTTCTAATTCTGTGAATTAGGTTTGTGACACCTAAACAATACCTCAAAACAGCTGTACTGTAACTCTCCACAAGCCACTGGCAGTAATCCTCTTTTCTCTGCAGGATGGCTTTTGCACCTTCTGCCTTCCTTCTCCACTGATCTCCTCTCACAGCTGGTAGACATGAAAAGAGGAAATGTTGCATTTCCTGGTTTACATACTCAAGTTCCCACAGCCACTGCCCTGATTAACCACCTTGGTTATATCTACATGCCCTACTCAGTTGGCAGGCAGCAGTTCAGTGCTGTACATCATCTCTTAGAGCATTCTGGTTTCCTTTGGGAGGAGTACAGCACACTGAATCCTTGCCCCAGGAAGACTGACTAAGCAGAGTAACTCTCTTCAGAGAAAGAAGAAAAATCTTTTCTTTTCCAAACCACTCTGGGAACACTCAGAAATCTCCTTTCTCAAAACATCTCCAGTATGAGCCCACAAGCAACATAATTTCATTCAAGTGACATCTCCCCCTGCCCAGGGGCACACTGAGCACGGTTTGTTTGCCCCTGCTTTTCACAACGTAATTGCAACTTCTGGAGTTGCCTCACCTTGACAGTTCAGTTGTTTTTAGCTGGAGTGCCCCCCAGCTATGACAAGAAATACATGCAAGTCAGACTTGTTTAGGCCTGATCTCCTGGCCTTTGCCAGTTCTGCTGCAGCTGGTGAGGGAGAGTTTGTGTCTTCCTGGCACCCACCAAACTGGGGCTCTGGCTCCTGCCCAGCAGTGCTCTCCTGCCTCAGGCTCTTGCCCACCCATCCTCTCAGCGTCAGCACCCCGGGTGTTACCAGCACACGCCCAGCACCACTGAAAGCTCTTTACTTGGAAGAGCCAGATAATGAATTATCAGATAATAAAATGCTTCAGAAAAACATCTTGACCTAAATGACCTTGGTAAATAAGAGACTGATATTCATTTTATTCTGTATGACCTGCCCGTATAGGTATATGATTGAGACCCACCTAAAGGACAGAGCACTCTGATGGAGCATACACAGAGGAATGATGTCCTTGTTAATAGTCATAAATAGCTGGTTGTCTAGGCCTAACTCTCCTTCCAAAATTGAAGGTCTTTACAGCTTGCTGCATTTGAGGAAGGTTTGAGGCAACAGGCCTAGAGCTCATTTCCTCCTGCAGTTTTTTGGTCCCATATTTTCTTCTTCTGCATGTGGATATAAAAAACTGAATCTTTATTTTGAAATGCACTGCATACACCCAAAGAGTGAATTTGTGCCCTTTACTATAGCAACTGAAGGGCTGGAAATGGGTCCCCAGAAGCCACCTAGTCCATATCCCTTCCCTCAAACAGAATCAACTCTACCATGTCGCTCCTGACTGCTGCTTGAACAACCACTGATTGAAAACTTCCCAGGATGGCAACTCCACAACCTCCTCAGGAAAGCAGCTAATGATTATCCTTACAGTTAAGGCTTTCCTGAAGTCTAACCTAAAGCTTTTTCCTGTAGTATAGTTCTTTCACATCTTACAGTTTGTGAGAGTAATACATATTAATTCATATTCATATAACTAACACATATTCATTATATAGTAGTGATAAATTTCAGCATTGCTAAAGCAAGTAGGTGTATGACAGTAGTAGCTCAAAAAGCTGTTTGAGAACAAATATCTGAACTGACATTATTGAGACAACTGCTGTGTCTCATAGCCCTCTACTGAGCCACAGTCTTATGGCCACCCCTGTGCCGTGTGGCCCCAGACTGTACACCTCCAGCTGTGCTCCAGTTGTACCAGCCAGGCTGCTCCTTATCCCAGCAAAGCTTGCAAGCAGGCAACTGCAAGAAAGGCTACATCCCCGCTGTTCCCTACGTTGTTCATGTTTATCCTTCTCCTACAAGTGGTCCTAGATCACCTTTGTTGTAGCTGCAGACAAAGCTAGACCTGCTGATAGTCTGACACCTCAGGTGACAAATACCCTCTTGACAGATGGTAAACCTGGGGCTAAGGGCTTCTCTTTAGTTTGGGAAAAAGCCTGTCTCAGGACAACTTCACATGAGAGGGTCTAAGTGGTCCTGCTGTGAGACATACTCAGACAGGGCTGGAGACAGCATAAGTACTGCTGGGTTGTGTGGAGTGTGACAGCTCCTGAAGTCTGCCAAGTGGCTCTGCTCGGCCGACTGGGAGGATGCTTCGCCAGAGAGCTGAGCCAGTCACACCGCCTGCCCCACCTGGACGAGACAGACGCTTCCTGGGCATCGGCTCCTGTATGGGCTCTGACTCTCCACCCTCCCCACTGCAGGAATCACTACATGGAAACAACCAAGGGGCAAGCAGGGGATCAAACAGAAAGGTGCAAGTCCTTTCCTGTTGGCAAGGACCATGGAGAAAACCATTCTGCTCCCTAAAGAACAAGGGCTGGGGGGAGTGGGGGCTCCCAGTGGGTCCATCGGGGCAGGGCCTGGCAGCCAGGAGCAGGCAGCCGGGGCAGCGGGGCAGCCCCAGCCCTGGGCATCGGGCACCTCCTGGGGGATGGGGACAGGCCGAGGCCAGGCCTGAACGTGGGCCTGTGGATGGGCCGGGCTCAGTGGGGCCCATGGCCGGGCAGGGCTGGGGGGGGCTGGAGACCGGCCCCGCTGCGGTATCGCTGGGGCAGGGGCTGATGGCCCTGGGGCTGACGTGGAGTCCCAGGTTGTAGGGGAGCCCCAGGGGGGCCGGGCAGGGACCGTCATGGCTGGTGGTGCCATCAGGGCCCTGAGAGCTACAGGCCAGGGAACAGAGGTAACAGGAGATTATTTCCCTATCTTGCACCCATGCTATGACTAAGAAGTCCCTCTCCTCTGCACAAAGCAGTTTCTTTTGTTTTAATCGCCATCTGTCCAGAAGAAGCCCATTTAGTTTCATGTCTTTAAATCCCCTCCTGCTCTCTCCAGACCACGCTGGCATCCAGCCTCACGGGGAAGAGTCCATGGTCAGAGGCATTTCTGTAGAGAAAAATCTGCAAAAGCAGTTTCTTTCAGTGGAGAAACTGAAAATTCAGGACACTTGACTGCCTGTTATCTTTGCACCCACAGGTGCATAAATGTAGCACCAATAAGGACCCTTTTTTCTGATTTTTTTCCATGCTTACGTCCACCGTGACTTTTCCTGCACAGTGCAGGCCTGGGAGCTGGACTGGCACAGGCAGCACTGGCGCAATCACCTCTTACAGCCCTGGGGAAGAATTTCCTCATTTCACTGAGACAAGAGATAATAATCTGCTATGACATCTATTAGTACATGTTTTATTTGGTTTAAAGTAAATGTCAATACTGTACACAGGAACACAGCAAGCTACTATGCTGGATAGTATCTTACATGCACAATTTATGGACTATTTAGCCCTACATTTGCTTTGTTTCCCCCCCACCTTCCTGCCTGTATTATGTTGAAATTTATTTTTCTGCCCTAAGCTGGACCTCCCTTTACAGAAGGAATCTGGTTCCTTCTCGTTTGAGGGGAGCATTTCCCACCCAAAACTCTCCTGTCCTCCGATAGATGTGACAGTGGTCAGCTGCACATCCTGTCATAGGTAACTTTTCAGTGGCTGAAATTCACTTGCATAAAATAAATGCCAAACAATTGTGATGACTGCATACATTTAATTTAAATGAACTGTCAGCAGTCAGCTCTAACACAGGTAGGAGCTAACTTTGTCCAGTAAAATGAAAACAATATATCATTTGTCTAGCTGTAACATTAAGCCTAAAATGATCTCATCCTTAGCTCCTGCTCTCCAGCAAATCTGAAACTTAGCTCATGTCGTTAGCAACTGGGCTTTCAAAAAAAAAAAAAAAAGGAAAAAAAAGTTATTACTTTTCTTTTCTATAAAGGACGTGTTTTTAGGAAATCACAAAGGCTGAAACTGTTCCGCCTCTAAACCCACTTTAGAATATGTGCTTTTGGATAAAGTCCCTTTTACTTTCCTTGGAAACAACTTGACATTAAATTCCTACAGGCAGAAGCTACTGGCCATTAGGACATGCTGGCCAACCCATGCTGTAATGAACTATTTTTATTCTCCTCGCTTTTCTGATGTCAGGTCATGCCACGTTCTCCCCTGGCGAGTTAGCAAACAGCTTCTCAGCACCATGATCCTCTGTCCCCTGTGCAGCTGTCAGCCAGGTTCTCGTCTGGCCTCTCCCCTGCTTCTGGAGTTTCAGACTGTCAGGTCATGCAGATTTCCTTCTTGAGACATTATGCTTTTTTCCTGGAGGAGACTGAAACAATACAATCTTCAGCTCTGCTGCTTCTTGGCTAGAGACACTATCCTTTTTATCCTTGGGTAAAAAAGGATCTACATTGCCTGCCTGGGGTGAGAGGGAGGAGAGACCTGTCTACCTAAAGGCAGGACAGTTGCAGAAAATGTCCCTTTGGACAGTTACAGAAAATGTCCCTTTCCCCTTCCCCCACAATCATGCCTCCATGTATGCGAACAAACCCAGGGACAAAGCACTCAGGCAACGATGAAGAAAGTAGGAGCTTTACAGTGTGGCCCCTTAATCATCTGCAAAACTTGCAGATTTGGGGGCTTGCAAACGCTTTTTTGAGGTTTATCCCTACATTTGCAAATTAAATGCATACTTAGGTACCCTAGGAAAGAGGCCTTGATGTTCAGAGACATTGTTCAAATGCAATTCCTATTCTGCACCTGAACTTCACATTAACAAAGCAAAACTAGCCCCCTTGATCTAGTGAGCTAGAAATGGATTTATCTGCCTGTCTTGGGAATCCTTCCAGAAAGCATATTAGCTTTAATCACCTTTTACACAGGGACATAAACTATTGTTCATGTTTGAAGACTGTCTTTTCTTTCAATGATCTTGCCTATGGCTAAAAAGAAGGGAGGAAAGAGGGTTACTACTAAAGCAGCATCCAGGCTTTTGTTCACAACAAGGATATTTGGTATTGCTATGATAATATGCTTAGCAAATAGAGCATGCAGCTGGATTGGAAAACTATTTAAAATTCAACAGCTCAGCTGCGTGGCTTGTTCAAGAAATTGTTCCTTCCCCTGAGCAAAGACTGGGCTTTTTGATCCACTTTTAGGGGACCCACTTTTAGTGGTCAGAATAGTGATTTGTCTATGTGCATCTTAAGTAAGAAGTCACAGGTAAGCTATTGCTAGATTTTCTTTAGAGAGCTTAGCTAGCAAAGGCACACCAGTAAAAACCCTTATAAACATAGGAGAAAAAATGTACATAGAAGTGCAGCTTATGCTGGGCAGGGCACAGCCAGAATCTGAATTAGTATGAACTCTTCCATAACTACTTCTACTTTTGAGTATTTAACTACATTGGAAAAATTAAGGTGGAAAAGTTCAGTTATCTTCTGAAGAGGTGGAAATCATTCTGTGGACTGCTAATCCTTTGGAACAGAGTTCCACTCCATGCAAATAAAGGTGGAAAAGGCTTTTTGTTTGCTTGTTCTTGCTGTGATGGTGGTCTAAGGACATGGGCAAGACAAGATTTATAGGTGGAGTTAATATTTTCTGTTAGATCAACTAATATACTTGGAAAAATTAGACAAGTTTTTCTGCACACAAGCGCTTCTTTGTGCCTAAAAGCTCACCTAATTTTTCCAGCCATGACAGCTGAAGTGATAAAAGTAGTAGGCTGGGCCAATAAAGGTGGTAGCAGGAGAATCAAAAGATACATAGGGGTGAGATAGAGAAGGTCAGTTCACACACTGTAAGAGCATATTATTTACTTTGAAGCAAGTTTTTTTTATAGGCTTACTCAGAATACTAAAATTTGATCTAGCTAACCAATTCAATTTTATAATAAATAATACAGACATCAACACTGTTGGTGTGATCCTGGAATTACACATCATCTAGCAGTATTTCAATGTTGGTTTAAATTCTTTTTTTTCATTCATTTGCTAAGAAAAACAGAATTTGAAACAGATTATTACTTTCTCCATAATGGAAGCCATCTCACACAGAGAACACCAAACTGCTGACTGGATTTAATCCAAACTTTTCTAAACAAGAACATCTGGTTGAAAGAGGCTAATGCTAGAAAATTTCTGTTTAAGAGCAAAACAGTATTTTGAACAATTTTGTGACTTACGTACAATAGCTGCTATAAAAAAATCAGTACAGCAATGGGTTTTTATTAAGTTTAACTATATTAAAAGCCACCAGTAACTTTTAAAAATCTTTGTCAAAATATTTGCATATTTCACATTTAGAACCATGATAAACCAGAAAACTTCGTTCACAGGCAAGGATGAGATTGACAATACAGCAACTCAATGGAATAATTTAATAAAACGAGTGACTGATGCTATAGTATCCTTACCCCTGCCATGGAGAAAGCGGTTATAGGGCAGGTACAAAAGCCTTGATATAACACCCGACGTGTGAAATATTTCTGCCTCCTACAGAAATTGAAAAACTATAGAGTTATGCAGCCTATGCCTTCTAAACCAGTATATAGCAGAGAAATATGTAGGTTATTATAATATAGCGTACTGTCCTTAAAGGCAAAATAGAATGAAAAAATTTACATAAACCCAAATCAGATTAGTAATCTTAAATCAGTCTAGCTCTCTACTGAATTGTATAAACTGATGCTAAAAACTGCCTGGGTGAGTAAATCATCCTTTGTCAAATTCCTCTGGTTTTCAAAGTAATTTTTGTTTATTTGAGTTGGTTTTTTTCCTCTCTCTCTCTCCATTTTATAGGATTTTCATATGAGAAGAAAAAAGGAACAATATCCACACACTAGTCTTTGTTATTTAGATTAAGTCTTCTAGCAAAAATGGCAGATAGAATCAACATAGAAACAAATCAGGTTTTTGAAAGACCTAGATAAAAGTTTTATCAGTTTCTGTTACATACATGTAAGAATATTAAGCACAGCACAAGTGATACCACAGACAATAAGTGCATAGTGATTAAGAGGAAAGAGGGGTGATAATTTTAGGGGAGCGACATGGACAGTTAATTTTGTAATGTCTTAATGCATTAATAGAGATGCTTTAGTCAAGACATCTGCAAAATACACGTTGGACTACTGTTACTCTTCTAGTAATGAGTGATGAAAGTACAGTATTATCCAATCAAATAAGATAACCACAGTCTCCTGGGTATATCTGCTATTGCATATCACATATAAATATACATATAAATGGATACTTTAATGATAAATACTGCAAGTTTGGTTGTTCAGTTAGAAAATTAACTGTTGCAATAATGTTCTCTCTGATATGTATCATCTACTTAGGTCTTGCCAAGATAATGGGCATGGTACCAACTGTTAGGGTTTTATTTTGTTAGAAAACTTACTCGATATTAATACTTGTCCTATGCTATTAGTCTCTTTCTACTGTACAAGTGTGCATTTATTATAATAAATCTAATAACTTCTACACATATTTTTAGGGAATAGCTATTCAATTGCTCTTTTTCATCTCTACAGAATATTCAATGTGGTAAATAACTGGAGTATTGCTCAAGAGCTTTCTCAGCTCTACTGAACCAGCAAAAGTAGCAAGTGAGGACACATGGGATAAAAGACAGCAACATTTTAAGTGATAATATTATACAGCCAAAGTAGTTTTAGGATTGGGATGAAAGAGTGCTCTTCCTGCCATACATATCGTAAGCAATAAAGATTTTGCCATTGGAATTTACAAAACAGATGCTGAAGAGGAAGCGAAAGAGTCAGGCTGGCCTTCGATAGCTGTGTTGACTCTGCAGGGAAATGAACAAAGCATGAATTTTTAAAAAAAGTAAATTAATGTTACCAAACCACAGGCAGCAAAATTCACAGTTCAAACAGTTTGAAGTCCTTAAAAATTATTTCTATCTATTGTCTGCTCTCCAAGGAGAAGAGAAGGATGATGAAAGTCTTGTGCAGTGGATATTTGAATCTAGTCCAAGGTGCTTGTTATTTAAACACAGGGTGAAAATTATTCCTGGGGCTATGAATGCAGTTGATTTTTTGGGTGTATTGAAATTTCTAGACAGCTTGTCAGTCTTTTTCTTAAAAATGGCACTTTATTATATTGTTAGAAAGAAAAGCAATGCTATTTATGACACATTCTGGGAGAAATGGTATTGTTTGGATGCAGGGACGATCATGATGGAATGGGCTACTGAAGAATGAATGTGCCAGCGCAAACGAAACATTAAAATAGCTATACTGTTATATAGTTCAGTGTTATAAGGCATGGCAAGGACTGAAATTCATTACTGCTTCTTTGTTTTCTTTTCATCTGTTGCATGTCTTAAATTATCATAGAGTAGTAAAACTTATTTATATATCTTAATAGCTAATGGGAAGAATCTTCAGTAGCCTCACTGTGATATAAATTCTTTCCAAATAGGGCAGAAGAATTACAGCTAGGCTAGGACTTGTTTAAGCAAAGCCTCTAATACCATTTTAGACTCCCTAGGGAATCCTGCGGGGACTACAGCTGCCACTTCAGAAAGGACTGGATCTCCTTCATATCCTGTAACATTTCTGCCAGCCCCATCCACATGTCTCAAGAACCTGAGTATTTCTAAATTACTCTAGCCATCTATTTTGGGGCAGTGAAATCCTACCTCTTATGTTTACACAATGAGACAAGGTGGGTACTAAGGACCAGATGTAATTTTTACTTTGCATTGTAATGGGTTGTCAAAAGCAGTGCTGAAGAGCTCTGAAGACTTGTATCAACCTGTCCAATTGAGACGGTTTTTAGCTGGTCATTTGATATGTTACTGCACCATAAGTACTCCAGTACTGAGACTCAGTTCTGAATTTGCTACACACAAAAATGAAGAAAAAGTCTCTTCCATTTCCACCAACCCAGACCCTGTGAAAATCCTGCCAAATGCCGATCATCAAATGCGAGAAACCTCTAAAACAGAAGGGTTCTTTGCTGACTCTTTTCTTCTGCCTGCATAGCATCTGGAGGAGAAGACAATCCTCATGCTCAGGAATCAACGTGATGGCTGCTAGGTAAGTTCCAAAGCATGGAGACTACCAGAGCCACATACCACTGTCTGAAAGGCATTCACAGTCCAAAGCCCACCTATGGAGAATCTGTGTCCCATAATTCAGCTTGATGTCTTCCTGACCTATGGGAGGCCCTGAGTCAAAACTGGAAGTATGGCCATTAATAATGTAGCAGGTCAGTGAAAATGTTGAGAGCACTGAAGACCTAGAACAATAAAACCACTATGAGAGCTAGAAATAGGTGTAAGATTCAGCTACACAGAGAATGGAATGTTTTGAATGGGTGTTTCACCTGTTTTTATTGTAGAATGCACTGAATTACAGAGCACACTGAAAGAGGGGAACAAGTCATCGGTTTGGCTACTTCTCAGAGTGTCAAAGTAATTTATAATGGATTATATTTATTTTTTACTCTTAAAATTTAATATAATTTCAATGTAGCACTTGGTATCTCATATTTCGAACATGCATACTGATTTCCAGGAGAGGGCAGTACATTCCCAGGATCAGTTGGCTCCCATCGCATTCTTAATTCAAGAAGCGCAACTAGAAACTCTGACAAAGACAGGAAGTTTCTTCGGCAGGGCACAACCAAGACCCCAAGAAGTGAGTTCATATTAGACAAAACTGTCTTGGACAAGACAAAGTAAAGGTTCTCCACTGTCTCCCTGAAGAAGAAAGAATGTAAATAATGCTAGTGATAATACATCACTAATCAATAATGTGCAAAAAGGGAGCACAAAAGTGGAGTGAATATATCACCACAGCTGTACAAGGGCAAATAAATAGCATAACCTGAACTTTGGCTAGGGAAGACTTCTACCGCTCTATTACACAATTATCGTAAATCTGTATGCTATAAAGGCATAAAAGCTCTAAAGGCAGCCAGGAACTAAGACTGGCCTTTTGTTTCATGTAATTTCATTTTTCAATTTATTATTTCATTACTTTTCATATTTTTATTCCATATTTTTATAGAACAATGTGAGGGGTTATTTCTGCAAACAGCATGTAATGAGTCAGACTGCTTTTCTTCACTTACAATTGTCCCTGTCCTCCCTCTACCTGTTTCTGCCAAGTACGTGATTCACCCCAGAGAGCTTTGAACTATGCTCTAGAGTAAAAAGCAGGGTAGCCACATCAACACGATACAGCAGCTGAAGTAATTAGCCTTAACAGCATCTGGCTCAGACACTCCCGAGCTTGTCTAAGATAGTATGTTCATGTATTATATTTCATAGTTACTGAAATCCTCAGAAGATACTGGCTCCTCTCCTGAGGTTGTGTAGCAGCACTAGTGCCGTGCTCAACAGGAGTGAGTCCTCTGCAGCAGCTCGGGTGCTGACACAAGTTTATCTGCGGCTATTGTTGCACTGCATTGTAATCTGCACTGCAGGAGATCAATGTAACAAAATTCATAGAAGGAGAAGGTGATTTCCTTTACAAAATGTCTAAAGGAGTTGATTTTACCCATTCAAACCCATTCTGTCATAAACTTTATTTGTTCACACTCCTACACCCGCATGCATTCAAGTACCTCTTGGCACTGGACATCTACGCGTCCAAGTGGTCTGCCCAGGATCACGGGTGAAGCACGAGGGATGCTGGCTCCTGAGTTCTCATCGTGTCTCTGGAGTTATTTTTGGTTAGCAATGGCTAATTAGTTTCTGGACAGATCTTTTACATCATCTAGGAGTCAAGAGCTGTAATCAGGTAGTCCTTTTCTACAGCCTGTCTTCCTGATCAGTTAACAGAAAAATGAATGGCATACTGTGGTGTGCAGCCACATAGTTTAAGTGCTAGAAAAGGAAGGGCAAGGCACAGTGTGTACCTTTCAGCTCTTACATTTTAGATGGAGCATAGAGCATATACCACCTGAGTAATAATCTAAGAACTGAACTACAAAGACTAACAGAGAATTTTGATTTGCTTAGAGAATCAAGCAGAAACTTGAAATACAGTCATAAACAATAATACAGAAAATCAGTGAATATGTTGACAGGACCAAAGAACTAGAAAAATAAACTTCTAAGAGCAACCTACTTTCTACAGGCTTGCAATAAGGATAGGAAAAGATGAGCATAGTCAGTGTGTTAGGATGAAGAACTTCATACTACAGACTTGAAGGACAGAGGTGTTCATTGTGAGGGAAGCGTACTGGCTGTTTATATTAGGAAGGTAGTATTAGGTTAGGAATATGTACGAAACTTTGAATTTAATCTCAGTTCACTATATTAGCTGGAAATTGGACGTAGATCTTTCCTAAATTATTTTTAGTGCATTTGCTATCTCCCCATCTACCCACATTACAGTCAAATCCACTTTCTGTAAGTTCCTTCAGAGTCTGAGGCAAGTGCTGAAGGTAAGTACGTTTGATAGGCAGGGGGATGAATCCTCCAAAGGGCCACAACAACCATAGCACAGTCTGTGGTCCCTCCTGCCTTTCAGTAGTGCAATGCACTGTCTAGATGGACAATCACAAATAAGTATGCACATAAATACATCTGCATAACAAAGACTAAGTTTGAGAACTTCTTTCTATTGCATTACTCAAAGGGAATGTTTTGTTAGCCACATTGTCCTTTTTCAGAGAATTTTACCTTCCTCTTGCCCTTCATTTAGAATTTTCCTCCTGTGAACTTGAGGAAGGGCAAGGGTTTCTGTTTGTCTTTGAATTTGCTGTGGTTGTGATTTGTGACATCTCCCTTGCCCTGGCGCACTCCCCAATCCTAAGTCATCTGCCACTCTCGCCAGACCTTTAGTGTGACCTGCCACGGTGCCAGGATCATACTTTCTCTTGCTGTCTCAGAAGTACACAGAAAAGGCTGTCTTTACCTCAGCAACTACATCTACAACCCATCTCAGCAGGTGATCTGTGTCCATGACCAGAGCTGGATGTACTACTAACTCCCTGGATAAATACATATAGTCTTTTCCCTGTCCTGCACTCATCCCAACGCTGGAATGTTCTTGCAGTGATCCTAGTCCTTCCAGCCTGACTGGTAATGATTTCAATAACAGGATGTTCTTTGTTGAAGAGGGGACAAAGACTACGTCTACACTAGTAAACTAAACATGGCCAGAGCCTGGGCTTGCACACTCTCCCGTGATGGTACAAGCTGTTCAATCATTAGCACATTCCCGGGCATGGCTCTGGCCCATGCTGGCTAGTATGGTCTCACATAGTGCTAAGACATAGTTTGGGGGCTGACAGGGTCTAGGGACTTTCCCGGCAAGCAGTGTAACTGTCCATTTCATTCTTAAGAAAATCTAATAATGTTTATTGAGTCTTAACCGCAGGCTGTACAAATGTTCTGACTGGCTGAGTAATGCCTGATGACATAGTATTCCTTTTTACTGACATTCATTAGAACATATATACAACCGCAGAAAACATCTTTTTTTTTTTAATTCAAATTTGAACTGAACCATATCTTTCATAAGTAGGAGCTTACCATAAAATTAAAAAGATTTTCTTTTTCATTATCAGAAATTGAGAAAACAACAGATGAGTCCCTATAATTTTTAGGTCCAAGGACCCGTGAGCGCATATGCATGTGAATTTGAGTAGGGATTCAATCTAGCAATAGTTCTACTGAATTCAGTGAGCATTTCCTCACATAAGTGTTTGCACAGTGAAGGCTGGATGGGAAAGTGAGGGGAACGGTCTTCCTCTCCCCAAGAATTTTAAAGAGCTCAATTAATTTCTCTGTCTTGAATCAGAACAGTGGCAAAATCTCCAACAGTTTCACAAACAGAAACCTTTCACATACAAAAAAAATTTTTGATGAAAAAAGTGTGATTTGGGATGGAACAGAAAACAAGAGATGAGCTGTTAGCAGGTTTGAACAGAGATTTATGTGGGAAGAAGTAACGATACACTGGAAGGATCTGGGGAAAAATGACCATGAGAAAG
This sequence comes from Burhinus bistriatus, assembly GCA_013397275.1. Lineage (NCBI taxonomy): Eukaryota > Metazoa > Chordata > Aves > Charadriiformes > Burhinidae > Burhinus > Burhinus bistriatus. Next base: position 198,716 of record VYXH01005516.1, on the reverse strand, counting down.
CTGGACAGGAGTCAATTAAGTTAATTATATTAGTCTTATTGTTTCCATGCCAGTTTACAGTTACGGGTAGGCTTGCTAGCCATTGTGATTGCTTTGCCATATAAAACACATTCCAGGCCACTGATAAATGTCAAGCTGTTCAATTCTTCCATCTATTACTCTCCAAAGCACTTTCAAGGCTATTGCAGCTCTCTCAAATATTTATAAAAAGATAGTTTTGGAAAGCAGACAGCTATTTTGCCGTATGTCTGAATGGCTGTTCTTCAATATGTTCTTGAAGAGTAATGACAACTCTTAATTTTTTAAGGGCAATTTAAAGGGATCCTCTTCATTTACATTTAGTCCACAGTTTGTTTTGTGAAAAAATTACTAAAGGGTCATTTTTAATATTTGGACACATGATTTTTTTTATCAAACACATTCCCTTCTACTTTTAAGTGCTGTAATGCAAATGTGTGGAAAGCAAGAGCAACTGGCTAACATAACACAAAAACTGCAAAACAAACATACACATTTGGGAAATCCCTTGCTGTTCTGTTGTGATGATGTGGCATCACCAAGCTCCAGGCTTGGCATTTCTTTCCTGTGACAGTAAAAGAAACTGTTCCTTGGCAATCCAAGCTTCTCTCTCTTGGTAGGACTCCTCTGGACTTGAAGATTGCATTGACATATCAGCATCTGTAATGAACAGCAGAAATCAGTCCCTTAATTTCATTTATGTGTTTAAATTTAAAAAATAAAAAACCCCCATAACCTTCAGAAAATAGGTAAAAGTGAGTTAGAAAAATCAGACAGATTAGTAGGCAGTCACAGGAATGTTTGAGAATAAAGACCAGAAGGCATTTGTAAGGGTGTCCGGAACGACTTCATGCAACAGATGGTACTTGGTAGGAGCACTTGCATTTCAATTTCACTTCTGCATGCTGCATTTGTTTGTATTAGGGAAGCAAAACCTTCACATACAGCTCTAAAATTTCTTCAAATATAATTTTTCATGAGTTAGATTTAGGACATTAATGTTCAGGATTTAAAAAAAAAATATTATCCTTTTATTTATTTTTTCCTTTCATCCTCATTTTCACCTTCCCCCCACCCTGCCAACACATGCAATAAGAGATGTGGTGCCCAGTATTTTGATTTTTACTATATATCTTTAGTTGTGTTCGTTTCTGATATGTTCTTATATTTACTTACCTATAACAGGAAAACTAGAACTCCCTAATTTGTCAATCAGCAGACTTAAAACCTTCAGTGTCAGTTCCCCTGTGATCAAAAGGCCCTACTTTCTACCTATGACTGAGAAAGCTTCACAGCATGCACACAAGATCAATAAACAATCAATGGTACTGAGCAGAGTTTTAGTAGAGATTTTTATAACACAAATGATCACCTTCCATTGTATTTTATGCTTCTGCAGCACAGCTGTATCCCCCTCCATCTTCCCAGGGATTTTTTTATGCCGTCTCTGGATGCTGAGAAATGCCATAATACCAGCATCACGTCATATTGGTGGTGGTATAGCACCAGGGCCTCTTCTTACTATCTGGGTTACTACAATAATTTATATCTAATTTCCTGGAATAGAAACACAGAGTGAAAGTAACAGCATTCCGGAAATCTGACACCAGCTATTGTATGAAGGTATAAAGGGTTTTCCTGACCTGTTTAATATTAGTTTTATTTACTAAAGGGTCATCCTCACAGATAAAACATCATCCCATGTTGCTGTTCCTTCACACTAGAGACACATTATTTCAATAAACCACTGTTTAGTGATCGACGCGCCATGCGTCAAGTTGTCTTCTTTACACTTGCAGTAAAATATGCCTATTGTTTCGTATGTGTACTGGCAGCTGACCGTCCACTAAGACTGGTTCATATTCAAAATGCTGACCAGTCTCAGTTGGTTTTTGCACTGAACCAGTTGTGGGGAGACATATTCTGACTTTTGTGGGGAGGACTTCACCTTGATAATACATTTTCAAACATAATTGGACTTCTGAAGTGGGTTCTGCACTTCCTTTTAACAGCAATCAGACAGAAATATGACCAAACTGATCACAATTCCACTCCACCAGGCTCAAGAGTGTAGCATTGGTAGGTTGAATGAGCAGCAGTACTGGAAAGAAAAATGTGGAAAGTCAGCTGGAAGAGCAAAGTTGGAAAGAGCAGGAAAAAGTGAAGGTAAGAGACAAGAATATGGTATGAGAAGAACCAGTGAAGGGTACAGAGAAGTAGAAAAACCCTACCCTAAAGAGAAGCCAAACCAAAGTCCATTCTTCTATGCACAGTAACTGGACTTTATCAAACTACAACGTTGCAGTGGCTGGGTTATGCCACAAGTTCATATGAACAAATTTAGCCCTATCAATAAAAATGCTCTAAATACACATATAAAGCAAATATTTGGTTCAAAATAAAACAAGCACAGAAGAATCTGAATATTCTCTCATACTTAAATATATCTTAGAAAAGAAAATAAAAATCATGGTAGAGAACATAATGGGGAGAATGGAAGGAAGAAATGTATAGACTCTGGCCTTTACACTCTGGGATGCCACAGTAATCTAACCTGGTAGCAGGATCAGTTGTGAAATACCATGGTCTGTTTTCATTCCCAACAGGATTCCTGCAGTAGTTTTCTTCAAATGCCACATGAGCGAAAATTTCAGGTGTAAAACTGTAATATAAAGAAAAACATCGTTACAGAAGTGAATTTTTCCTTTTTTTTTTTTTTTTCAAATATTTGTGGCTCGATTCATGCAACCTGAAAGCCAAGAAAATGGATATTCCTCTTGTGGAACCGATGTCTCTGCCTGAACGTTTTTCTGTAAGATAAAGTGTCATAAAATGTCTCTCCCTCGTCACCGGAATGCCCCAAAGAACCAACAGTCTCTAGTCCACAGTTTACAGAAGTGCCTCAGTCTCAAAGGGCAGCAGTACTCCTCTATATTTTCATGCAGCTGATCTATTTGACTTTTATTGTCATATCTATTGTTTCTAACCTACAAGGTTTAAAAGCATAATAGTTCACAGAAAGAACTATGACATTTTCTTTGGAAGATAAAGAGAGCAGACACTGACTGAACAACAGAGGGTTTCCAGTAACACAAATGACATACCTGTGTGAATCTACTTGAAGAGCAGCTAGACCTTCTTGCACACTTCTTACATAGTAACAATAACATATAAGCAGCAAAAAGGCTCATCAATGTAATTATACTACTTCAGTTTCATTTTCACCTACTATCTCTTACCTAAACAAAAAAATCCTGGCCCTATTGATGTTAAGGATGAAATTTTCATTGTGGTCTTTTTTTTTTTCCAAGTGAGTGTTTTGCCTGAACAAGGACCACAAAACCTGGAAGCTTGTGATGCCATTTTAATCAAATGGGACAAATTATAGTGTCTTAAAAGCATATCTGTCTTGCTTATTTTTGTGGTAAGAAATAAAAGTCAGAGTGAGAGATATGTGGAGGAAACTATTCATTATAAATTAACTTCAGCGATAAGTAATTGCCTTTGATAATCTATGGTATAGAATTGCTTAAAGCACAGTATTGATGCATAGTTCTCAAAGGATCATTCATAATATTTAGACAAATATGAGACTAGCCTTTGGTATGTGGAGTGTGCTACCTGCCCAATTCTGGCATACCACCCCCTTCTGAGTTCGGTCTTTTATTCCTCTCTAATCCTCCCCATTTCTTTTCGTGCACTCTAGAAGATAAACTGAAACAAAATACACTGCTGATGAATCAATATCACTTTACATATGTCTTACCCAACTGACGTTCTGCACTTGTAATAACATATTTAGCAAATTTCAAACCTCAGTCCTACACAAACACGCATGTTATTCCACTATCATCAATAAAAGAAAATTAGATGTATTAACAGAGTACTTATACAAGGAAACTCATTAAAGGTGTCCTGTTTTCAACAGGAAGGGCCTGCTGAAACTGAGAGGGGACAGCCTATAAGGAGCAATAGGCCACTTTGTTCAAGCTGTTCTCCTGATACAGTTTCTGACAGAGTGTGATTTTATCTCCAGCTTCTCATGTAGCATTTACACTGAAATGTTATTTCTTTCATTTGAATGAATGGTGCCAAACTGAATAAAGCTCATTCTCCTGGGAGCTGTACAGGGTAGTGTTGCTGGAACTGGCAGTGAGGAACGCAGGAGAAGGCAGGGCAAAGATAGAGCCTTCAGCAGTACAGTGTATTGCTTCTGAAGACAAATACTAGCTTAGTGCATGGCAGAAGGTTTTTTCTAATTAATGCCCTGAGACTAGGCATTATTCCATTTTAGATCTCACTTGTAAGTTTCCTTCCATATTAGCTCCTTATCTTTTAAATGCCTTGTTTACAGAGGAGTCATGAGGATAAATATATGCAAAGTTATGAATTAATCAAATGTGACAGCAAGGAGGACCTTGGAAGTACGTAGACAGTGACACAGATACCACCACCTTACAGAATTACAAAGCCATCTGTGACTCTCTCCATCCCTAACCTCAGACTCCTCCTGTTCTTCAAAATGGTTCCAGTTCAGCTACACATTCAGTTTTGCTCATAAAGAAATGTGCATTCTAGCTGGTTCAGGCTGCACAGAAGAGAATTTGGGTGGGATGCACACTCAAGTAGGAGTGAGACTTAACTGAACCTCTAAGCAGCAGCAAGAAAATGAAAATGTGGTTTAAACTGTCCAGCAAGGGCTTCAAAATAAAAATATAAAAACTGATTTCAAAACATAAGCAATAAGCATCATCGTGGTCTGAAGCCTATTCTGTTACAAGCACAGGAATAGCACAGGAAAATGGATCAGGACAAACATAAAAATAAACTGATCTATTTGCCTTACAGATAATTCTTTTAGAAATGAACTTGGATTAATTTAAAATATTTAAAGGCAGCTTGACTGATGCACTATACCGCATTACCTGGAAGTAATAAGGATGATGAGATAAAGTAACTCTTTCTTAATAACCCAATGTACGCACAGCACATTCCTGCTACATTTTATCATTTTTCTATATATTTATGTCATATGGCGTTTCTGATTTCCACATAATTGTACAAAATGTATTGACATGCTTGTTACTGAATCTTAAAAAGGCAGCTACAGCAGTAAAATAGGCTTATCTAATGTCTAAATGAAAACATGGTATCATTTTTTGATGTTACATGAAAACTGATTGTACTGTGTTCACTGAAATGTTTACTCCAAATGCCAAAAGCTTTTACAGATCAACTAAAAAGCAACATATATCTTCTAAAAAGTTTAGCATATTGCTTAGCATTTTGTAAATTCATTTATATTTCCTTGAAAAGCAAATCTTGCAAAAGCTAGGCAACTGAAAATTATATTTTAATCTGCCAAAAGCCTATTTTGCTCCTATTTTTATATGCAATAAGAAAGCCTCATGAAAATGTAGTCACAGAAAAAAGTGCATGTTCTGTGCCTTTGCTCATGCTGGTTTTCGAAAGTTTGGATTTCAGAAAATGAGGATTAAAATTAGAATTGCTAAATTGTGAAATATTTCATAGTAATAGAGGCAAAAAGCAGATACAGGACCTGATGCCCATTTCAATGGAGTTTAATAGATGTTTTAGCTGAAATGTAATAGGGCTTTTTTGCAGACTTTTAAAAGACTAATTCTAAGAACATCCGAAAGACATCCTTGTCTCCACTGTATCCTTTCCCCAAAAGTAATTATAAAGGGATAACCGGGGAAGTGACCCTGGTAACAGGGTATCCAAATATAGCAGTTTCTGTAGCACTCTCCCAGCCAGTCATTTTCACATTGGCTTGACTGTAGCGTAACTTCTCAAGCCTGATACCGTGTGGTACTTGAGTTCTGTTTCTTAAGCCCATCCCTAAATCAAACAGAATCTTGTATCAGCTTGTTAGGAGCATGGCACCCCTTTTCATGGCTGTGCCAGCCCCTACAAAAGATGTTTCTCAAAGACAAGATGAGAGCTACAGATTCTGTTGATAAGATACAGGTATTTAATGTGGAACAAAGTTACTAACATTTGTGCTTTAAATACACATACCACCATTTTCAGATGATAGTCAGACACCTTAATAAAGGTCCTTGGTTTTGGCAATCCTCAGCTACCGTGGGTCTTATGTTCTTGCAGTGACTGTGGCAGTTGGTTAGCAAATCTGAAAATCACAACTTGACTTCACAAATTTAATTTTGAAAATATTTGGTTTTAACTTTAGTAATACAAATGTAAGGCAAAGAAATCTTACCGGAGCATGGAAATGCAAAAGAAAGACAACTTGCTAATCACCACTTTGGCCCAGCTGGCTGGGACTGGAAGCTATGTGTGAGAGTGCATAAAGTTTTATTGATTCCCACTGGAGTTACGCATCTGCAAACAAATGTGGTAAATGAAGTTAATAATTTCCTCAGTTCCAATCTCCATTTTTTAATCTCCAAACATGACCTGGAATGTAAGATGTTACAAAATAATATTTAAATGTCTGTACTGGGTGCTGGGAAAGGTGAAGGTGCTCTCGTCTTGCTAAATATGCTGTTGTTCTGAAATTGCTACGCCTCATTTTGTTTAACTAAAGATGCAGATAATATTGCTGAAGATCACAGATAATGCCTCTGAGCAGAATCTTGGACTCTGCATGTTCAACTCCAATTGTCTGTGCTATGAAAGGTTTACCTACAAGATAAGGAATACAGGACTGAAAAGGACCTTCAATCTAGTTCCCTGCAATTGGAGAGTTGTACCATGCTGTCACACATAAAAAATTATCAAAGTCCATTGGGGAATTGTGTATGTCGAAAGCTTATCTCCTACATACTACTCCAACCAGGAAGGCTGTTCTTAACTCTTACAGCTCTGGTGAAAACATGAAAGCAAGGACTGATGTAAATTGGGAAGGGGTTGGATGAGCTATCGTTTACAAGACTGTGAAATTCCACAGAGCTTAGAGTGAATTCTCTCTAACTTAAATTTCTCTAATAGGATCTCCAAACTGAAAACTATTTGAAAGCACCTGGCAAAGCCTAGAAGTGCAGAGTGTCCCTAGAGGCAGGCTCTGCCTGGAGTCCCAGCAGCTTATTAAAACTGACTTGAACTTGTGGAAGTTCCTAGCTTCGCAGACAGAGAAGAGATGCTTTAGTCTAGGGAGGTAGGGGCCACCTGAAAGCCAGACTCATCAGAGGTGGGGAAAAACAGCTGAGCAGAGGGAGAAAAAGCAGTACCTAAGGTTCAGTTGTCCTTTGGCTTGAAAATGTGTACATGCAACTGCAGTTTTCAAGAAAGAAGGACTGAAAACACTGGAAAATGCACAATAGTCCTGGCATTTGACTACAGACCAAACTCTCTAGCACTTAGAGTCTCCGTGGCTCAGCTGTATGATGGAATAATTAACATTGACCCAAAGCTTGACTGTGTTCAGGTACACTTGAGGACAAGAGTAGCATTCTACATTATCTTGACAAAATGGAGGAGCAGTCAGAAAAAAAGGGCAGTGCAAGAGCTTAATTTTATCCAGACAAAATAGTTATGTAAAATGGAGTGGAAAATAGCTAGATGTATATAGCAAGTCTGTGAAAAAGAGACTGAGCATTCTCATTGTTCAGAAGCCAAAGAGGACTTTGTACCAAAATCATCCAGTTTTGGCACAGCATTTCCAAAGACAGTTTGAGAGAGAACACTAAGAATAATAGTTGGACTGGATGATCTTAAAGGTCTTTTCCAACCTAAATGATTCTATGATTCTATGATTCTATAATCATCAATTATCTTGAAATACTATCTGTGAAGAAAGCCTGCAAGACACAGGTTTCTTGCCATCAAGAGAAAACTTGCAGTTCTGTGGCACTGGGCAGGTAGACAGAGTAGAAACCTTCAGGTGTGCAAGAGGCTCTGTACTCATGATGGATAAGCTTAAATTTAAGTTTGAAAGACTCAGAAGAGACATGAAGAACAATCTGCCTGGAACAGATCAGCTGAAAAGATGTCTTAAGGACAGGTTAGACAAACCTCGTACAGGGCTGATATAGAAAAAGTTGCACTGTTCTAGGAGAGAGGGGTAGAACAGATGATAACCTATTTTTCTCTGAAACTTTCCAGTATCTTGAACCTCAACTCTCTGTAACCCCATATACCAACAAAGTTGTCTGGCACTTGGAACAAAGATGGGATCACAAACTCCAAAGCAAATGTCACTTCCCCATGTCTCATTTTCCTGTTCCAGTTTGAAGTTCAAAATTCAAAGTTTGAACCTTTGAAGAAGATTTGAATCTTACTGCACAGCTTTCAAGAAGCCCAGCTTCATGTTTTCAAGCTCTCTGACAAAGCAAATGTCTTATCCTACAAGCTAATTTTGCCATTTTAATGCACTGAGAATATACCAAATGTTCTCAAATATTTTAGATATTCAAGCATTTATGACATTACTGGATATCAGGGAAATTAAATTAGCAGAAAAATAAGGTACAACCTTTGGACTTGAGCTTTGGAATGGACAATCAATATAAGATTTATTTTTTTTTTAATTGTAGGCATCAAGTTCAAATGGTGAAGCCTGGGATTACTACAGGGGATGCAAAATGAAGAGGAGGATGCAGGGACTCTCCAAAAGGCAGATTAATAGATGGATTTTCTGAAACTCAGTACCTCTTCCCTGAGCCCTAGCATACAGCCAGGTGAAATGGCAGCACCGTTCCTGGGGAATATACAGGAAAATCTGTTGGTGTCCTGCTCCTACTAGAAAAGAAATGCAGAGTGGAATTCAACTTACCTAACTTAAGATAAGGTTAAGATATTAGGTAAATACTGATTTCTAACTAGTCTGCGACTAACTAGTCACCCTCCAGGTTCCCTTTCCAATCAGTTGAGGGATAGGTATTTGGAAACAGTTTGTCTGACTAAACATATATGTCTACTTTGGGATGAGCCACATCCTGGGAATTCGCATTTCTCTCATTGACTACAAAAGGAATTTAGTGTGATGAACTTGGTAGGAGACATCTACACTGTAGATCTCTGCATTTGATCAGATAAATCCACCTACAGTGTACATAGTCCCATTGAGAGAGAGCTTGCTTCACTTCCATCTGTTCTCAAGAATGTGCTGAGCAAGTTCTTCTACCACTGCAACATGCTCACCATTAATGGGACGGGAAAAACAGAAATTTTGGGCCTTTTTATTTACTCTTCCTTTTTGCTGTGGAGAGACTACATGAGATAACTGATTTGTCATCAAGATCCTCATATGCCTGTGGCCAGGGGGCTGTGACCACACATCCTTTCTTTGGACAAGGTAGTCAAGCACTCTCTTCTGCCATAATGTGAGCTTTTATATATGACCACAGACTCTTCTGTGCACTACCTTTCTATTTTTATTGATGGTTCTTCTTTCTCATACCTATGTAGCCTAATGCTTCAGCTACTTCATTAAGTTATGAAAGGACAAATACTGACAACCAGGTGGCAGAATTTAGCTGAGAGAATAAAAAAGTGACGTACTTTCCCTTGCCTGGAAAAGGAGGAGACTGGGGAACAGAATTTTACAGGAGTGTAGAGACATTTTACATTCTAGGCAGGAATCACCCACCCAGCTATGAAGAGCCCCAGAAGCTGCTAAAGCTTCAGCATTTTGACGTTACCTTGAAATAGGACAGTGCATGCCTGTGATGGTTTTTGTGATGACCTTTGAGGTATTGTGGTGCAGATTATTACTTATGATGACTGCAATATCTAAGGAGCTTTGCCACTCAAAGTCCTTAGTCAGGATGTGCAACTGATATGGCATTAATTTATGCAATTTTCCATGCTAGTGGCACTCATACACAACTTGACAAAGTCTCCTCATTTTCCATATACTGATATGTTCATACCCTCAAAACAGGTTTTTTGACCTTTCCATGTCTTGTTTATCACTTATCATTTTAGTCTTTTTATTATTTAGTTTTTATTGTCATATCATCAATTGGTAAGAATTTCTTTCCTCTGCACAAGCCAAAATAAAAATGCTAAACAAATAAATGAACGACTACTATATTTCATTCAATGTGTACATGAAAATGAGATCATCAAAGTACTGCTTTAGTCAAGGGTAGTTGTCACAGACTTCAATGTTGTCAAAATATCAACCTCAGCAATATGGTACAGGCAGCTGAGCAGACTTTAAAATGTACACGTGTCAAAAAAAGAAACTGAATAATACCTGGTCTATAGGCAATGCTATATAAATATTCTCAGTTCATAGTAATGTAACTGTTTTTATGCTTCAACAAAAGCATTATTATGTGTCCATTAACAAAAAGACTCTATTTTCTCAAGAAAATATCTGCTCCTTAAGGTATGACATCCAAGCCTAAACTCATGCACACTTGTAAAACTCAAGTTAGTCCAGGGAGACCTCTTGGGCATTATTATCCATCGTTTGTTTCCTTAGAATAATAGTGTACACTGCTGCTATTGAGAATATATACCCTGATATTAAAACAGCTAGTGCACTATTGATTTTCCTTTTTATGGACAAATTCAATTTATTTGTGTTTCAGGATGTCTTGAGTCGGACTTCACAAATAAGACAAATATCTCAGTTGCCCTTTTCATCTATTCTTTTATACTATGTATAGGATACTGTACTGAGAAATGACATACCTGTTTCTGAAACCCTCTCAATACATCTTCCAGTAATTAAGTTTGAGGATAAAAAGAAAAAACCCAAAATACATTTTTTCCACTGGAAGCACACACACATACACATGTTCATGTCTTTCATGTAGCAGGCAGCATGTGAAGTCTATAAGGAAGAAGATCCTCTTCTTTCAAGGAAGCAGGGGAGCTTTCCATTTAAGGCTGCACAGGTATGGCATTAACACAGAGATGCCTAGCTTCCACTGATACTCTTACATTTCAACAGTTATGCCCTTTTTTTATGTGTATCACTTCTTCATCATGCTCACTGTATTGGTTGTTTATCACTGAAGACAGTGAGGACCGAAAATCACAGCTCAAGAATGTGTAACAGCAATGAAAATCTCTTCCTTCTCCACAAATTGTTTTAATTTCCTGAGGGGAAAAGCAAAAATAGGAATAAAATGCATGTACCTTCCATGTAGCTTCTAATTGGTCTGCCTCCAATTTGCAAAATATTATACTGTGGTTGCAATTAACTGAGCATTATATAAGAAACGTGGGAGCCAGTTTTTTGTCCTTAGGCAGCAAAAAGTCATATAGTGTAAGTATAGATGTGTGTAAGTATAGATGTGTGATCTGAAATCATACCTCAATTTGGGCAGAAGATAGTACTGAAACCTTTTTTGTCATTGAATCTGCCTTGGTCTCCAGACCAGCCAGAAGGATGGAAGTTAAAGTAGGCTTTGCTTTTAAAAGCATCAAAACTGAATTTTTGCTGATCCAAACCATCCTTTGATCTTACTACATATCTGTACAAATTTTCTTTAAAAAAGTGCTGTTCTGTGGATGTCTGTAAGAGTGCTGCTTATGACATTTTATTTGAAAAAAAAAGTATAACAGCACAAGTTCCGAGACGATAAAGAGCCTAGTAACTGCACTATTGCACATAGGCAAGAGGTATTTGGTTATTAACTGAGTTAATTCACAGCTCCTTTGCTATTTCCTTGTCCATTCCACTGAGCTAAATTTATATGGAAACTTGATTCCAGTTCCTTCTCTTTTCCCTCTGCTTCTCTCTCCCTTGTTGAAATGATTAAAAGGACCAGAAAGGAAAAGGAGAAGTGATTCAAGATTGAAATGTCAGTGCTGATGGAAAGACAGGAGAGTTGTGCAATGGAGAATTTAAACGTGATACCCAGAGACAGACTTTCACCTGTTTTCATTTTTAAAGTCACAGAAACATTGCAGAGAACTGTAGCCATTATTTCCTGTGCTGGATCACTCCCATAACATGAATAGTGTCTTGCTAAATTGAACCAGCCTGCAACAACAACAAAGAATGTCCAAGTAAAGGTAAGAAAATTCAAGGTCTTACTTGTATCCTGCAGCTTGGGAGCCAGGTAGCTAAATCACTGGCACTTTCTTTCTCTCCCTAGGAGAGTAATTGATTATTGAAATGAGAACTGCTCAGAATAGCTTTGCCTTGAATTCATCCTGCTCTTGAGAGTGCAAAAGTTTGACTTTAGTAAGTGTATTGCTAGATTCCTGCTTCATTAAACCCAGGTGAGAAAAGAGGAGCAGATGAAATAAAAAGTGAGAGAAGACTAAGTAATTAGGAAAGCAATGACACAGGCATTGCCAACAAAAGGGCAATGAGAGACAAAGCTATGAAAATGCTATGAAATGCATGAAGAAAAGCAGACCAAAAATCAAGCTTTCACACCAATTTGAACTAGAAAACCTCAGTACCCATTAATTAGAAAAGGTGCCTTAATATTTTATTTAATGTGCAAACACATTTTAGGGAAAAAACAGGGGGAGTAATGAAAGGCCATGTATTTGAAGGTCTCAAACTAGTTTTATGAATTCTTAAAACTTGCTTACAAAGATCTGACTCTATAAATATCGCAATAATTGCAGCAAATGAAAAATGTGAAGCATATGATGATATAATAGTAAAAGATGAATATTCAGAACAGTATATCAATAGGAAATATTATTCAGCTTTGTTTTACTGACTTTGAACACATATATGTATACATTTTGTTAGGGGTTGCCAAATGCATTAGCCTAACAGAGCTGCTGCAGCTCAGTGTTCCCCAGGTCCAGCCCGTAGCGAGGCTGAACACATATTCCCAACATGCACAAAACCACGTACACATTTACACATACACACACGGCCAGCCACGTGGCCATGGGACCCGCTTGTCCTGCCGGTAACCAGCTCTCAGTCGTTCTGATCTCTCCAGTAAGTGGGCGAGGTTTATGGCCACTTTGATAACTAGCTCCCAAGCCCGTACCCTACTTACTGGCCAGTCAGGCTTGATACTGGCTGGTGACTACACACTGACATACACGCTCACACACAACATATACACACTGCTCTCTCTATTTGCCACTATGACCCATGGTCTCACTCCAGTTGCTGCACTCCAAACACACACGTGCACACAGAATAGAGACTCACCCAGAAAAATAGAAATGGAGTTTAATGGGAAGACAGGACAGACAGCACCCGTCAGGTGCAGAGTGTGGCTAGACCCAGCCATTTACACACAATAAGCCCCCTTTACCCCCTTTCCCCTCTGTTTTCCCACACTTGTTCCTTCCCAAATGATGTTAAAACCTGCCATTCCCTGCCTTTGTTTACTCCCCTAAATGTCCCAAAATAAGTACTGTACAATTCTAAGATGTTCTTCCCCTGCATCCCATCATGAGTCCCACAATCCCTAGGCGGTAACCCCCCTCAATCTGAAAGTGCTCTGGAGAGACTCCTGCATCCCTTGGCTTATCTTGACAGGTTTCCCACCTGGTCTGTGGTGCCTGCAGCTGCCATGGGAGCCCTGGGAGGAGCTGGGGTAGGGACTCCTGTTCTCTTACCGAGTTATTTGACCAAACACCTGAAGGCAGTGTCAAAGAACTACTTCTGAGAGCCTCTATGCACTTTCTGTCAAGCCTGTTGTTATCTGATGTGTATGCCTTAGAACTGAGTTACAGGACCTTGGAGGAAAACAAGTGTAAGGAATATAAAAGGTAACAACAGTATTTTTTAGACAACTAAATGGAAAATTAGACACACAGCTCCCCTTTAAAATGTATTTTATTATGGTAGGAAAAAGCATTTCAATACCCAGCTCTTCACACATTCTCGGGCTGACTTGTTATATGGAGCCAGCAGCAAGTCATGGTCTCCATGAAGTATGAGTACCTGCACATCACCCTTCCACTGTGGACATGTATGCAAGCTATTTCATTCGCTGCTCTGCATTTTTTCCTCTGATATCTGATGTTTCACAGTTCTCCACTGAGAAATACATTGTCATGACAGTGAAAAAGGAGTAGGATAACAGTCACGGGGAGTGGTGTAACAGACAGTAGGCACAGTTGTTCACAGTATTGCAGTGTTCACTTGTTTTCCAAAGTGAATGAGCTTGGTGACCTTTAAATCTGTTCCTGCTGCTTCTGCAGTTTGTTTCTTACCCACTGCCACTCCACCCAAGCTACTGGACCCCAATAGATGTTCAGCACAGCACAATTCTGGAAGAAGCCATTATATATGCAGTAAGTAGAGGAGCTTTCTTTAAACTATTGTGTTTTGCTTTCTTTGAGTTCCAGTCTTGCCTGGGTTTTTTGATTGCTTTGGTAGCTCTGTTTTTGTTTTATTATACAAGATGCCATATTTAAAAGAATTGTTTCTTATTAACCATGACTATCATCCTGATTAGTATTGCTATGAGTTTTCCTGGCAGAGATTGAGACCCAGGTCTTGGTGCCATACAGCCAAGCAGGCCAGGAGAAAGATCTTTGGAGGTGAAATGGAGGTGTGAAGAATAAAAAAATCTTGACCAAGTTTAGGGAACAAGGCCAAAACCCTTGGACACTTACGCTCATTGAAGAGTGCTGTCCATTCTTCTCACATAACTTCTCTCAAAACTCCACTCCACCTCCCTTTCCACCTCCAGTGGGGGAGTGTGGAGGAGGCAGAGGGGAGCTGCCACCCTCTGCAGGCACCCCTGTGGGGTGGCACCCTGAGTCCTGCACGCTCAACCCTAACACCCGATGACCCACTTTGAGTAAAGCAGTGCTTGCCCTCCCTGTGAGTAAAACGAAGGTGACAACACGTGCCTATCTGCTTCCTCAGTGTCTGGGTAGTGAGTTTGTGCTTGTTAACAGCTCTAAAAATGAAAAGTATTGCCTATCTGCTCAGAGTTATATTACGTGAGTTACTGGTGAGCCTCAAGTTCCTACTGAACATGTGGGGGGATGGTATTTTAAATACCCAGCCTCTATGATTTTGTCCAGACTACTGTAGGACTGAGTTTAACTCAAAATAAAAGAACCTCTGCATTTACAGTAGAAGTGAGCTCTCCTTTTCTGGTCAAGAAATACGATTTTCTAGTTGTTCATGCTTTTCTACTCTGTGAAGCCCCAATGGTGTGGTACATTTCCAGAGGTGCTTTAGGCTACATTGGGAGGTGTTTCTTAGGGGAAGTCAGGCAGTAATTTTGCTTCTCTCTTCTTTTCTTCTCTACGGATGAGAACAAGCAATGAGACTGAGTCATCTGAAAATTTCAGAGTGCCCTCTGCATTCTAGAAAACTTGACTGAAGTGCCTACATATTATTACTGTATGATATTACAGTTACTTAAAGTTAGCAAACCATTGAGCTTATCTCAGTGCAGTTAGAATTTAAATAATTTCTGTATTTTGAGGGGATTTTGCTGGTAAATAAATCCACTATGATGGTGTGCTGCAGCTTTTCTGAGTTATACATCCAATATGTGCAAATTTGAAATTTTCAGAGACATACAAAGGCAAACATAAGAAATCATTTTATATCCATAAAAAACTCAAAATACATTTTGCTTTTTTAAAACTACTTTGATTAATTATTAAAACATTCCTTTTACAAGTACATAGAAAATTCAGATAATCTGGAATTTAAAGTGCCGAACGGGATGGCTTAACTTTCAAAATACAAACAGCTTTAGTGCTTTAAGGTACTATTGCCTACATTTGACCACTTGTTTTCAGCTGTCTGCTCTGAGGGATCACCCTCCTAAAAGAGCATATCATCTGAGCCCTACACGCCAGCCTCTGGGCAAAGTTGCCTGGCTGAGTTTAAAAGCGCCCATCTGCCACGACGCAGTTGAAGCTGACTGTCCAGTGCTCGGGCAAGTAACCTGTGAGTGAAGCTCAGTTAGATGGGCAGTAGTCACTTGCGAAAAACACTACAGTGCAAGGGACAGCTAGGAAATGGTAACGTTTTAAGCCATTACAGCTGTTTCCAAATAAGACCAATCTTAGATTGCAGCCGGATAAAATGTTTCAGCTGTCCCTGAGACCAGATTATCTCCCAGACTATTCACACCATTAACCCATCCCTCCTTATTCTGCCATTAGCAGGTTGGTTTGTTTTCTCGTTCGCACAGTTTCACAGAACAGAAGACCTGTGCAGTAAAAGCACTGGAGCAGCAAAGCAGCAGCAAACAGCTGGGCTGGTAATCTTTTAATCCAGCTCACCATAAGAGTTCACCTGACTTCCCTTTACAAAGCAGATAGAAATGACTAAAGCAGCAGAAGGCACTGAGTGGTGTGACTTGTGGTGGTAGCAGACATGACTACAGCTGCAGTCAGCGGCTGCAGGACGTACCGGGGCTGTGTGACTAACACGCTGGCAGGGATAAGACCATCCTCCGACAGCCAGAGGTGTGACTGCTTCCCACAGCTCTGCTGTGGGTGCTTGCTCTCTCGCAGGCTGGTGGGATCTTCCACACCTCTTGCTGCATACCAGCAGCAGATCCATGAGCGCTCTGCACCTACAAAACCTGAGGGCTTGGCTCAGGCCACACGTAGGGTTTAACTGGGGACACGTGCTGCCAGAGGCACTCTCTAGCAGATAGCAAGGTGGTGAGTGCCAAAGGGCAAGGGAGGTGAAGGCTGCCCAACTCCCAAGACAAAACCACAGCTCCCATCAACACTGAGGAATGCTCCACAGCGGCTGTTCTTCTCAGCTGGTCATCCGTAATAACTCTGGTCAGAAGAGCAGATACTGTCAGAGGCGAGCTCCGTCACAGGTCACCTCTGAGTCACCTCAGTGAGTCACCTCTGCCTGGCCTTGCTGCTGGCTACGGAGCCCCCGGCTACAGAGCAGCATGAGAAGGAGCAGTCTCCTTTCTGTAAGTCTTTACTCCATTGTCCTGCTGCCGCTGGTCCCTCAGCTTCTGCCCCAGCATGTCTTGTGCATGCCAGGCCCAGCCACCGCAGGGGTGTCCGTCTGGCTGAGGTGCCCCAGCTGGCTCCCTCCGCCCGGGAGGGCTGCTGCCCATAAACGGACTCAGGCACTAAATCATCCCCCAGAGAGTGACAAGCAAATATACAGCAAGCCTGGCTTTTATATGGCTCGTGATAGGGTCTGTGGAAAATGGTTTGGCCTTGTCACGCGATGTGTTTAGATGGAAAAGGAAAAAGGTGCAACCTCTCCCGGCTCGAGTGCAGAGCTGCAGCTCCCGGAGCCTGCCAGACTGCTCTGACCAGCCAGCGCAGGGAGAGTTTGGTGGATGAGCTGAACCAAAAAGCCCACCTCTTTCACTGATGGGCAAGAAAAGCCTTTCAGTTGGCCTGTGCTGCAGGTGCCGGTTCTGCCTCAGGATGTTCCTCCCCAGGGCTAAGCAGGGAAGAACAAAGGGGCAGGGAAGCAAGAGGTCTAACACGGACAATAAAAACAAATAGTGCAAACGCTTCACCAATATCAAGAACTGCAGAGAAGGTTTCTATGCCTTCAGCCAGTCTCTCTGGCTCCTATAGTCTTAGTGCAGAAAAAAAACAAAACCAGCTGGTCATACAATTTTTATGAGGCC
Organism: Burhinus bistriatus; assembly: GCA_013397275.1. NCBI lineage: Eukaryota > Metazoa > Chordata > Aves > Charadriiformes > Burhinidae > Burhinus > Burhinus bistriatus. The sequence goes on along the minus strand of VYXH01005516.1, from coordinate 181,230 downwards.
CTTCTCCTGCCATTCTACTAGCCATTTAGTTTCACAGGTAGAGGAGTCACTTAGGACACAAGAAGGGCATTACAAGCAAAGGAAATTATTTAACAGAATTAAAATGATCTTGCGCACATACTGCAATGAACTAAGAAGTTCTGCCTCTCTATATAATGCAAACTTTCTTTTGTTGTAATTGCCCATCTATCCAGAAGTCCTTTTAGCTTCATGTCCTTTTAAATCCCTTCCTTTTCTTTGCAGAACAAGCTGGCATTCTGCACCATAGGAAAAAATCCAAGCTCAGAGGCGTCTTTGTAGAGAAAAAACTGTGAACACAGTTTCTCTGAAAGGAGAAATTGAGTGTTCGGGGCACTTGGCTAGCTGTCATCATTGTCCCTACAGATGCACAAATGTAATACTAGCAAGGACCTTTTACATATTTTTTTCCACGCTTACGTTCACTGTGACTTTTCCTGCTGGGTACAGGGTTGGAAGTTGGACTGACAAACAGACTGTGTGTTATTATAATCACATTTTTTAAATCCTCTGGAAGAGCATGTGGGTTTTGCATTTCACTCTAAAGCATTTCATTAGGCAGCTGAGTAGCATAATAGCAGTTACCATTAATAAAATGTATTTGTCTTTTTTGTAAAATGACAGAGCTACAGAACATGCAAATACCAAAAAAAGTACAGCCAAGAATTTTGCAATTTTTGCTATTTTGCAATATTTATATATAAAAATATATATATGAGCGACAGGCTGAAAGAACTCAACTGAAAAAATTCTTGCTATTATTTTTGCAGGTAGTCTTGAAAGGGTGGTTCCCCAGGTAGCTGGTATGAACGTTGACTGAAGAGCAGGATTTCACTTCTACAGAGCTAGAACCCCTCGAAGGACAGAAAAACCCTTTTGTTTCGCATGGGGTTCAGGCCTGTTTGCTTTTCAGTGTCTTGCTGCTGAGACAGCTTGCTGTCCATGAGGGAAGGTGGAAGGTGGGGAGGAAGTGCAGCTTCTCAGGTGACAGAAGATCTTCGGAGGAACTGATGCAGGAGGACTGCTATGGCAGGTCACATTGCATAGTTATTTGCATAGTTCACTCTGAATATTTTTTTATGTTACACATAATTGTAATTTCTAACACTAACTAGATAAATTACTTGGCAATGTGTCCTAAACTCTCACTAATACACTAATGGTGTAAAATGGAGTGATTCTAAGACCCTGTCTCCCATGTAATCCAGAACAATGGCAGCTGATTCCTGAAGGAAACTAGGGACATAAAAAACAGTGATGCTTCCACATCCTTCTTGTACATATTTAATGAAAAGTTAAGTTAAGCTCTATTGAAAATTGTGCAAGAATTTGCCATGCAGGAGCTATCAAAACATCATTACACAGCTTGCTACATTTGGCAAATACAGTAATCCAAAACACCTTTGGCATAGTTTTAAACCTGTTAATCTTTAGATTCATTACCAGAGTTGCATATGCCAGTATATTTTACAAATACGTCCCACTAAAGTATATGTAACATATTCATATAGGTATGTACAGATAAGAAATGTACAGATAGCAATAAATAGCTCAAATAACACAATACATGATTTTTCACCACAGAGACAGGATGATACAAGTTCTAGGAAGGAAGGACATACAGGAATTCTAGGAAGAATAAGTCACTTGAAAATCAAAACAAGACATGGAGAAATTTCTATCCTAGTATCTTCAAGGCAATAGTGCAGGCACAGGCTTGCATACAGGCCAGTGTCTTGCAATATTGCTCTGTTTTATTTTAGAGAAAAAGAATCTCCCTGTTCTCATTAGAGCAGTAGACATTCTCTTTTTATAGTCTCCTCTTTGTTTTGGGGTTAAAGGCGGTTTTTGTACTGATCAATACAATGACAGACCCACCTGTGGTCTGTCCTGCTCTCCTAGGCTAGCACACAGGGACCAGCTGGTGCCCTGAGGAGGTGCAGCTGTGACTGACTGACTGGTGCTTGCACAAGCCACATTAGGGTGAGAAGAGGCTGGTTCCTTCTCTGAGTAAGGGCTGGCCAGGTCCTGATTCTAGACATTAAAGCACCCATATTTGTGATTTGGACTGGAGGAGTTTTAAGGAGTTTCTCTAGTGCTAAGACTGCCAACACAGAACAGGAGGGACACATTTTTAACATAACAGTCTTAATTTGCATCTAAAGTACATACATATGTCAGAAGGCACATACAATAGAAAAGAAAACTTAGCCGTACCATTCCAGATGTCAGCTTTCAAACCCTGTATTCTGGAATGAGGAAGTCTCCCAGATAGAGTCCCAAACAAATTGCTTTCCAGTACTTCACTTGCTTCCTATTATAGCTTTGGACACAACACTGACCACAACAATTGACCACAATTGTTATTTATTTAACACTTACAATATAGCAAGTGAAAAAGTCCAGCCAGATTATCCACTGTTGTTTTAAACAAAAAGGAAAGTGATGTTTTCTGTCCCAAAGAACCAACTGTCTAAAAGATAAGACATATGTGAGTGGATAAGATCAAGAAATAAAACAGACTGGGGCAGACAAGAGCAAGAAGTCCTGGTACTTGGTTAAGGCTTGTCTGTGTTCAATCAGGAACACTTTCCACAGTTTTCCAGTTACGTAGCTTTTGAGATCACAGAGTTTTTCACTTTAGAAGGAAATAAAATTTTTGCCTGGTTAACCTGCACTCTTGGAAGTTCAATCAATTTGAATCCTGTTGCTTTATGCATAACACTTAAAGGAAGAGTGATAGAAGAGGAGGAGGAGTGCCTCAGAACAGCTCCTGTGAGTCTCTGTCACTGTGGAGAGGCAATAGTAGAGAACTTCAGATTCAAGAGGCAACGTTGCATATTGATCTTTGTGGACATACCCTGCTAACTGCCAAGGTCTCAGTTTCTTTTTTTAGCAGCTTAGCATGGCTTTTAGCAAGTATAAATATGGCTGCACAAATAGTGAGAAGCTATTTTTAAACATTTTGGTCACTGCTAAATACAGAATTGCTAACCCAAGCATTCAGAAGTCATGATTCAAGTCCCCAGAATGAGAAGGCTGGCCTAAGTATGTAGATCCCTTTTCATTTGCTGTCTGTTTGCTTTGCTTAGTGAAACTTTAGAATATTTCTGGATCATATCTTCAAGTACTTTGCTTCAAAACTGAAGACAGAAATTTAATCTGAGTTTATATTTGCCTCTAATTCACATGGCTCCTGGAGCTGGGACTTAGAAATTCTTCTTAATGCTGTGAGACAAGCGGAAATCTTGGGAAAGATTGTAAAGTAACTTTTTTGCATCATGGTCTCACCTCTTGTTAGCTCTTTGAGAACAGTCAAGAGACTTTCTTTGCTTATCTGGTAGCTGACATTTCTTTAATCAAATATAGAAATGTCACAATGAATGGACAGACCAGCAGCGGACTGAGGAAACATTCATCTCCCACCTTCCCTTGTTTTCAGAGCTTTGATATAAGGGGAGCACAGTGCCTCCCTGTACAGAGGTGACATTAGTCAACCCATGACAGAACAGCAGCAACCTTCTGAGTGAGGCACTTGCTCATGAAGCATAAATACATCACGAATGTCACACAGCACACAAATATCATGGCACAAATGTCAAATACTCCAAGGAATACTTGCAACAGGCATTAGCTTAAAGTTGTTTGATGAATGTTTTGTACAAGTAATTCCAATTTGTGACGCATTTGGGAGGGTTTTTTTTGTTTTGCAATTTTAAAAGCTGTTAATAGACTGCTCATAAGCAGAACAAGGATCTAACTTTGTCCAGTGAAATGAAAATAATATATTGCTTGTCCAGTTGTAATCTTAGGCCCAATATGATTTAGTACATCCTCAGCTCCGACTCTCCAGCAAATTTTAATCTTGGTTAATGTTGCTAGAAACTGAGACTTCCTGCAAGAATGGTTTATTGTCCTCTTTCCCTTGAAATGATCCATTTTTAAGCAATCAGTGTCATAAAAGCTGGTGACTGTTTCATTTCTAAGAGCACTTGAAAATATTTTTTTGTGGATGAGGCACCCTTTATTCACTATTGTCTTTTTCCTGGAAACACCTCAAAACCAAATTCATACACAGTGAATATATTGGCCTTTTCAATAGTGCAGATGAACAAGCTTCCCTTCTATAAAACACTTTTGGCATCCTTTTCTATTGCAAGAGTCTCAACTGGTCTTTGCTGAAAATTAACAAACTTGTCCTAGCACCATTATACCTGATTATTGGCTTAGTAGCCATTCGCCAAATAGCTGTTCTATTTTCTGCTTGGCTCTTGTGAATTACATGTTTTGCCTTACAGGGACATCCTTTTGCCTAAATAAACTAACTAAATGTATTTCTGTAAAAATACTGTAATAATGCCAGGTCATTTTTGTCTGTAGCTCTCAAAGATGGCTGTGTGTCTATTCTACCCTCCACCCTGCTTAAAAGCTTCAGAGCCTGCTTGATACCTCTGAAGGAACAAATAGTCTGACAGGGAAGGGCATGGGCAGGGCTTGCATCACCCTGACCCGTTCGTGCTTGTTGAGCCAGCTAGGCAGCCCAAGTCAGAGGTTACACCTTCCCTAAACAGGTGTAACTTGAATACTCCTCCAACTGTACTGGAGAGCTTGGGGGGAAGAACCAGAGTCCCTGAACAATTTCTTCTGGGTTTTCTTCCAGTGGCTGAGTGTTGACATCCAACCAAGAGGCAAAGCACCTCCCCGGTCACATTGTTTGTACCCCTACCCTTGCAGATACCATGTAGCCTGTAGCAGGGTTATGACTCATACCACCATAACCTGAAAGTCAAGTCAGTATGGGCCACGCGCCCTGCTACTATCTGTGGAGGGAAGGGAATGGGGCACTTGGACAAGGGAGAGACGAGCAGACAAGTGCAATTCCCCTTCGGGCTCATGGCAGGTCAGGACTCTGCAGACCAGGAGCAAGGAGGCCTGCAGCAAAAATGAGCTGGCCGAGGATGTGTCTGGCCTTCTGTTGTGACCTCATCCTCCTGCAAAGCCACAGGGATTTCTCGCCAGGTCACTGAGCTGCATTTGCAGCTCTTTGATTTTGCAAATGTTTTCTTTAAGGATTAACCCTACCAAATGCAGATTAAATGCATAGCTACATACCCTGGCAAAGTTGTTCAGAGACACTGAACATTGCAATTCTCTCTGTGCTTTCACATTTCACACAGAAAATGAAAAACAGGCTAGCTTGGATTAAAGACCTTGAACTACATTGGAGAGTGTTAATAATAAGTATCTTTCTTACTTGGATGGGGGTTAGGGGTTTGGAAAAATTTCTTTCCTTATCTAGCACTTTAAGGAAATATGAACCCTGAATATCAAGGGTTGCTGGTGGCCCCAAGGAGAACATCCAGGCTTTTGTTTATAGACAAGGAATCTGGGTACTGCTCCGATTATATATTTGGCAGATGGGGAGCACGCAGCTGGATGACCATTCAACAACTAAACTGTGCAGTCTGTTCCTTCAAGAGTTCCTTGCCCTTGGCAAAAAAAAAAAAAAAAAAAAAAAAAAAAAAAAAAGAAAAATTTTTGAGAAGTAAAC
>VYXH01005516.1:164174-175591 GCA_013397275.1 Burhinus bistriatus | reverse complement strand
AAAAAGTGCATCTTTCTGGCACTGAAACTGGGTCTTATTTTATTGTTACGAATAAACTTTTTTCCCACTTCTCTGCACAATAAATGAGACTTTCACAGTAAGCTAATGATGGGCGTGTATGACGTATGCCAGTAGCATACTATTGATTTAGTTATATTAGTAAAAAATGCACACTTTTTATAGTTTTATGCTGCAATGGGAAGAGATTCAGTTATGCTCATAAGCACTGCTGGTGCTATATTTATAGTTCTGCCAGTTTTTCCCTAAATAAATACACCAAGAAAATCTTTTTCAGCCAGGCAAATCAAACAGAAATGAAGATCACTCTGAGTGAGAATGCTTTGGAACAAAGTGCCATGTAATCCAAGCACATGGAAGCAGAAAAATCAAGCAATATTAGAGATGAGAAGCATGGTTCATAAAGACATTGCAATAAATGACATAAATTAAACCTCAATTAGTTATTTTTGAGGCAGACTTCTCACTTTGGAAAAAAATCAGCTAAATTCAGTGCAGTCAACCATTGTTAAATGAATACTTAAATCAGGTTAGTATAAGGATCAGGTTACACTAGAAGGGCAGTACCTACAACATCCTCGTTTCTGCTGTCCATCCTTTCTATATCCGCTGTATATGACTATGTTTACTAACAGAACCTACCATTAAATATCACATTTGGATGTGCCCTTTCATGGCTGTAATTGTATTTATCTATGGATATTTCTTAATTCCCCCCTCCCTCCCATATTATACAACGCAATGTTCCACTTCTAAATTAAAATTAAAAAAACAAAGGGAGAAGTATGTTAAAAAGAGGCAGTTAGAAAACCTAGTGGACTTGCTTTGTAACATCATGTAGGTAAGCTGGCTGATTCTTTATGTAGCTCTGAATATAGACACTGTACATTTAAACAGTATCTTTCAGATTATTTTTATATGCAAACAGCCACATTTTCATAATCAGCTTCTAGGACTCTGACAACCAATATGAGCACAACTTCTTTATGTTGAATCTTCATATTTGTGCATGAATATAAGGCTCTGTGGATGTCAAGCTACCAATCACATTCACTTCTGGTTTGCACTAAAAATTGCAAATAGTATAATATGAAGAAAACTTGTCAGTGCACTTTAATTACTGAGCTGTGGACCAAAATGCTGATGATCAAATAGGAAAGGCATTCAATGGCATATTTAAGGCTGGTTGCTTGTTACTGCTTTCTCAGGTAGAAATCTTTTACATTCACATTAAGGTTGTTTGACCTTACAGTTCACAGGAAACTGGACTCTGTGATGACAACACTACAAGCTGTGACTGTGACACCTACCACTTGCAGCTTTCTAGGAGCCTCATATTCACTGCATTACATCAGAGAGTAATTTTGTTAGCTCTGCCCTTACCCTCTTTAGACAAGTGATGAGGCAGGCAAAACATCCCTTTCTGAAGTCTATGTAAGCTAGTTACTTCAGGGAGAGAGATCCGTTCACAGTTAAATCCTCTTATTCCACACTGGTTGGCAGGCTGTTGTGGATATGACAAGGAGATTTGGAATAGCTGTAATAAATGTAGCATGAAATGTAACTCTGAAAAATATTGGTAATATAAATAGATTTTAGGTACTTGCCACACTAAACATGCTTACAGGCTATTTTCAAATACAGGCAGTGTGATAATTAAAATACATCAGAAAGCTCAGTGGAGGTGCAGTGCCATGAACGGCGAATAGCACAGAGTCATTTCATCTCCTGGGTGGGCAAACCTCACACAGGGAAAACTGTTGAAATCAGAGGAGTGTAAGATTTTCAGAATCTGACTTTGTACAAATGAATAAGGGTGTCACATTCACTTTTTGCACAGCAGTAAAGCTGACTACATCTAAATAACGACAAGCTTGGTTTATTTGACATGTAAAATACAATGGTTTATAATTTAAACAATTGGAGTATCAAGATTTTGTATCACTTGAAGTACAAAACCAAAAGAAATTGTTAACGTTAATTGTTCTTTAAAAGTTTCTTAGAACAATTAACCTACAGTTCAAGTATAAATCTCAAAAAAAAGGTGCTATGGTCAGCCTGGTTGTAGAAATTCATTAGTAAGAAAAGACACAACTTCAGAAAGAAGAAGAAAAAGGACTTGCTTACAAAGCTGTCCTTATATCCGTATAAACACTCTTTGTGCACCTTCTTCTGACAGGAAGTTACAATTTAATACGCAGAAGTGGCTACTTAACAGCACTGTGAATGATATATTTTAGGATAACAATTCTTACCTGCAATTGCTCCTTATTCAAAATCCATAATTTAAAAAACCCCACAATTTCTGACAAAATTATATATAATACCAAAACTTTTGTGGTGCTGTGTGCTTTTAAATAGTTGTATTTCCTAATGAACTTTCTGTATTAGAGATTGCTTGTAATTTAAAAGTATTTACGAGATCAATCACAGAATGGTTGAGGTGGAAAGGTTCATCTGGAGATCACCTCATCCCAACCCTCTGCTTAAAGCAGGCTAAGCAGGAGCAGGTTGCTGAGGGCCACAACCAGTTGGGTTTTGAATATCTCCAAGGATGGAGACTCCACAACCTCTCTGAGCAACCTAGGCCATTGTTTGACAACACCCATGGTAAGGAAACTTTTTCTCATGTTTAAACAGAATTTCCTGTGGTTTAGTTTGTACCCATTGCCTCTTGTCCTTTCACTGGACACCACTGGGAAGAGCCTGGCTTTATCTTCTTTAGTCCTCCTCCTTCAAGTATTTTATACACATTGGTAAGATCCTTCCTGAGCTTTCTCTTCTCCAGGCTGAACAGTCCCAGCTCTCTCAGCCTCTCCTCAAATCTCAGATGCTTTACACCCTTCATTATCTTTGTGGTCCTTCACTGGACTCACTCCAGCATGTCCATGTCTCTTTTGCACTGGGGAGCCCAGAACTCAGCTGCCATTTGGAGGTGTTTTATAAATGTGTAAATATTATGTTTTAATGCAAAAATTTTAACTGAACTGTTATTCTTGAAATTCCAGAGAATAGCAGTCCTATTCTTATACTAACCTTATCTGTCCTTTTAGAAATATAGTATGTATTAGAGTCATCTTCCATAGCTTATAGAATACATATCTTCTCATTCTGTGAGTAGTCTTCTATGCCTAATGAAGACCATGAGAGACCATCTCAGATAGATGGGCTATAGCTCAAATGTCCATCCAAAGAGTTAGTGTCCATCTAAAGAGTTAGTTAGAAGATAAATAAGCCTGCGATCTCATCTCAGGCAGGTTACAGTTATGCAACATATGATGAAGTTTTGTAACTGACCCATACTGAAAGGTTCCAACAGGTGAACAAGTCAGGTCCAGTCAGCAGTCTGTCTCCAGTACTACTGAAAGAACAATGTGTGCTCGCCCTGTTGAAAACTGCGTGCCGAATCTGCAGATAAGTATTTTTTTCCCAGCTCTGCATACTGCGACATCCATGCATCATTAGAAAGCTGGAGTCTTTTAACCAAGTTCGGTATATTTTATGTTAGTGTCTTAATGTCTAGGATAAGTAGTATGGCTAACTGAACGGTGCCTCTGCTGGGATTAAGGGTGAAGAAAATTTCTCTCCCAGACTTCAGACTATCTATAGATAATCAGCGGAAATAGGGCTCAAACATGCCATAGCATCCAGCCTGTAAGAGAGGAGGAACTGGGCAATGACAGATCCTCAGCTTCAACAAGGTCATCCTGCTCTCCACCACCACACTATCTCATTCTGTTTTTCCTGGATAGAAACAAGAACTAACAAAATTTTGACACTTTTGTTTGTATTTCTGATTATCACCACAGCTGAGAGCAACTGCTGTGAAATTGAATGGCTTCAGAGTGCAATTTAGAGTCAAAATAGGTACTCTCGAAAAACAAAGCCCATTGTATCCTCACAGTCATAGTGAAATCCACCTAAAGATGCTGATAGCAACCACCTTTTAAAAAAAGAGAATTTTCAAAATCATTCACAGTGCTAAGGAAAACAGAATAAAGTTACAAGTTATGTTTGGATTATGTAATATTTTAACATCTTAATGGGTTAAAAATCAGTGACATCACTTCGTTTTTTATCTCAACTAAAACAGTCATGGTATCAGTGATACCATTGTCATATACTGATGAGACTAAGTGTATACCCATAAAGAAAATAGGAACTTTATCTTCATCTTTTAAAGCAAAACAATATAAACATCTAATGCTTGTTAACAGACACTGCTGTCTCAGATTCTGCTACTGAACTTTCCTTTGGCAGATGCACTAGAAATAATTATTTCCCTGATATTCTGCTCTTCCCTGAGCGTTAGTATGGTAGCAACTGCGAAGCACTAACTGCACTGGCCTTAGACTGAGATGAATTTCCACATGGATTACCTATCTATGCATGGTTATATTGGCAAACGATTTTTTTCAGATGCTCTTCACCTCAACTATTTTGATGCCACTTCACTGGCGTTTTTAGAATTTTGATTTGTAGGAAAAAAGAAGGAAAACAAGCTATAATTTTTTTTGCTTAGGAATGAAAGAACATGAATGGGATTCCAAATTGTTAAATGCATTTTGTCCAAATTTTGACAGAACCCTTTCTTGGATGGAGTCTGAATCTGGAAAGTATTGGTTCATTGTGAAGATTTTTGGAAAATTATGAGCCTAGGAAAAAAAGCAAAATGATGCACCCTCTCACACTTTCACTAAGGCCATTGCTATGGTAATAAAAAATACTTACATTAAAATAAAAGCTAACAATATTTTTCAAATTTTCCCAAAATTTCTTTTCCTTTTTCAAAAATGTCATGGTTACATGGGTAAATCTAAATCACATGTTAGCCAATATAGTAAAAGTAGATTCTATTTCATTCATCTGTAACTTATTTTCCCATCAACAACTAAAAAAGAAGGAAGTGTTATGCCACGTGTGGGATCACAGGATTACCAAGGATATATAAAACTCCACAGGGAGTCCGATGGCACAAAGGCAAAACTTTTTCAAGTCATCTACAGAGGAAGTTCTGCTGGTTCTGTGCAGCCTCTGCAACTGTGAGGGATGCATGTAGCATCATTTGGGCAAATGGGGGACAGGAAAGAGGATGTTAGGAAAAGGTGTAACTGGGGTAAGATTTGTGCTCATTGCAGCTATAAAATTCTGTAGAGCTCCATAAGAATATTCTGCAGCCACAGAAAAAAAACCCTCAACAATCTGATTTCCTGTCTTTGTACCAACAACATTCGTTCTGGAATAATTTTATCCCTTGGATTCCATGGTAAACACTAATACTTCATCTCCTGATTAAATGATTGAGGTTTTTGTTTTGGCTAATATGCCGTCTAATTCAAAAGATGAAACACATACATGCCAGTGCTGAAATATTACAGTTGCGAATTTAAAGATGAAAATATGAGAATTCTGAAGTCAGAAGTCACACTATGCTTCAGTAACTTTCGTCATGGTTCAGATAGTCAGCTTGGAGTTGCTTTTGATTCTGACCCATGTTATTTGAACCTATATCCATCCTTAGGAGAGGTCAAAATGTAGAGTACTTGAAGGCAGGTTTCAGAAAGGCGATGAGCACAAATATGCTTGATACAGCATCATTTTTTACCAACAAACGCATGAAGGCCATGCTGAATAAATTCTGAAACTCTTACAGAGTGCCTGTATGTGTTACGTATCTTATAACTAACACAGTTGAGATCACTGGGATTGTTCATTTTCTTTTATTTAATCCACCCTCCTATGCTTCTGGGTTAATAGGAATGGTTAGATCATCTACTTTACCTGCTACTTGGTCTCCTCAGTCCCAAACAGACACAAGCCTCCCTAAACAACTTTAGAGAGTCTCCTGGCTAATGAGATGAGCAAAGAGCTGCTTAAGGTGGCAAGAGAAAAGTCAGAGAAACAGGGCTCAGGAATACCTGCAGATCTGTGGTGCTCTGATTCTTCACAGAAGGATGTGTGAACTCCATTGTACAAAATGGACAGGGAAAAAAAGACTCTTTAAAATCCTATAGAATATACAAGTTTTGCTTGGTTAAAGGTCTCTGGGGAGAGAAGAGAAAAGCAGGAAAAGTTGGGGAAGAAGCTGTTAAGCCTTGCTGTCCAGCCTTTCATAGCTCTTCCAGAGATTCCAGCGCTGTCCTTCATGGTTCTCCACTATTTTTGTCTATGAAGGTTTCTGAAGTAGTGTCATTCATAACTACCATCCATGACTCCTTCTGAGCTGCCTCATAGAGGTGCTAAATGCGTGTAGGCTACCTATTCTGTAGCTGCTCAGCAGAGAATGTCACATGGACCTCAGCTCCCTAATACAAGGGTCGTAAACTAGATTCCTCAGCTGGCTGTGGCTGGAGAGACTGCTGCTGCCAGGAAAGCAGATTAGCTCACAGCATTCAACAGTTATTTCAAGTGCTGTGTGCTATGTTTCCTAGCATGGATGTGTCTTAAAATAAGCATCAGTACCTGTGAAGAAGAGGAAATGCAAAACAATTATACAAATAATGATCGGGGCCAATAAGGCTCAAAGGAGAATAAAAAACTCTGAATGCATTGAAATAATGTCAAGTGGCAGGTGATTATCTCTTTAGAGTGTTTTATACTGTAGGAACTGTGTAAGTATTTAGAAGGATGGAAATAGTTATATTCACAATGAGGTGACAGGTTTTTTTAAGTAATGATGTGGGCAGAAATGAAGGTTTAAGATAAAAACTGAAACACTGCAGAATTGGAGACAAGTAGGAGTTGTAGAATGAGTTACTGTCTTGCTGTCTTCTAGTTAGGGGGGCATTGCAACAAGTGGAGAATATCTTATTTTCTCTTCCTGTTGACCAGAACTGAGCCATCAACAGGATTACACCACAAAACTCACCTTGCGAAGTTGTGGGTGCTAAGCTATTCCAGATGATTCAGAGCAGAAGGCGGAAATGGATCATATAAACATTTATATATATGAGTAACTGGTCTCCCAGGGTTGTCCCATTGATTTCAGCATGCCTATTATGTAAGTGAACTGATGTGTATATAAGTGTTTGCGGGGATTAACATCAAATGAAGATTAAAATTTTCTCATGGCTGCTTAAAAGTCCATACAGCTGATGCAACAGCCAGGAACTGCTGGGGTAAGGGATTGCAAGATTCTGTGACTCCTCACACTGTATAGAAAGAGCTGTTGGAAGGAGGAGAGATGGACAGGAGCTGTAGAAGATATCCCTAGATAGGGAAGTGTGATATAGATCTCTCAGCTGTTTTCTGCTGGGATAATGCAGCTGCTGTAAGGCGAACATAGAAAGAATCTCAGATGCACAACCAGATATTTTGAAAGATATAGTCTGGAACATTTATTTTTTTTTTTGCTTTCTGGGCTGATGAAAATAAATAGCATCACTTTAACGCTTTTAATATAAGGAAGTGTTCAAAGTTGCAAGATGCTTGAAAACACAGAGTTGCATGCAATGATGCACTAAATTGCACTGTCAGGCACACACAGAAAAGAGATGGATATGCTCTGGGTCTACAAACATGGTTCCAGACGATGGGCCCCAATTCTTCAGTGGAGCTTCTTTGAACATGAAATTACTGTACTGAACACAAATGCAAACAAGCACTGCAACGATCTTGGTTTTGTTTATGAATGTCCCACAGCTGGTCACGGAGCATGTCTGTTATACAGTTGGGGAAAGAATTATAATGTGATTTAGCAACAGCCAAGCTAGCTTTAAACAAGCTTACTCTGTTGTTGATAATCAAGTTCAAGTAGCACTAAATTCAGTGCATCTTATTTTCATAGGTCCAAAGTCAGTTGTTGGGGAGACATAAGCTACTGTCTGTTGTAACAGGCTGTTAACGATACATGTGTTGACTCAGAAAGATTTTCAGTCTCTTTACATCTAAGGACAATAATTTCTATGTCCAGTGCGTAGGTACCTTTGAATACCAGCCAGCAGTTTTAGCTATGCCCAGCTTTACAGACACTAAGCCCAAAGACAAGCTTTACACAGTAAAAGCATACTGCTTTAAGCACAACTGAGGTTTACACTTCTCGTATCTGGGTCACACCATTTTAATAATGGCAGAGGCAGTGTTACATACAGTTGCTTTTTAGGACAGGAAGTACCAAAAAAAATTAATACCCAGTTGAAGTGATTAGACAATAATCCCAGGAATGCTTCTGACCTCATGCTACTCTTACTAACAAATACTCCTTTAATAGTGATGAGCTAATGATATCAAGCCCTATGCGGTCTGACATGCAGCATGTGAGATGACAGTGTTTAGACAGAAATACTCTACCTCCGTCAAGCTAGCTGGCTCCTATTATAGCATGGATGTTAAACCACACTGCTGAACAAGCTTTGGCAGCTATCATGGGAGCTTCTGAAGTGAATGAATCACACTGGTAACGGATGATTGAACAGGGCTATATACAGCATGACTCCTTAATTTCTTTCAGAGGTTCACACTTCAAATCAATTGCAGCAAAACTCCTGTTATACGACGTTGAAAATGGAGTTCAGTTTCCTTTAGAAAAAAACCCCAACCTGATCTTCTGAGAAAGCAACAAAACTGTAGATGGAAGAATCTGCATATTTCCAGGTAGAAATATGTCTTGATATTTTATTTTGGCTCTGGAGTAACTAGCTGCAATATCTACATAAGAAAGAAATGGTGTCAGATTGTCTTCTAGATACTAAATGCAGGTATTGTTTACAGTTTACTCTTCATCGCATTGCAGAAGAGCATTTCTAATCTGTGACCAAAAAAAAAAGAAAATTCTATTTTTAGCACATTTAACTAGATCTAGACTAACTGCATCTAACAGACTGCTTTCCAGCGTCTACTGCTGAAAGTGGGACTATGTCTTATTAACTTTGCTTTTACTTTTAAACATTATTAAAATAAATAACATTCTGGAAGGAAAAACTAAATTTGCAAAGCTGTTTTTGTTGAGAATTTCATTTTTGCATGTAGTTCACAGTGAAGAACGATCCGATTATTACGTTTCATTAACTGGTTAAAAAAAAGAACAAGCTGTGCCTTATTCTGCATAACATTCGTAACGTGAAATAAAAGTTTGGCCTTGTGACAGGTACCGGGAGAAAAATTTTGAAAGATATTCTTATAACATTTAATTACCTACATGGACCCAATCTTTCTTTTTCTTCATTAGTATTTTCTGGATATAGAAAAGAGCTGTAGAACTCACAAATGACAAAAGCACAGCTGCATGTACAATCCTGTCTGATACTTGTGATGAAACGAGGAGAAAGGAATAACAGAATCTATGCCCCAGCAATAGATATAAATGTAAAGGGTAGTTGCAATAGAAATTAAAAAGCCATTTGAAAGACCTCTTTTTGTTACTAGGATGCTATTGCCATCTCTTACATTTTGATTGCAAGTTCTAGGACTGCTGGTGTAATAAAAGACATGCTGCCGGAATAAAAAGCAATTCCTAAGCAACCGCAGTATCTGCTAAAAATGTATGTCCACATGGTTAGTGAGAAAAAGATGAAAATTTACCCTAAAACTTCAGAAAACAGAAGTTAAACTGGAAAAAGTCTGTCTATTTTGACAGTTGCCTGTTTTCTTTTTAAACCTAGAATTTTGGAGTCATGATTTTGCAACATCAGCCAATAAAATCCATTAATATTACTAAAATTTTAACTCAGTTTTCTGACAGATTAAGACACCATTTATTGTGATGTCTGTTTTAATTTTGTGCCTTCTTCTGTTCTAGTAGTGGAACCAGAGTGAACAATTTAATTTATCAGTTTCCATGCACCTGTGCTCTGTTGATATGTTTAGACTCACAAACTGGCAGTCAGGGAGTCTTTGAAATAAAACCACATTCCTTAAAAGAACACGAAAATAATTAAAAGAAGTTTGTGCATATCAATTTTTGTAAGACCTCTGTAACTTCTTTAAATTTTGTCTTTGCTAAATATTATCTCTATATAGGCTCTGACAGTCTTATGACACGCGCTGCGTCAGCTCCATATATTTCCTTTCCTTCCAAGTTCTCTGTAGGCCATTCATAAACCTCTCCTCTTACAATTTTCTCCTTGATGGCAGGAGCTATCTCGCTCACTATGGCCTATTGCAGACAAAGGACTGCCATTCTATCAAGCTTACAGCCTTGCTTTGCTTGGCCAGTTATCTGTAATTTTAGCATAGTGTTTGTGAGGTTGCAGTGAACACCAATTTGCTTCAGTAAATCATCTTAATATTTACAGAAAGCAGTGGCAGCGGACAGTCCCCGTTTCCACCTTTGCCAAGGGCCCCTGGGATGTCTGCGCATCCACGCCATCACACCCGTGGCAAAAGGCAGTATCAGATATTTTTTTCCTAGTTCTAATATACTGCTACACTGATTGTTTTGTTTGAAGAAGCAAAGAAGCTGAAAAACTTTGCTGTGATTACTAAACATAAAGACTTCTCTGCCCTGCAAATAGCTGAAGAGATGGTGTCAGACGACGATCTATAACATAGCTGAAAAGAATGCTAAAAGCCATTGCTATGCAATTATTTCATTAATGACATTGAGCCTTTGTTATTTGCAATGATAAAAAGTGCATACTGTGAATAAAGCAGCTTGGCTTTAGCTCTACAGAATTTATGTTTTTATGGAGATGACAAGTGATTTATTAGGTTAGCACTTCAGAATTTCTAATGTTGACTTTCTTCATCTATAGTTTCTAGGTTTAGTTCATGACGACAGATTAGTAGGAATGTATTGTTTGTATCTGCCTTTAGAACTGCTTTTTGGTTTTGGGCTCAAGTATGTGACCAAAAATCATTAACATGCTAAATACTGCTTTTTTCCATTATATGAAGTAATCTTAAGTAATAATTCTGCACATAAATGCTGAATGTCTTCATGTGTAAATGTCATGACCATCGGGATCACAATGATCCAGGCATTTTTCTTGACCTACAGAAAACAGGGAACTGGCTTCCGGGATAATGTTACTCATCTGGTCCCACATTTTAATGCACTTAATTATTAAGATGATAAATGTGTAGTAGAAGCATCTTCTGCATTTCAGCTTTAAAAAAAAAATCTCTTATTTCAAAGGGCCTGTTAAAATCTTTTCTTAAACTTGGACAGATATATGGACAACTTTGTATCACGAACAGCGACTTTACAACTGAACTTTAGTATCAGGCTAGAAACCTGCCTAAATTTCTTGTACAGTTAATTTAATGAAGGAACTGCACATAAAGCAGAATCTAGCATTGACTCCAGTCCAAGTTCAAATTTCAGTCTTCAGAAATAACATATACTGTTTGTATACACATTACTGATGCCAGGCTTTGCTGCTTTGCTTCCAGTTCTGTGAAACAAAAGATCACAGAATCACAGGGTTGGAAGGGACCTCTGGAGATCATCTAGTCCAACC
>VYXH01005516.1:109949-162786 GCA_013397275.1 Burhinus bistriatus | reverse complement strand
GAAGTGTAAGCCGCCCTCCTTGGCTTGCGAACTGCAGGGATAAAAAGACCGCCTTCTGGAAAGGTGTCTCGGGTGGCTGAAACCGGGTAGTTTGGCTCTCTCCGGCGCACCAATAAAACAGCAGGATCTTGGGAGCATCGCTGCTGGCAATGTTGCAATCGATATTTGTCAGAAGATGCAGTTTAAAAAAAAAAAAAAAAAACCAACAACAAAACCTTCCACAAAGAGGTCTAGCGTTGTGATGCCCCGAGGTTTTTGCAACTCCTGTTGCCTCCTGAATGTGCTGACCTGCAGATTGGCTTTTTGCAAGTCTCCATCTGTGCCCGGCTGAGAGATGAGGATGCAAATTACTTCAGGGTTTAGTGTTTCCAACTGGCTGTATAAGTGTTGCATAAGTCCAAGTTATTAATTCCCTGGCAATTATTTCTCCTTTTAAAATAACATCCTGTTGATGCACTTCACCTCTCACTAGGAGGCATTCAGGAAAAGTTTTTTAAAACGTTTGTGTGATCAATTAGTATTGTAAGGCAATAGTCAGGCATGTTGTATTCCAGGTGTGCTGTGCAAAAAAACTTCCTGCTGTCACATTCCTGAGATCATTCTTGGATATTGCAAGCTACTGTTTCGTCCTGATACCATAATAGGGAAGTGGTGATGCACTCCGGTTTGGATTGAGGCTATGTAGTTGAACAATGTCCGGTTTCAGTTTTCATTAATGTATTTTAACGATTTGTTTTTCTTATGTCATGAGAATGTCAAAACCAGAAGGTATATAACAGTTAATTAGATTTAACAGAAATATTATGAAATACAAATGCCAGTAGGGCAACTGAATTCATAGGCTTCCAAGTTCCTTTTTACAGTATCTTCAAAGAGTAATAATGCAGGTTAAGCAGAAAAAGATTTAAAATTAAGTTTGTACAACAGCATGACCCTAGACCTGGGCTGTGTTCATGTAGAAGAGTAATCTGCAGTGCCTGAATGGAAAACACCCAGGCATTTCCTGTCTAGGGCCATTTCTGACCTCTGCTGGATTCTGCTTATTAAAAGACAGTTTATATGAGTCGGATGTGGGTGTGGATAGTGTGGTGGCAACTTTACCCAGCAAGTGAAAATTGAATTAGTTATTTCAGAGTGAGCTGGTGGGTGGGAAGGAGATGTCTTAAAACAATTAGGTAGCCTTAATTTGTGAAAAGTAATGCATGTACTCCACTGTGATTGACTTCTGTGTGTACTTTGTGTATCAACTTCACATCTGCTTTAGAACAGAACTGCTTTTCTGGCTTTACATAGTACTTGCTTTTTCTTAAAAGTAATACTAGAGTGAAGTATCTGAAGCTTTTTCAACGTGATTAAAGTTGATTTAAATTTTGGAGTTATTAGGTGTTCAGTCTTGAGGCTGTGAGGTCAGAATCGTGTTGAAATCAGTGGGACTGTGTGCAGGCTTGATAATTTGAAATCCATTTGGTGGCAGATAGCTTTTAATTCTGTTTGTAGAATATGAATGTGTTCTTATGATAAAGAGTTCTTCTGGCCACCACTGAAGTGCACTGGTAAAATGCATTCTTTTTAAGATAAATTTAATTCTTTTGGAGAAGTCCTCAGTCATTGTCATTAGCGATATACCTACATTTGTTTAAAAAAGGAAGTTTATTGATTTATTGTTGTGAGACTGCCTTATGTGTTGGAAATCTGTTTGTCTTTGTGTAAGGATTCTGTGTCTTGTCAGAATATAAACGCAACGGTACATTTTGTAAAGCTAAGGCAAGCATACAATGTGTTCACGGGTTGGTTTGTTTTTAATTATACAGTCCAAATTGATTGAGAATCCCTCTCCAAGAGCAAACTATTTTTCCCAGGTCTTCCTTTCTTTCTTGAAACATACACTTTAATGGGAGAGAGGGGAGGCAGCTCTAAACTGAAAAATACTTCGGGGACCTATAAGCAGATGTTGATTTTGAGATAGGATTGCACTTGGACATTGGACAGTCTGCAGTGGTTATGGATAAATGAAAAGTTACTACTAAAATGTTTTGGGAAGAATTCACATTTAAGTATCAATCCTTGTAACAAAGCAAACAAAGTTTTCAAGTTAAGATGTTTCCACTTAGATAATTTAGAATGCTAATTTAAAAAGGTACATGTTTGGTTCTTCTTGATTATGGCCTATAGGCTTTAAATTTTCTGACGCCAATTTTAGACTTTCCCAAGAATTTTCTGGCACAAAATGCACTTAGAGAAAAATGAGGCCTTAAGCATTTCCTTTGTTGGAATCCCAATTTTGGTGGCACTGCAAAAGCATGAAGAGCCATAGGGCTACTCTAACTTGTGCCTTGGTTGCTTGTAGCCCTCCTGTCTTCTGGCATATATCCAGTGAAAAGGGTGAAGGAAGGAGCAAGGTCGTGAATAAAGTGGGACACAATTGTGAATAATGTGGAGGCTTCCTCTGCGCTGGGGAATTTTTCAGTGGTCTGTCTATCAGATTTGTTGGCTCTATGATGACAATGAATTGGGCTGTCGGTCTGCAGCATCTGTTGTTTGGGGGAAGCCTGAGGTCATGTAATGAATTGTGCTCAACCTATTTTTCTGTTTGCCAAACTATCTGTATGACTGATAATGTACCAGCAGTGACAGAGTTTAAAATTATTTCATTAACTTAGTATCATAGCTTCAGTCGGAAAAATGATTTAAGTGTTTATAGAGTTTTACCATCCTTTTTTTTTTTGTTACCTTTTTTTTTATGCATTTGAATGAGTTGACATGTAATCTCTATTCTACATGTATTGCATTTTCTTGTTTACATGTGCAAGATTGGGATGAATGACTGATTGCTCCACCTACGCGCAAACACACACGAAGTGCTAGTTGAGGTGTCTTTGGCGTTTGTAGCACCAAGGATTAGTCTGTGTTGTGTGGCTGCTTGAGTTGTTTTTATGTCTGTTAATTAGTGCTGCCTGTGTCAAGGTTGGTTTTACTATTATGTAAGCTAGTGCTATTGGCCCTTGTGGAATGCAAACTGTGCTGTGATGAAAAACAGATCTACTGAATTTAAAGGAAAGGATAAGGGATATGCAGTAATTTTTATTTTAGGGAGCGAATTGGGATTTTTAGAGGCTTATAAAGATTTGGCTTCCATGACAACCACGTTTCTTAATTTCTATACAAACCATTCTTTTAAACTGCATCTAAAACAGATTTAGAAGACAATTTTTTATACTACTCACTCCTAGTCAAGTAGTATGTTGACCTCTGTCAGCACAGGAAGATAGGGGTATCTTGGCTCATATTTCTTCAGCTGTGTGGTTGGATTTGCTGTTGTGTATGCCATTCATGTTTGCAGGGCTATTAAGTTCCTTAAGTTTTCTTCTGCTCTCAAGTGTTAACTGCATTGATGCTATGTTTAGCCTGTAATCTATTAACTAAATAATTTTGGAATTTTAAAAAATAACTTAGAAGCTTATTCGTTTAAAGAGATGGTAATTGTCCCATGCTCATCCTTGGCCAACTGCAAACATAAAGCCAAACCAGAATGTTTGCTCTTGACACCTTGAGTTTGAGCGTTACTGAGTTGTCAAATGTTCACTCATGTCCAGTCCAAGAACCTGGCATGTAAACCATGTCAACTTGCCATGAACCTTGATCAGATTTATTCTGGATCCAGACAAGATGGCATATAACTTTATTTCCCTGATGAATATCTCTTGTTGTCATGAGATAGAGGAAGGATATTCATTCTGTTCCTTCTGTGTCCTGCTAACATTTAATGGTAGTGACTGTCGTGTGTTGCTTTCTAAGGTGGTATATATGTATGATTTATTCTGCCCTTGGTTTATACGTGCTGCTGGTTTACTTGCTGATGGCTTCCCTGAGAGCAGTATTTGTAAAGGTTTTTACCATTTTATGGTATATCTATCCAGTAAGTGATAACAAGACCACAGTTACATGTTCCTCTGTTACTTCTTGGCTGCACTGTAGAACTCTCCATGGGCATGTCCATTGAGCATTTGGGATGCTCCAAGTGGTGCAGAGTACTGCAGCTCCATTGCATTGCCTGGGTTTTCCAAAGATCGCGGACTAGTAGTCCAGCATTCTGTGCTTAGGCACCAGCTTCCACTAAAAACATATTTAAATTTTAATACTTCACCTTCAGGGTTCTTGTAGGCTTTGACTTAGTCTAAAAGCTACCAGTTGGTAGCTTTTTCGTATCTAGGAATGGAACTTTCTGCCAGAATAGTAAAGGTTGTGCACAGGAGAGTGGGGGATCAACAAGACACAGCACTTGTTATCTTTTATCCTAGGTCTGTGTCTTTCCCAGTTTATCACTGTTGGTTTTTTTTTTTAAATATATATATATTTATAGTTGAACCTAGCAGCCTGACACTTTCTGTCATAGTATCTCTTTTCCCAGTAGTATGTAACTTTTTCTGGTGTCACTTAAATTTTCCTGAAAATCCATCCAGATATCTTAGTACAGATTTTTCATAAGTAGTTCTTAATTAAATACACTTTATTTTTTGGGTGTGTAGCTTGAGACCTTGGGATCTGATTTGTGCAGTTTCCAAGAACTTAACTGCAGCACTTGCCCTTCGGATTTGTATTGTGCTGTGTAATGCTCAACTGTCTTTACTTTAGTGATGAAAATATTTCAGAGCTTCTTATTTTTTTTTTTAAAAAAAAGATAAAGTGCTATTCTTGGAAATTTCAATTTGAAATAAGTATTTTTTTCCCAAAGATGAGTTAGGATACAGGTGAGGTTGAAAAAGCAGCAGTAAGGATGAAGCATGGTGACTGACACCAATTAATGTTTTGACATGAGTTGTTCTGAAGCATTTAAGAGAAGACAGCTGGATACTAGCTGGGCTGGGTGAGGCTTTCTTAGCTCCCGTTTCTACAGTTCTAACCTTTGATCACTTTGCAGCCTCAACTGGGAGGCTTAAATGTGGATGTGGAAACCTGATGAACCTGTCAACATTTCCACACTTTTTTACACATTATAGAGCAATGTCAGAATTAAATAGGTCTGTTGCTCTTTCTTATTGAAACAACATATGGCATAGTTTTAATCAAATAATCTATTTGTGAATGGGGGAAAAAGCTCAGAGCTCAGAGTACGTGCATATTCTGTAAATGCTGTTATGTCATAATGCAAATTTGCATGAAAATTTATAATAATCCAAGATGGAAAAATTAGTTAACCTTTCTCTGTTTCCAAATTTACTAGTAAAAAAGAATAGGAAGTTTTGATTATGATTTTTTTCTGAGATAAGAACATGAAGAACTGCCAATACTGTTATAAAAGCTCTATTTTATTTATTTTTTATACTTATTTCTAGTTGGTGTAACTTGCAGAAGAAAAATTACTTCTTTAGATCATTTAAATAGGTCTCAATATCTCTTATCTCTGCTTGCAATAAAGATATGAATACTAATTTGCATTTTGCTTAATTTATTTTTAACTTGACAATTTCTGTCTTTTTGAAGGTTACCGTATTTTTATAGTCAGTCAAAAGGTGCTTCAACACTTCTCTGCTCTTTCAATAACCTGTGTTACGCTTTTCTGTGACTCTGTGTCTTTCTGTCATAAATATAATAATCAAGCACCTTAGAGGCTTCTGCCCAAGAACGTAGGAGAATTCTGGGAAAAGTGTCAAGCATTAGTAGTTTACAAGACTGAGTGTGGTAATTTCCAGATGTTGAGAAGCAGAAGATTTTGTTTGATTTTCTCTCTCAAAAGAAATGTTACTAGTCAGTACAGTCGTGCTGTAAGGAACTTTGTAATAGGGGGAGCGGGCTACAGTCAGACATGTGCTTGAGATGTACTGTAGAAATGAAGTGTTCATACTTGCTCGGTCCTTCTGTTCTAATTAAACAGCTTAATTGAAAGTTACCAAGGAGGAAAAGATGTAATCAGGAAGCAATTAAAGATTAACTGTTTAGCTCTAAGCATTACATGAGTCTTTTCCCCAATAATGACTTTTTTCCTTGTAGGTTTCTTCAGAAATAGTGGTGGTTCTATGACAGTCAAGTCTTGCTACAAACCACTGTTGATCTTGCAGCAGAAATACTTGCTTTGTACTTCTCTCCAGCCTTAGCTGATCTGTTAGCAGGGCTGTTGTAGCGTAAACCCACAGCTGGCAAGCAGGTGGCAAGATGTAGGTCAGGGCTTCATAGCAGCATTGGGTGTTTGCATTTGTGCAGCCATGCTACAGCTTAGTCTTCAAAGATAAACAAGGGGTAAATAGTGAGCAAAGCATGGCTATTACAGGGCTGTTATTACATTGTCACTATTTACTAATGAAGTTCTAGTGTTTCTGTAATTATTTATATGTTGACGAGCCCTTGTTCATAGGTTAATTTATAAATATGCTACTGGAATTATGTAGTTCACTCTGTTCTTGGTAGTGGTTCAGGTATTACCTTAAGCATCTTCCTGCCCAACTATTGTGCTTTTATTATTGCTGCAAGTAAAAAATTGCATTAGTTTTGCAGCTGACCCAGACTAGAAATTACTATGCTCATCTCCTAACATCCCTCTCCGCCCCCCCCAACTAGGAGTAACTGCCATATGAAACTTGCTAACATTAAGTACATTTGGTTGCCTAATCAAAATTAAAGTGGTTGAAGTTGGAAAAATCCTGCTAACCGAGACATTGCAGCTAAGCTGGATTGTTTCAGTAGCACCAGTGAAGAGCCAGGGTTGGTACTTTCAGTTATACCTGTACGTGTTGGGGGCTGATGACTTCTAGCGAAGTGTCAGTGGAAAGCAGAAAGGACGGTCATCTTATAAATTGCTTCAGCTGCAGCCAGAAGAGGGTGTGACTGAGGGCACGATTTCACATTACACTCAATGTGTTGGAACAGCAGGTTGCTTTCTTCCCCCTGGTCTCTCCCCAAGAGGAAGCCAAGCTCCTCCACTGCATTCTTTCTGGATCTAGCAGTCACGTGTCTGTAGAGTTGTCACTTTAGCTTATTGATCTGATCAGTAACTTATGCACCAAAAAATTAACATTTTTTTTTTTTCCCCCATTGAATTTGTGACTGATTTCACATGATTGTTGGCTTCTGTGCAGAGGGGGCAGGAATGTGCAACCTGGGAGATAAAAGGTGCACTAAAAGAGGTTCCCCTTTTTGTGTCAGCTTACAGTGACTATAGTCTTAGTAATTTCTGAGGCTCTTTACTTCATCCCTGTAGAAAATTGTGTGAATAAGCTTCATTACATTCCATACTTGATTTTAAAAATTTTTTTAATATTACTTCATGGTTTTTGTGCTCTTACAAGCTTCTGTGCTGTAAGCTGTTCTGATGAAAACACAGATTCTGTAAAATTTGCATCTGCAGACTTAATTGCTGAAAGATGGAAGTGCTTTCTTTTCAGTTAGTGTCAGCAGTAAATGGTAAAATTACTATCTCTGTTATAAGTAAATTCTCCTCCCCTGCCCAAGTGCCACCTTTTTTCCCCAGCACACTGCTTGCACATTCCTAGACTATAGAGAGAACTGATGACATACCATGCTTTCTCCTGATTCCTGTGGGAAGAAAAATGTAGCTATGTACAGCTGAATTTGAATATTTTTTAAAACTGAAATTGTTATGCTGGTACTATTTCTTCTTCAAAACATTATTTTGAAATACTTCGCAAACACAGAAAAACCCTAGATTTCTGCCTTAGGATGTTGTTTTAAGACAACAACATGACAAAATGTTTTTTCCTTTCCTCAAATTACTTCCAGACATTATCTTTAGCATCTCTGTCTCCTTCAAACTTTCTTCTAATTTTAAGATAAGTTTTAAGTTTGGGGTTTTTTTTCCTGTTCATTTTAGCCTTGACGTTGCTGTACCTTACATAATATCTGCTTCTATGGTTACAGAAATCGATGAGAGGTTGACTGTGGCCCTCATAAATATTTATGTCTTAGCTTTCAGAAGAGATGGGAAATGGATGCATTTAACTAGATAGGATTAGCCACCTCCTGTAGAAAGGAAGAATAGTGCAGATGTCAGGGTGATCGTAGGGATGCACAAAGTGAGTTAGAGAAGTGTGCTTGAAAAACAGGTCCTGAGAAATGAAAGGAGTTAGCAGTCTTGCTTTTTACTTATCAACTGAAGGAAGAGTTGCAAGAGCAGCAAGTGCTTTAGAGAGCAATGTTTTTATTTTGTGCTTCCTCCCCGACTGTTTTTATACAGCCTTCATGCCAGAAGAGATGATACTCTGAAGTTCCCCTTTTCCACTATGAGATTGCTGTTGGGTGTTTCTCTGCCGGGCTTTATTGTCAAGTTACCGAGATGCCTCGTTTCTAAAGTAATGTCTACAAGATCCTTGTGAGCTGGGAACTTGGAACATCAAAGCTCTTGTTACTGCTCTCCCCTCCAGCTCAAAGTTGCTTTCAGTGCTTTTTGTTTTACTTGTGGGATGTGGCATGGGTCTGTGTGCTCTTGTTCTCTCTAAAATTTGGGAAGGCAGCAGGTAACATACTCCTTCCAGTTCCTTACCCAAAAACATGGGTATTCATTTGCCAAGCAGTGATATTTTCCAAAAGTAATAAAGTTTTTGTTTGGGTTTTTTTTTGCAGGAGGAAGCTGATCCAGGCCTTGATAGAGACACGGTGCTTTTTACAAGTCTAATTGCATTTACTCTTCATACTTTGAAGACTTTCCTGTTCTTATAAACTTTTTACACTAGAAGAACTTAAAGAAGGGCTGTTATCTGCAATTTATTTGGGGTACTGATTCTCATTCAAAAAAAAAACCCCCAAACTTGGTGCTTTCCTATAGCTTACCAAATTGTCTTAAGGATAACAAATTAAAAATCCAGACCTGTACTTAGTTTCAAGTTGAATTTAATTATACTGTTAAAAATATTATCAAGTGTATTACCACGTTTATAACAGTAAGTCTTATTAATATGTTGGCAGCAATCAGAAGTTATTGGTGGTGTAAGATTTAATGTTGACTGCTCAGAAATGCTGAGCTCTGGGATACGAGATTCAAATGTGAATACAAGGTCAAGTATCTTTAGTACTATATGTCAGTATTAGGTTTTAATGTGAACAAGTTTGGTTTTTTACTGTCTCTGGAGGTATAGTCACAATAGGAATACGTGACATGTGCACCATTTAAATGTCCGTGCTAGTCACAGAATTTTCGTGTCTTGCTAACCAGGCTATTTTTTTTTCCCCCCGTAAGCACTGTGCCAGATTTACACAGGATGTATTTAGCAAAAAATACCGTTTTATTTGTACAAACTGTGAGCTAATTCCTGCTGCTCTGTAATAAAAAATAAAATAATGAAAAATACCAAGAGTTTTTTCTTGCCTTTTACTGAAGATTTCCTTGGAATTGCACTGATAGTCTTTCCTTCAAGGTTTTTTGTTAGTTTCTTTTGCTGCCCTTACAATGGTTTGTAATAACTGCTTTGAATGCAGGAGCTGCAAGCACTTAATTTTCGTATTCACAAATGTAGCAGATCTTTAAGAGAAGACTGTATGCAAAATTGAATTTATAGTCTTTCTGCTTTCAGTTCAGGAACCTTTCAGAACCAAGACCATTTACTTAAGCTTATAGCTTCTCTCAGAACAGGGAATTTTTAAAAGGTGATTAAAAAATAAGAGCGTGTGGTGTTTTCATAATGTTGAAACATAGCACTAGGAGTTTACACCAGACAGCAGTCCTGTACTTTAGCAGAACTTTAGTTCATTTAATCTTAACTTGCTTTCCTGATTAGGCTGTCTAATCCTCAGTCTTAGTTTCCCAAAGTCTGCAGGTTGATTAATGAAGTTCCTTCCTTGCGCTGTTGGTCTGGGAGCACTCTCACATTCTCTTGTGCTATGCAGATAAAATGAAACCCAGTGCTGCCCCACAGAAGTTAGAGCTACTGATTCCAGAGCTGTGCTGTGAGTGGTTAGCAGCTCTTACTGGATGCCGTTTTGTTTTTCAGTTTTGACAGATGCAGAGATGGTTACCTAAAAATCATGTTTGCTCTTTGCACTGCCAGCAGCTGACAATTTGCGATTCTGTTCCTGTCAGAATATTGTTTATATTTGAAATAGAATAGTTGCAACTACATTTAGGAAGAGCTACCTTAGCTTTAAAAAGATTTGATTGTCAATGTGTAGTGCCTGTGTTTTCTCCTACCTTGGCTAATTGACAATGTACATTACTAAGAACAGGCTATTCCTACATACTTTAGTTATCAAGCTGAATGCCTGTTAAGTAGCATATATTTGAAAAATAGACACTTTGCCTTTAAAACAAAGGCACTGAGTGTCAAGAACCAAGTACTTGGTAGTTAGGCAGTGGACCTTGCACAGATCTTGCAGTTCTCTGCATGGAAATGGCAGGGTGCCATAGGAAGTGTTGGGAAAGAGCCTTACTGATGTGGAATGGTGTAATGTCTTTGAAACTGCAGGAAGCTGTTTACGGCAGCAGCCTGTGGAGCACGCAGCTTCATAACTGTACTGGTGGGTGATTGTCCTGGCTACTGCATTGTAATTGCCTAACT
Source organism: Burhinus bistriatus (assembly GCA_013397275.1). NCBI lineage: Eukaryota > Metazoa > Chordata > Aves > Charadriiformes > Burhinidae > Burhinus > Burhinus bistriatus. Next base: position 152,287 of record VYXH01005516.1, on the reverse strand, counting down.
CACATTTATTGCTATGTGCTTGTAGACCGATCAGTTGACCTCGCCTGCTCTGAGTCCCAGCAAGCTTTTAAGCTGCGAGTGGGATGATAAGCAGTGGCTGAACCTGAGTCAATTATGTAAGTGCCTAATACATTCGAACTCCTGCTTATGAGTATCAAAGGTAGCTGATGTAAAGGGAAGATCAAAAAAATGTTTCCCCCATACAGCTGTCACAGTTTTTAGCAGGACCTCTTATTATTGCTTGTTACAAACTTTGAAAGTTTGAATAATGCTTCAGTAAAGTGCAAAAAGTTCATACTGGTTAAAAATCATACTCTTCAGTATGACTTTAGCCTGCTTAATTTTAACATGTCCCCATGTGATCTTCAGTGATCTTTTAATGTGTTAATTTATTTTTAATGATAAATGACTGTATTTTACCAAAGGCTCATGGCCTTTATCAACAGCAACGGTTACCAGACTTTTTGCTCTCTGTCCTGTTGGTTCAAATTTCATACCTCAGTTTTCCCCCTTTCATATTTTTGTTTTCAGGCTTTTGAAAATCTGGATGATGTATCTCAGTTTTCATGACTGAGCTGGAATTGTAGATACATTGCCAACACTTTGACTCAGTTTGAAGGAAAAAAAAAAAATTCCTGTTGTCATCTACATATGCAAATTGAAGAAATTCTGTGTTCTGTCTCTTCAGATTCTGGTTGAAGTGCACCTTGGTGTAACATACAGTAGTTACTTGTTGGAAACATTCTTGGTTATTTATTTTTTTGTTGCATTTCAGAGCTGTGAAGGTGTTTTGTTTGGTTTGTTCGTGTGTTTTTTGTTGTGGTTTTTTTTTTTAAAACAACAAACAAACAAAAAAAGANGTGTTTTTTTTTTTTTTTTTTTTTTTTTTTTTTTTTTTTTTTTAACCATACTGCTCTTGCAGCTGTCGCAGTATTCCTGACTTATGCATCCTGGCTACAATCTCTTCTGCATTCCTAGGGTAAAATTGATGAGAAGCATTTTGTTCATTAAAATTGAGGCTGGGACTAGCCTGTAAAGAGACTGATATGAAAACTATGCACTTCCAGTTTTCCCCATTAGCACTGGTTTTAAACTGTCCTTGGCAAATAGTAACTTCAGTTGTCACATTTCTAGCTCTTACTTTTTGGCTGTATGCCTAATTAAGATTAGGATGGTTTTAAGATTAGGATGGTTTTCACTGGCTGTGGGGGAGAAAACCTGCAGTTCAGAAATTAGCTTTGATTAATGTTTCTCAACTCTGGTTGCAATAGTATTTAGGAACCAACAATTCTGTGTGATAACCAATAATAACATAATCTGATTTAGGTTTGCCAGCAGTGCCTTTTATAGGTTTGCAGATTTAATTAGTCTTTGGTTATGTCGTGGTTGAGGCACACTCTTTGCACACAAACCCTAAACTAAGCATGCTGAATTTTTAAATTTTAGTTGCAACCTGTTCCTTCCTCCTTCTAAGCAGACCATCCAACTCCATTTGGATCATCTGGTCAGCTACTAACAAAAGTGGTTCTCTAGAACATGATTGCTGTTTTGTGGTGTGACTTCTAGTGCTTCATGTTTTGTGATAAATCTGCTCTGGTTTTTAATAAATTAAAAAACAGCTTACTAAATTACCCAGAAAAAAAATAATCTGGATGTTAAGTAAGTTATACTGGATCCCCCTGTATAGGTATTTGTGTTATTCAGGTATGAGATTGAAGGGTGTTTTGAATACTTTTGGACTTCATGCCCTCTCATCAGATGTAGCAAGAAACAACGTAGTGACTGTTGAGGGAAGAACCAGCTTATGGTCTTCAAAAATCTGTTCAGTCAGCCTTGTGAAGAGGTTTGATTGTTATACTTTTAGAAGAGGTTACTCACTTAAAAACAAAAGGCAGACAGTGTTTTCACTGGTCTTTTGTAACAAGGTAACTTGTCCCAGTTTAAAACTGCCTTGGAACTGAGATTTAATGCGAGTGCTGCAGGATCTGCTCTGCCAGGATCTGCTCTGCCAGGCCCCGCAGGAGCATCAGCACCCCACCCTGCGCTTTGCCAGGACAGTGAGATCACTGAAAAAATAAATAGTTCCATAAGCACTGGAACTAATGACTTCTTGTTTCATGTGGTTTAGTCTCCTGTGGTTGATTTGTCTTTGGCAAAATCAGAAGGGTGTGCTCTGCCTGAAGTTTTTTCTGCAGTAGGGTTGTGTGCAATAGTTCTTGGGAATAAAATTTTTCTGGTGTCCGAAAAGATGAAAGCTTGTGTTTCGCTTTCGCAGTTCAGCATTTACAAGGTCCTTTTCTGTTACTTACCGACCTATTTTTGCACCATCTGTAGGAACAAATTAAGACTTTTTTTTTTTTTTTGTATATTTAGCCGATAGAGGTTAATTAAATCAGATTGTTAGAAGACACACAAACAGCATGATTTTCCAAGGCAAGCAAACTAGGCTAAAAGTGTTGGTAATTCTGTGTGGTTGTCATTATGGCCAAATTCACTGTAGGACTCTCCTTAGACTAAAGGTGGTGCTATGGTACCTAAGTAATTTTTCTTAAGTAACTTCTAGAGTTTATCTACAATAGTGGGTGAACTTGCCTGCCTTCTTCTTAAAGCTGTAATGTGAGAAGAGTAATTTCACACACTAAATGTTTCCGTGGCTTTGCAGAGAACATAACTATTCTGCAAGTTAAGGTAGTTATTTCTGTTTATAGCTAAAGGCAAAGAAAAAGTACAGTATCTGATTTTTTTAATTTTTTTTTTTTTTAATTTTTTTTTTGTTAGCTTTACTGCTTTTCTACTGGCTGGTAATATTCTGGCATATTTCTTTCTGCAGACACTCAAACTCGCTCCACCAGAGCATGAGTAACATTCCTTGTCTGCCTCAAAAATAGTAGCAAGTAAAATGTCATTTATGATTCAAGTGAAATAGAAAATGAAGTTACAGGTACTGATGCTAGTCTTGCACTGTCTGATTTAGGTTGAAGGTTTCATTGCTTCCCTGTCTTTTACCAGAGTCAAGATGGTGTTATTTGCATGCCTACTTCAGAAATAAAATACGTGATGGGATGGAGGCAGATTGGATTTTTCCCCTCCTCCAAGCTAGAGTGGTGCATGTTCTTCTCCCAAATGTATGTTAAAGCAAGAGAGTTGCATGTATGGCGCCAGTGGCGAGTGATAGCGGTGAGAGGACTGTGCTGGGGAATGGGTCCATATTCTGGGAGAAGGCAGAGGTCTTGCTGTCACTTTCAGCTCCAGCTTATCCATGGGATTCAATCAGTTAGGGACTTGTTTTAGCCTTGGAGTCTTCTCCTCCTCCTTCCCTTTTTCTCTGTTCCCTATATTTACCCTGGGTAGATAAACATCAGATAGGTATAAAGGGATAGTGAGAGAAGTTAAAACCCTGTCTTGCTGACTTCTACTTTCCCCTGAAGCCTGAATTGACCAGAGGATTTCATTATTTTGTGGGGTTTTTTTTTAACATTGTGAAGAATTCAAATGTTATGTTATAGGTGGGGCAGTGATACAGTTCAGATTGTCTTAATTAGTTTGTTTCCATGTGTGAATTTGGAATTTCCTAATATGTGAGCAGCATAAAAAGTACTGAAGTTTGGTTGCTCACAGTCTGAGAGTAATTTCGCTGCTGTGTGTCACTTGATCATGCAGAGGAGATCCAGCTATTAGTGGTATTGCACCCAACTGCCACTCAACTGAGGTAATCTTATTTGGTGGGACAGAGCAAGTGCCCAGGAGGAAGGAAAGGGTATCTGATGTGGTTACTCATTTATTGTATTTGTCATATTTTATTTTTAAAGCAAGTCCTAGTACAAGAGTGCATGCATATGCCCCCCATCGTGGTTGTTTTACATCCTCTTCTTATGAGAGGAAGCTGGCACTGGAAGTTGTCTTTCAGCTTGCCCAGAGTTTACATAAGAAAACTGATGGCTTTTCTTTTTTTTTGCTATGTGAGTTTACAAACAGATCGACTCCTGGAGTTGGCTTAGTGGGCAATTAGATGAGTGCCAGGACTGGCTCAAAGGAAAGGCTATACAGGAGTTTTTGGCTGGGGAGAAGGGGGGGTACCGAAATCACAGTAGTCTGGACTTCCATTGTCTTGTTCGGCAATGGAATTGTGCCATTGCTAGGGTTAACTGTGTGATACCATGCAGTTGTTATTTTGGGTTTCATTTGAAAAGGCCTGTACCTCACTGAAGGAAAAAAAATGTCGCTCTCTAGTTCTATCTTTGAACAATTTAAATCAAAATAGTTCAGAGTTTTGGAAAACTACAAAGACAAATCAGCATTTTTAAATAATGCAATATTTTGTAATACTGTATTTAATGCTGCTCTGCAATGCTTGACGATACTGCTAGATGTAATACCAATGAAAGGTCATACTTGGGGTTGGAAAGCTATTGTGGTGGACTCTACTGACACAGGTAGTAATCCTGCAAAGATACATGCTTTCTCTTGAATTCAGTGATAGAACATGCAGTGGTTAAGCTGACCATCTGGATTTGGGGTTTGAGGAACATGAACACATTAGCTTAATTTTATGTTTGCATGAGCTCTGACTTCTTTTTAAGTATTACCAGTGTTTCTTCCAAAACGTCAAAGTAATCAAGGCTAATTAAAAAGTTACTACAGAGACCCTGTTATTTTTTTTTGCTACTAAAAAAAAAAGTTCTGTAGTTAAATCTACTTAATATTAAAATCAGTGGAAAATACATGAAATACATTCAGGTCTCCTATGCGAGATAAAAGTTGTGTGAACTTTTCAGTGAACTTAGAAGTTACTGTCATGGTATGCACAAGTTACGGGGTGGAAGATGGAAGGGAAGACCACTGCTGTTGTCTTTGCCGCTGATCAGATTGATTGTCTTGCATTATGTTTGTATTTTTGAACCTTAGTTTCACGCACCTGTTAGTTTAGGCTTGCCACAAGTTTCCTCAGAAACAAATAAATATATACATGTATGTTTACATTGTGTTTCCCCTAATGACACTCTGGCTATACATCGTCTTTGTTTTATGTTGCTTATACTTTTCTTGATTTGGAAAGTTGCCCTTATGTGTGTGAAAAAACTTGGGATAAATATACATGGCTGTGGCAGGAAAATACAGAACGTTGACTGTGGTTGGGATTTATCGATGGATTAGCTTTCTAAACAGATACTGCAAGTAAAAATTCTTTAACATCGTGGTTTAACTTGTTCTCTACAGGAAGGAGTGCAAATTAGAAGATGCTACTTGCAAGATCTCTGAATCTGACCCTGAGGAATTATCAGATGAAGCAAGTGCTGACACCTTCTATGGAACATCTCCTCCTAGTACACCCCGCCAGATGAAGCGTATGTCAACAAAGCATCAGAAAAATAACGTTGGGAGACCTGCTAGCCGCTCCACTTTGAAAGGTAGGTGTGGTATTTTGTTTTTTTTTCCTAAAAGGAGCACGAAGTCATAGTAGTAGCACTTCATTACCTGGCAGAGGATATATGCAGATGATGGAGCCAGATACTGAGGTGCAGTGAAAGGACAGGAGACCGCTGTCATAAGTTGCAACAAGGGAAAACTCTTTCGGGTATTAGAAGAAAAATTTTACCATGGAGAGTGAGTGGTCAAACAGTGAACAGTTTGCTAGAGAGGTTGTTGGGTTGTTGAATCTCCATGTTTGGAGATTTCCAAAACACAAGTGTATAAGATCATGAGCAGGCTAAACTAGTTTTGAAATAATAAACCCTGCTTTGAGCAGGAGGTTGGAAAAAATGACCTTCAGTGATATTTTCCAATCATTTTTTTTCTACGATTCTATGGTCTCTAGTAATGGTGTCGTTGCTTCTGTGCCCCAATTTCATGTTCTGAAGCACTTCGCAGTCTGTTTTATAGAAAAATAGTTTTTAGTGATTAATCTTTACTCTTTAATGTCACTGAAGCAATTAAATTGTAGTTACCACTGTTTACTTCTGTTGATGCTTCAGTCATAACTGGGAAAAAACAAAAGATATTTGATATATGTTTTTTCCTAATGTTACTAAGTAACAGTATCTAATATTAGATAAAACATTTTTAGGTTAAAGTATGAATTTTAAGCTTTTCCTTTATTTTGAGCAGATATAGAATATGGTAATTGCTTGTTGAAAAGATGATTATAAAAAACATGCAGTAGGTACATCTTTTCAAGCTGCACTTCCAAGAAAAAAAGAAAAAATGTGCAATTGTAGTGTTTTTGCTGAGCTTGTGATGGGTGCAAAAAAGCCATTTTTTAAGATTGTATGTTCAGTATTTTCAGATAGATTATACCTAGGTTTGGGGGTTTTTTGAGGTGTGTGTATTTTTTTATTTTTATTTTTTATTTTAAAAAAAACTTATGTCAGACAAAGTTATTTGCCAGAGTTTTTATGGCAGCTAGACTATTGCCAGTTAATATTTTTTGGAAGCAATTTTCAATTGCTTCACAGGAAACGTTATCACAGAGTACATTACTTGAAAGGATTTACATTTTCAAGGTAAAGTGTAGGGGAGAAGAAGGTAAATGGTTTAGCATGAATAAGGGAGTACTGCCTATTCTTCAGTTGCATAGAGTTGTGGAGTGCAAGTTCATAATAAATAAAGGGCCCATGCAAACATCTTTCAAAGCTTTTGGTTCCCTTCCATTTCATGCAGCCTCTGAATAATGTCACTGTGAAGAAAGCATTCACCAAAAGGCCTCTTCCTTAAACTAAATTGAAGAGAAATCTTGTTATACTTGCCAGTTAGCTGTGTAGGCATTGGAATTATTAATCTTCTTTACTGGCTTTTAATTGTGCCTTTTGGCTAAGTTAAACTCTTTTAATACAACATTAACCTTATTCAGTTCTGTATATGGTAGTTATGTAATAACTTTCCTTGCTTTCTGTGATTTTTCTTGTTTCATTCTATGCTTTAAAAAAAGAAAAGGTTAGTTTCTAAACAGAGAAATTGTGATACTAAAGAACTATAATGCATAATATTTCATAGTAACCCTTTGGTGCTGAGCATATATTGAGGATTGATACCTTTATGAGAAATAGGGAGCTATTGTTTATCCCCCCTAATAGGTTTTGAGTTTTTGGAGCAAGTTCTGTCTTTCTACTTGTGAGAGGAATGGTTCTTGCTTCTGGAATAATAATATCTTGTTCGTGGTTGCTGTTTGTGTATTTTTAAAATACGTTTGGTTTTTTTTAGGATGAATTGGATAGTGTTGTATTGTGCAAAATACCTTTTCTGGAAACCTCGTAGTTCATTTTGTTTAACTTTGCCTATATGTACAATCTCAGGGGAAAAAAAAAAAAAGAAAAAAAAAAGAAATCCACCCCAAAACCACCAACTTCGAAGTGGACTAGTTGATTGACCTTCAATGTGTATATGCATATGCTGTTACTGAGATTGAATTGGTTTTTAATTCAGTAAAAGAATTCATTTAGGGGTTAGTTTGATGTGGCTAATAACATTTAAAAAAGAAATTTGAAATAACTTTTCAGATCTTTACATGTAGCACAGATTTAATGTGTCTTTATTTAAACAACTGAAAGAATTTTGTGGATTAGGGCCTTGCTTGCTTGCATCTCCAGTGTGTGTTTAATTTCTGTCACACCAAGTTTCCTATAACTTGCATTTAGCATCAAAAATTAAACTAACACAATAATCTGTAAACTAGTTTCTGAATCGTTTCTCCTGTAGCCCAAGACCCATGGGATTCATGTTTTCTAAGCTAAATGCATTTCAGAATTGCTCCTAAGACATACATGTGTCTCTTGCCTGATTTTCCTGACTATGAGGGTATGGAATGTCAGTCCAGTGAACCTTGCTTACTTATTGTTAGCTTCTTGGACTATGTAAAAAAGAAACCAGGGCCCCTGTCTGCTTTTTAGTATGAAACTTCTGCAACTTCATACTTGAAGAGGAACCTCTACCTGCCCCACTTTCTTACCCCCATCAAGTTCCGCAAGTTCATTTTGTGATATATTCAGACTGTACCAACCGATTGTTGCTTAGTCGTGAAAGCTGCCTGCTCCATGTAGCACTAAAGGTAATTGTAACTCAAAATTTCTTAGTACAGCTGACCTTGTTTTGCAGATTAATTTAAGCCTATATTACAAAACTGCAATAATATTAGTAGTAAGAACTCATACAGTTATAACATTGATACTTATTTATTGCAGTATTGTCAGGTATATTTGAATCATCGGCACCTGTTTATTTGATAAAATGAGAGGATTTTAAAACAATTTGTAGATTATTGTGCCTGGGCTTTGTTAAAAATTATGATTATTCAAGTATTAGGACATTTAGGATGTCTAATAATGAATTACATTTTTAACTTACCTTTCTTTCAATGTGTTTTGGTGGGGAGGGGAATCTGAAGATTAATATTGAAGGAGAATAACATGTTAAAAATACAAACTGAAGGGGTTTAGAGGACCTCTTGGTAGCTAGAGTGTACGTTCATAAAGTGATCTTTAAGTGTGCCAAGGTTTTCATTTATTTTGCAAGGTCACCAAAATCTTTAACATCAAAGTGCTGTTAAAAGTTGATCCATTTCTAGTCTACCTCAGATTCTGGGAGGGGTGTGTATGTGTGTGTGTTTCATCTCTGCCAACCTCCTTCATCTTCCTTCTTCTTTCTTGCCAATGCAGAATGCATCTTCACACTGCTTGCCAGTCCTAGCTTTTTGGGCTGTTGCCTCCCTGTGGCAGTAACAGCTGTGGTGTGGAATTTAGGCTGGTACGCTCAGCAGGACTTTGAGTCTTGTGTTCTGTCTGGTGCTGGTTAACCTCAAGAGTTAGTAACCAGTGAGGGTGAGGTACTGCTGTCTGACAGTAGTGTTTGAGTAGATCAATGTAAAATCAATGATAGGGAATTCCATAGCAGGTTTCTTAGAATCACTAATAGGTTTCCATTTCCAGGAGGAAAACTGTGTTTGAGTTAGGTTTTTATGTCATCTGCTGTTGTACTTGGTAGCTAATCAGAGAAAGATGTATGAGTAACTGAAATAAAAGTAGTATAAAAGGCATTAATAAAGTCTGTATTTTCAAGAAATAGGTTCTATGATGGCTTTGTGATTCTCCTGTCTTCCTCATATCCTTAAGAATGTAATTTCTTTTTTTTCCAGAGTTAAGTGCCATCGTATGCACTGTGACGTGCCCCAGTCCTACACAATTACGGCAAGGGTTAAATTATATTTTTTAGGTATGGGGATTGGATGGAGGAATGTGGCAGGTCACACCCTTATTAACTCGATTAATGCTCATTAACAGCTGAAAATAGGGTTCTTAATGGAAACAAGCAAAGGAAGGTGCTCTGACCACAAAGCTATCCACTTTTGTTTCAGATGTTTCTGCAACCTTAATACAGTGCCTTTTTGTGCATACATTTGGTAGTCTTTGAGCTACGTTACCACACCAGGTCTTTTCCAGAGAGCTGATATCTTACATGAATAGAGATTGTTTGGAATTTTGTGATGAAGGAAACAGATTTCTGTATGACTGTACTTTCTTTTGTTGCAGATGCTGGAAGATAAGTAGTGAATGAAAAAAGAATGAAGGGCCATCTGACAATTAAGTCAGCGGAGTTCATCATATGATAACAGCATTCTGTCAGGAAAATTTGTGTGATGCTAGGCAAATAGCACAACTGAAAATCTTCTCGCTGTTTCTAGAATCAAGCTAGAGATGCTGGGATGTGGTTTGCAAATTGTTGAGAAGTCAAGGTGCAATTGAAGTCAGGGAGTGTTGAACATGAAGTGCTCAATGTTCTGAAACGTTGAGCAATAGTTCTTCCCATTTTTGGCACCCAAAAGTATGCTGGCTTGACAGATCTTTCTGTATCATGGTTTTCCATATATAGAAAGGCAATAATATTCATGGAATCATCTAGATTGGAAGGGACCTTAAAGACCATAGAGTCCAACCATCAACCTAACACTAAGCACCATGTCTACCCGTCTTTTAAATACCTTCAGGGATGGCAATTCCACCACTTCCCTGGGCAGCCTGTTCCAGTGTTCGATAACCCTTTCTGTGAAGAAATTTTTCCTAATATCCAATCTAAACCTTCCCTGGCGCAACTTGAGGCCATTTCCTCTCGTCCTATTGCTTGTTACCTGGGAGAAGAGACTAATCCCCACCTCTCTACAGGCAACTTTCAGGTAGTTGTGTAGAGCGATAAGGTCTTCCCTGAGCCTCCTCTTCTCCAGGCTAAACAACCCCAGTTCCCTCAGCCGCTCCTCAGAAGACTTGTTCTCTAGACCCCTCACCAGCTTCATTGCCCTTCTCTGGACTCGCTCCAGAATCTCAATGTCTTTCTTGTAGTGAGGGGCCCAAAACTGAACATAGTACTTGAGGTGTGGCTTCACCAGTGCTGAGCATAGGGGGGCAATCACTTCCCTAGTCCTGCTCACCACACTATTCCTGATACAGGCTCGGATGCCTGTTTTGTTTTATTGGTGTTAAACGGTGTTTTATGCTTAACCAAAAAACGTGATCAGGAGCTGGAGTCACATTCTTTCTTTTTTTTTTCTTACAGAAAAAATGAGTGTGCCAACTCAGTCTGTGCATAAAGACAATGGGAAAACTGTTGAGAATGTGGAGGAGCACAGCTATAAGCAAGGAAAAAAGATCCGAGACACCCTAAGGACAACAGAACGAGATCACAAGAAAAATGTGCAGTGCTCATTTATGTTAGACTCAGTTGGTGGGTCTCTGCCAAAAAAACCAATTCCAGATGTTGATCTCAATAAGCCTTACCTCAGCCTTGGCTGTAGCAATGCTAAGCTTCCAGTCTCTGTGCCCATGCCAATACCCAGAACTGCACGCCAGACTTCTAGGACTGATTGCCCAGCAGACCGCTTAAAATTCTTTGAAACCCTGCGGCTTTTGTTAAAACTTACCTCAGTCTCAAAGAAAAAGGACCGGGAGCAAAGAGGACAGGAAAACACCTCTTCTGTCTGGCTGAACCGATCCAATGAATTGATCTGGCTGGAGCTGCAAGCTTGGCATGCTGGCCGGAGCATTAATGACCAAGATCTCTATCTCTATGCAGCCCGTCAAGCTATCCCTGATATCATCAATGAAATCCTCACCTTCAAAGTGAACTATGGAAGCTTCTCCTATGTAAAAAATGGAGCCAGTCTCAATGGTACTTCAGGAGAAGGAGTTTGCAAATCAACACATGAAACTAGTGCTTTAGGTTACTCAAGTTACCATGAACATCTTCATCGACAGCGGGTCTCATTTGAGCAAGTAAAGCGGATAATGGAGCTGCTAGAGTATATAGAAGCACTTTATCCATCTCTGCAGGCTCTTCAAAAGGACTACGAAAAGTATGCTGCAAAGGACTTCCAAGACAGGGTGCAGGCACTCTGTCTATGGTTAAATATTACAAAAGACTTAAATCAAAAACTAAGGATTATGGGAACTGTATTGGGCATCAAAAATCTTTCTGACATTGGCTGGCCAGTGTTTGAAATTCCTTCTCCTCGGCCATCTAAGGACAATGATCCAGAGGATGAAGAAGTTGATAGGGAAACAGAAGTAAAGGAATCCTCAGGAACAAGCACAGAGGAGAGCGATGGTGAAGAACAAATCTCTGGGGAGAATGTTGACGAACTTAGACAAGCCATCAAGAACAATTTTACTAATAAGCCAAATTTTGACTTTCAGGACCATATTTCAAGGAGGCTTGATAGGCTTGAATCTGAGGATGACTCTGCCTCTTGGATTATTCCAGAATGCAGTGCTGAAGCAAGCTGCAGCCAACACTGTTTGACCTCCATTTACAGGCCATTTGTAGATAAAGCACTGAAGCAAATGGGGTTGAGGAAACTGATTTTAAGACTGCACAAGCTAATGCATGGTTCATTGCAAAGGGCCCGTATGGCGTTGGTAAGGAGTGATCACCAGCTGGAGGTAGGTTGCATAGGTTGCTACTAGTGTAAATGGATAAAAGGAGTACCTCCCCTGCTGTGATGTTTCTAACTGAAACTGGAGGAATTGGGTTCTTATGAAAGTTTTGGTTGCTTTGTTGGTGTTTGAAAGATAGTGTATGTTATGATTAAGAGTCCAGTTCTGCTTCTGCTGAAATGAATCTGTCATTTGACCTGAATTAGAATTTGTGTGAAGCACAAGCTAGTTTTCTGTCTTGTTTGTAATTGAAATGACATTTTTATGATAACTTCTTTGCTCATTACATTTTCTAATGTCTAAAACTGTAAGTCAGAAAAATTACAATGGAAAATTACACACAAAAGTTGAATCAGGAGAAAAATCAGCGATGGAAGTGGTCATTTTCCTTTTCTTGTCTTCAAGACTGGATGTCTCTCTGCAAGACATTCTTTATGAAAACGTCACTACTGTTTTGGGGTTTTCCTCATCTAAATGAATGAAGTAATGTGGTGGCATGTTATGTTTGAGGCCAGATCGGGTAAATGAATGGACTCTCTTAACCTTGAAATCTATGAAAGCAAGTCATAGTAGCATGTTGCATTCTTTAGCTGGCTCTTAGTCTAATATTTTTTTTCTTTGGGTCATTTTATATTCTTAATTGAGAATGATTGTGAGTTAATAAAAACAAAATTATGAAATAAGCAGTAAATGAAGGACCGTAGCTGAAGTTTCATATGGTAAGTTGTGGTCACTAATTCTTTCAAGGCAGAATATTGTTTCTTAATATAAACTGTTACCTAACTTATAGACATTTTTGTATTAGGCAGAACTAGTAGTAAGGATTACTTGCCCTCCTCGTTAAAGTGGCACTGTGTGAGGGGCCTAACCATGGATTCTGGATGAAGGAACTTCTTAGCCAACATGCCCGTTCTAATATGGATACCACATGTGGTCTTTGATCTCTTAGTGTTGACTGTCACGTTTATAAAAGGAACTAGAGTTGTTTATCTCCCTTGGAGGTTATTTTTTTAGGATGAATAAACTTACATGTATAAAGTTATTTGATTTTGAAAAAGTTTCTATTCGTACTGTTGCTAATGTAGATATTACTGTAAAAAATGAAGCTATTAGTTAAATTTTTATTGTTTCCTTATTGGTTTCAACTTGTGTTCTAGGAAGTTTTGAATTAAGAAATCTTTGTGAATTTCTAGAGTCACGTGCCTAAGCAAAATTTACAGGTATCTGTTTCAGTAACCAAAAGTACCCCCAAACCATATATACTTAGATAGAAAGTTCAGTTTAATATGTAGGTAGAAATACCTTTAAAAAACCCAAGGAAATAAAACATAATTTGGGGGTATTGAAAACTACTTTGAATGTATTTTTGAAATTGCTGAATACCTCAAATGTTTTGACTTCATAAGGGTTCTTAAAAAAAGTTAATGAAACTCTAGTAGCTAGAGTCTTTGCTGCAGCTTCACAAAATTAAACGTTTTGGTAATTTAGCATTGGATGACTTGTTTAAGATGTAAGGTTAATCTTTTCTCCCTCTTTCTCTACCCTTGTGGCTTCTTTGAATGTTCCTTTTCAGTAATTATTACATTTTCTTTGGAATATTGTCCTCTCGAAGAAAAGACTTTATGACTAAAGATGAATGTTGTAAAATTGTAAACTTCTTTCCTGCCCCAAAATTAAAAGAATGCTGTCAAAAAAAAAGAAAATACTGTTTGTCAGAAGTGTGGTACCTACTGCAGCAAAAGATGACAGGCTAAAATAGAAGAGATGGTTTTGAATGGCTTGGTCTTTGCATCTGACAGTACTTCGATTGCAGTGTCTTGGGTTTTTTTAGTGCAGTAAAGTTTGATATTTGTATGCAGCCAGAGCTGTTAGTGTTTTGTTAAACTTTGTTACTTCTGTTATTTTTGTATCTTGATTCTGTGTTCATGTGTGTACATAAATTTTAAAATCTCAGGACATACTTTCATTTCCGTTGTTACTTAAACACTGTCTTTCCTCTAAAATGTGCTTTCTGTTTTCTTCCACTGTATCCATTTTAATGCTCATTTCATCTTCAATATATGTAAATGTTTATGCAGACAGCTGGTTTTAGTGGGTTTTAAAGTACGAGTTTCACTTGTCATAGGCTCTGATACTTTAACAGGGCTCTAGGCATATAGAGTCTGTTTTGTGTAGAAGTATGATTTGATTCTTAAAGAAAATGGGTAATATTTCTTAATTTAGTTTAGAAAATTAGAGATATTATTTTAGTAGAACAGTATTTAAGCCCATGTACCCTGTTTGTTGTTTATTCAGCTGCTGCACTTTTGAATATGCATTTTATGTATGATATCAATAAATGGCTTGGACTTCGTTTTCTTGGGGTTTTTTTAAGATGTATTTGGTAGTCACTTGAAACATTTCAGATTGGGCCCGCTGAAGATCAAGATTAGTCTGACTGAACAATAGAAGTTTAGGTGTCTAATACTAAGCCCTAATGTCACGTGCTGTTATCCTTACTGTTAGAAAATGAAATAACACATTTATTCAATTTTGTTGTGTCATTTTTGCTCATAGTCTTGTTCTTTAATATTTTTAAAGAACTACATTTTCCCCACACAGTAAGGATTGTATTTCTTAAATAAAAATAAAACTTAGTGTATAAAAGCCTTTAGCTCTGGTGCTATTCTGGTGCTATACTTTTCTTTAAAAGAGAATTAGTAAAAAGAAGACATTAGTATATGATCTAAGAAGATAAGTTCTTACACTGTAGATCAACTAGTGATTAAACTTCAACTAAACTAGGTATAAAGGAAATCCCCACTCAGGCATGCTTGCTATCTCTGCTTAATAAGGTAGCGGTTTTATAAACCACTTAAGAATCTGCAGTGCATAATATGTTTTATGCCAACATTAGACAGTAATGAATATGGTATTCTGTTCCCCATGACTGTTGAGAAACATCACAATATTAAAAAAAAAAAACAAAACACTAAGAAAACTGACTTTGTCAGTAGCTATAATTTTATGTGGCTCTTCTGAGAAAGCAGAGCTTGTACAGCACTGTAGGCACAAATGTCAAAAATGTATGTGTAGGTGTAAAGGAATAAACAATTTCTTTTTAATTTTTTTAAATTTTATTTTCTGCTAGATAATAAGCTTAAAAGTGGCTTAATTTTTTTTTTTTTTCAACTTTCTGGGCAGCACTTTTATAATTTGATCTAATTTCTGGTAATGTTTTCCCCTCCTTTGACATGATGTTATTTAAATTTGGCACTGAAGAAAAACCTAAAAAATGCTAGTTTTGTCTGATACATGAATGAAGAATATTCAGGTGACATAGTTAGCAGCTGTGAAATGAGAATTAGAATAAAACAAACTTAATCTGAAACAAATCTTATCCTTAGGTGATGTACAGTGTGTTATCTTTAAAGAGCTGCACACATATTGCAGTCCAAACTTTAGTCCTAAATAAAACCCCAGAGTGCCTCCATGTACGACTTTGCTTAGAATGTTATCACAAGGTATATAGTTTAGATATCTAGGATGTATATTTCAGATAGTTTCAGTTATTTTCTCTAATTAGAAATGTCATTTCATTTAATTGTAATTTTCATTTAAATGAAAAATAATATTAATTGAAAAAAAACAGCTTGGTCTCGTTTATAATTTTATCTTCCTTTTTTTAATTTCAGTTTCAATTTCTTAATACCTACCAAAGTTATTTTTTCAATAATTTTGTTCAATTTAGCTAGTGACACTTTCTTGAATATTGCATTACTTTACAGTGTGGATTTTTATATAATATATGCACTATGTATTTGAAAAGGAATGAGGTTACTCACCTGATATAGCCAAGTGCAAACTTGTTTCTCTGGGTATAGTCATTAGTGTAAGACCTTTTGATTTATTTTATTTTTTTAATATATTTTGAAATTCTCAAGTATTGTATCTTATAATGACCTGACTATATGTTCCTATATATTATGTTAGGCCTAATCTGTATGTTCATCATAACCTCAAACAGCAGTTTCTTCCTGTAGTGAGGTGATCTCCAACTTTAATCATTTTAAAACCAAAATATAAAGTTTTGTTCACTTCCAAGGGTCCATAATTGTTTTCCTCAGCCTGATGATCCTCAAATAAAAAAAATAAAAAAGTTAGCTTAAAAAAAAAAAGGGGAAATTGAAGCTTCTGTGATTGATTTGCCAGTTAATAGAATCTTACCCTTTAAAAATAGACTTTTGTGCATGCTACTTTAAACAAATGCTAAATCCTAAAGAATTTAAGGATCCTTTTCATGATACCTATTTCTTGTTACAGTTTTCAGAATTTCCAGATCCCATGTTGTGTTCAGATTATGTGCAGTTATTAAATTCCCCACCTTGTTGTGAGCAAAAATGCAGCACTGTATCATGGGAGGAGCTGAAATCCATGGATTTACCATCTTTTGAACCTGCATTCTTGGTCCTCTGCCGAGTCCTGCTCAATGTTATCCATGAATGTCTCAAGCTAAGGTTGGAACAAAGACCTGCTGGGGAGCCATCTCTTTTGAGTATTAAACAGGTTTGCTTCAACTGTTGGGTTTTTTTTATATTTTCTATTTGAAATTGTCATTTCATTACGATAAAAGTTGTCAGTTCAAAGAGGATTAGTGTAAGAAATGAAAATGTGTAATTATGTAATAACTTTTCTAAATAGTCTTGTATTTCATATGGAGATCTGTTTTTTGCATAGTAAACAACTGGTCATATATACCTCTCTGATTTAGACTTCCAGGAATCAAAACTGGTAATTAAAGAATTACCAGCCAGCGAAATATTTGTTCTATTTGTTCTATTTGCATCATAAGCTATATAACCTTGTCCAGCATGTCTTCCTTCATTTGGGTTTCTTAGGCAGCGTAACCAGTTTTAAGGGTCTGTCTGTTTCTTTTTTCTTCGATTTGATCCTTTTTTCTTTGCAAATGTAAGAC
Organism: Burhinus bistriatus; assembly: GCA_013397275.1. Taxonomy (NCBI): domain Eukaryota; kingdom Metazoa; phylum Chordata; class Aves; order Charadriiformes; family Burhinidae; genus Burhinus; species Burhinus bistriatus. The sequence continues at coordinate 135,421 of VYXH01005516.1, read as the reverse complement.
CTCTACCAACATGCAGCAGACGCATAGTGAAAATTGATTAAGAAAAAATTAAAAAAAAAAAAAAATAAATCTTCTTTCCCAGGATATTGTTTTATATAAATATCTGATGTTTTCTGTGGGTAGTGACACAAGATTGTCGGTCCTGTTACTGGTTGAGAATGTTGTATGAGGATTTCTTTTCTGGTGGTTATCTGATACAATGAAGGCTGTTTAGATCAATGCCGTTTTTCAAAGTCTAGTCCAGGGCACACCAAAATTGTCTGAAGTCATCTCCCTGCTCCCTGGCAAACATAACCAGATCAGGGTTTTATCAGGTGGTCTTTAAGGGTAAACAGTTAAATAAGGTCTTCGGCTGATTATGATTTCACATTCCAGTTATCTGCTGCTCCAAAATCAATTGCTAAGTTACTTTATGGTCCCAAATAAATTTCAGTCCTCTCTTTTCCCCTCGCCTCCCTCCAGTCTTACTCCACCCCTTTTTCTCTTCCTTGGTGTACTAGGATTTTGGATGCCCTTATATCCAAAAGCGCAGTACCTACAATTTCAATCTTAAGAGTCATAGCAAAATATAGTATAGCATGCTGTATTGTAAAGCACAATATATCCTTTTTTTTTCCCAGAGATGGGCTGTTTTTTTGCTGTTATATTTTGTGTTCTCCTTGTGGACTTTGAATTAAGTAAAAATGATACTTTCTTCCTGGAAAACAGTGTGTTTGTTACAGACTGTATCGATGCTGTATACTGTCTTGCTAATTCAATTGAAAAAATGAATTAAACTCAGCAAATGCTTGCTGTCCCATGCAGTATTTCTGAACAGGCAAAGGAGCTGTGGAGGATATTTCACAAACAGATATATTTGTTTTCTGAAGCATTATAATGCCTAAAATCTTAGGCAGGCTCAAAACAGAGTCTAGGGGTCTGTTTTGTTCTGCAAGTTCACAGAATATTAGAGAATTACAGAGCAGTCTTAGTTGGAGATACTCTGGTCCAACCTTCTGTTGGGGAAGCTGGGCCCTGTATTAGGTTATCCAAGGCCTTGTTAGGCCAGATCATGAATACTTTGAGTGAGAGAGAGATTCCATTACTTCTCCAGCCAATCTGTTCCAGCATTTATTTTTCTCCCTGTGAAACATTTTTTTCCTTGTATCCAGACAGAATTTCCCTGAAGCAACTTGTGCCTGTTGCCTCTTGTTGGGTCGCTGTGCGTCCTTGTGAATGGAGTGCCCCCGTTTTCTCTGTAACCACCCTCTAGGCATTGGAAAACTGATTAGATTCCCCTTGCATATTCTTTTCTCTAGGTTGAACAAACCCAGTCCTTTGAATTGTTCTGTATGCATGTAGCACAGCGCAGTTTGGTTTCTATAGTGGTTGACCTAGTCGGTGTCATTTGGGGCACTGAGACCTTTATTTGTCTCCTGCTTTTTGGTACCATTTGAAATGTGTAGCAGTGCTGTTTGACTGTATCAGGCATGCTAGTCCTCCTCCACTTTTCCAAAGTGAGGTTAAATTTTTGGATTACTAGCAGGTCAATTCTATTTTATAAAAAAAATCTGGTTTGCAGGAAAAAGTATACACACAAAAAGAAAACCAGCACAGATTATATGCTTCCTACAGTGTGCTTTTTCTCCTATTCTTTCTTACTAGCTTCCCCTTTCTGAGCCATCTCGTCCATGTTTCACTTTTAGCGATAGCTTTTGTGGTCCTGATGATCCTGTGTGTCAGAGAGCTGTTCTCTTTTAATGGCAATTTGCCATTATGTGGTGGCAATGTAGTTTCTGGACAGTTCAAGATGGTTCTCAAGTTCTGCATTTGTGCTGAGAAGTGGAGGAGGGGGGTATCTGTGTATGTGCACACGCACATGGGATTTTTCTGTTAGGTGGTTAAATTAGACACCGTTTGTCTGTTATAACCTGTGTTGAGTGTCTCATAGTGCCATGATGTTCTGCAAAATAACTATCAGATCTCTCTGGATCTTTCATACCAGTTTATATCTTCAAAAAGATTGTAGATGATACTGTCATTTCATAAGAGATTCTTCTTTGCAAAAATTGGTGGAGAATTAGGTCAACACTGCTAGATTTTTAGTTCCAGATTATAGGTTATTGTAATAGAGAAATGCAATTTACGAATAAGTGATGTCTTCTTCATCAACACCCATTTAAGTCTACAGCTAGAAGCACAATAGCATATTGTATGTTGATGCAGGTGCTGATTTCTTAATTGCCAGTTCTGTTATCCACACACGTGGTAACCAGGTAGTATTTGAACACATTTTAATGATTAAAGAAGCAGCCAGCTACAGGGTGTGTGTTTGGATGGGGAAAAGCTGTATCTGATGATCAGTATTCTGTCTAGATGATCTTAACGGTGTGTTGTACCTCCTGGAATTTTGGGGTCAATAGTCCTTATGACAGCCATCATCATTTTGTGCACACTGCTTATGTCTGTTATTGCCATGCATGCAGTAACTCTGAGGTAGTCTGACCTAGTTGAAAAGTCACATGTACCTGGTTTCTGATAAGTGACTGACACCACTTAGAGCAGGGCCACAATGCACTGACTAGTTACTGTGTTCTGCTTATGCAGGTTTTGTGTATTTGGTATATAGGTCACTTAGAGTAGGTATGATGTAAATTTTGGAAATTACTGGAACATAAAAATTAGAATGTTCGATGACAGATTGTTATTTTATAGGTCAAGTAAATGGGGGGGGGGGGGGGGGGGGGGGGGGGGGGAAAAAAAAACACACACNGGGGGGGGGCGACGAGTGGAAACAAAAAACAGACCACCAAACCCCAGAAAACATAACATAAACTTTCTTTCTCTAAACTGCAGTACCCTGGAGGCTGTGTGACGTGCCCCACCTGCTTTGCAGAAAAGGATTTCTTATACACACTCCCTAAACAAAAAGGAACCCATCAAACAAACCAGTAATAGTGAAAATATTTTCAGTTTAAGCTGCACATTCTTTAGTGTGCTCCTTATAGACCGTATTTTTTGTTTGCCTGTTGCCTTGTGAGTTTCAGTTCCAAAAGCTGACTATTAAAATTAACACTGCAGGGTTTTTTGTAAATCCTATATTCTGTTTTTCAATAGCACTACACATCAATGTATGGCAGTATTATTTAAACAAAATATCTCTAGTTTTAGTGAAGTTTTGAGAGTATTTTCTTTTGGAATAGACAAATGTTACTCTGCAAGTTTTAGAAGTGAACTATGCTTGTATCTGTAAGATATGCCATACTATATAGTAGAGTGTTATGGATAAGTGATATTGCCAAGTCCCATCTGTCTCTGCAAGGGGCAGCTGAATACCCATTTTAAAATCTTTGAACAAGTTATGTTTTTCTTTGTGGATCCAAAGGCAAGAAAGCCTGACAGGTTAACACAGAGTACATTGGATGCGATTGAGTGATTGGAGAGTGAAGAATGCACATTAATTTTTTAAATATATTGCATGTTAGGGTTATAAATGTGTAATTATTGGATTTTCACCTTATAAAAAATTCCTTTTTTTTCTTCCTTTTCCAACTAACTGTTTGTAAGTTTTAAACTACAGAGTTCAGAATATTACCCTTGTTCCCCTGCATGCAGGGGAGCACAGCGTAATGTGTTCTGGCCTGTAAAAGATTCCAAAGACTCTGGTCATACTAATAACATTATTGTATGTTTTTTGCTTTCATGCCATTATAATTTCTCATACATTGAGTCCACTATATTGATACTTTGACAGAATAGCCATTATAGAAGATTTTAAAAAGCAGATTTACCAACCAGCAATTCCATTCTCTCTGACCCTGCAAATGGACTTCTCTCTCCCTCTCAGACTCTTGATTTAATGAAGTTGTTGCCCAGAAAAGGTCAGGGTTTTTCAGAGCTGGAGACTGTTAATTTCAGAAGAATATGCACTTAGCACTGGAAGGACTGCTGAAAGAAGGACATTTGTTAGTGTAGGTTTGAAACCCTTCTTGCTGTTTGTGTACTCCTGTGTCTGTGGTTGTGCACATTTCTTCAAATAAATAAAAACTAAGTTTTCAGGGAGGAGTGACAGCTGTTTGGCCAAAAGTGACCACTTCTGCAGTTGAAAAGATAAGTTAGCCTTGTCCAGGGAAGCAACACAAGCGTAAGTGTTTTCAGATCTGGTATGGGTTTTAGAGTTGCGGGCACCTACCCGATAGATTGACAATGAATTTCCTGTAGTAAAAAATTTCTCATAGGTCTCTAAGCATCTGCCAAACACATTGCATATTATTACTGACTTGATTCCATTTAAACTCGTGATTTGATGATTGTGAGCCCTCTTGCCCACTTTAAATTTTTTAGCTATTCAGTAAGTTGCTAGCTGTGGCCCTGGGCAGGGAATGAAGTCTGAAACATCTACCTCCATCTTTATTTACAGTTATGTGGCAAATGGCGTGATGGCAATTAAATAATTCTGGAAAACTAGTCACATCTTTCCTGCAGACATGTGGAGTGACTGTTTTAATTTCTAAAAACCGTAGAAATTACATAGCGATAGACTAATATATTTAGACAAACTGAACTGACAAATTGAGCTTTCACTTCCCAGGGAGAATTTAAGAGTAATGTCTTGACTGATGGCCATTTTGGGGTTTTTCTCTTGCAGCTAGTGAGAGAGTGTAAAGAGGTTCTGAAGGGTGGCCTGTTAATGAAGCAATATTACCAGTTTATGTTACGGGAGGTGTTAGATGACTTACAAAAGATTGATTGCAACATTGATTCTTTTGAAGAGGACCTGCATAAAATGTTAATGGTAAGCTTCAAAAAGGAGAAAATATTTGGGGTTCTAGTAAGTATATTAATCTGAATACTGCTAATAGAAATATATTGTCCGTCTTGGGTATAGGGCTTGCTTTTTTTTTGTTGTTGTTGTTGTACTACTTTAACATAATTTTATTGTTTTAATGGTAACGCAGTAGCCATTGCCATTTTAGCAATGTTTTAACAATACCTATTTTTGTTTATTGGACTGTAGTACAGTATACTTGTAAATTGCATGTATTCATAATAAAATGGTTCATAAATAGAACTGTAAATTCCATACATTTAAACTAAACTTTTAGTGACCTTTTAGTATGGATTAAAAAAAACCCAAACAATTGTTTGGTTAACATCATGTCTTAATATCTTGGTATTGCATTCATCCATTAATGATACCTTATTTTTAACGTGTATTCATTATTGCAAAAAGTTAAACAGAAAGAAGTATTTTCAAGACAAACACTTGGCCTCTGAAAGATATTAAATGAAATATTCTTTAATAAATTTAGTTTAAATTACTGTTCCCTTGGATGTGACTGATTTTTATTCTTTTGTGAGTTGTTTGATCTTTGTCCTCACTGTTCTGGGGAAAAAGCCCCCCAAAATACACCTCAGTACCTCATCACTAATGTTTTGTCAGCAGAGCTGTTGGTCCCATCTATTGTTGAGTACGCATAGATTTTCCTATTACATGCTTTTTGTTGCCTATAGTGGTGAAAATAAGATGTTTTACCTTAAGTTTCTTTTGCTGCGTGCTTGCCTTCATCTCCATCTGAAATTTCTAGGAAATTCCAGCGGAAATGACCTGTCTAGATGAAAGAAAAATGGTTCATCTCGTCCATTTTGAAATTCTTTACCTGTTTGTTGGTGGGATTTTTTTTGTTTGGAGTTTGGTTTTTTTTTAGGTAGCTGTAATGTTTTTGTGCTTTGAGGCAAGAGCTTGAACTTTTGCAGCAGTTTTAACTGTATAGGGATTTTGCTTGTTGTACGTCTTGAAAGGGATGGTAACAAGACTGTGTAAATAGGAATAAGTATATCTGACTTGAAAGAATCACAGTTTGTGCCTATTTAGAGTTGCAGGTTACTGTAGTGCCCAGAGCAGGGAAAAAAGATTGGATGAATGGTTAGGATTGTGAGAAGACTGGGACAGCTGAGCAAAGAGAGCTGAAGAGATGATCTGGATGAAAATAGGGATAGGGAAGACTTGTAGGAAATCAGAAGGTTAAGACAGGATTAATGAGAGCTGGGAGGTGGAATTTACTCTTTGTCTTTTCCCTTGGACTTTGTGTATAGGCAGGCAGAGTAGCTAAGAAGAGTACTGGAAGAGGAATTAGACCAAGCATGAAAGGCAAATTAAATAAAGTCAAGAATGGGGCTACAGTCAGAACACAGTACCTACCTAACACAGAGTAGGATTTTAAGGTTTTCCATATCTTGCTCTTGCAAGACCCCGCCTTGAGTACTGTGTTGAGCTCAGAGCCCCCAACCTAAGAAGGACATAGACTTGTTTGATCAAGTCCAGAGGAGGGCCATGAAGATGATCAGAGGGCTGGAGCACCTCTCCTATGAAGACAGGCTGAGAGAGTTGGGCTTGTTCAGCCTGGAGAAGAGAAGGCTCCAGGGAGACCTTATTGCGGCCTTCTAGTACCTAAAGGGTTCCTACAGGAAAGCTGGGGAGGGACTCTTTGTCAGGGAGTGTAGCGATACGACGAGGGGTAATGGTTTTAAACTGGAAGAGGGTAGATTTAGATTAGATGGTATTACAAAGAAATTCTTTGCTGTGAGAGTGGTGAGACAGTGGAACAGGTTGCCCAGGGAAGTTGTGAATGCCCCATCCCCGGAAGTGTTCAAGGCCAGGTTGGATGGGGCTCTGAGTAACCTGGTCTAGTAGAAGGTGTCCCTGCCCAGAACTAGATATCTTTAAGGTCCCTTCCAACCCCAACCATTCTATGATTCTATGATCTTGGCATTATTACAATGTGGTCTGAAAACACCTGAAACCAATACAAATGTCCTAACCATTTCTAAGGAGGAACATTGGTTGATGTTAGAGATTATTGAATTGCATTCAGTATGATCCTGAAGGGCAGATGTTTGAAGAAGAATTGTACTTACCTGGATTTTTATGTTGTTTTAAAACAATAATAATAAAATAAAGGTGAAAGATAAGACTTGATGTAAAGGAACACAAGGTGTAATGCAGAATCTGAGAAGCCTGTTCACTGCACTTACCATGTATAGGAGAATATGTTCAGATAAAACCTTTTGGAGTAATCCAGTTAATAAAAGATTTAGAAACTGTTTTTCAATAGTCCAGCTTTAAAAACTCTGGCCACTGTGGGTGTTCACTGATACAATGGTGAATAGCAGCACAGCAAGTGAGGTGGTGATACTGTCAGTATTTTCAGAAATGTATCATGAAGATACAGTTTTTAACACTTCAACAGCACTTTTTACTTCCCAAGCCATAAATTGCACCTTTTGGGTGGAAACATGTAGCTTGTTTTCAGTCATAGCAAATAAAAAATGATGTAGAAATATTTTCTACAAATTGTATAATATTGAGATTGTTTGTTGATTTGAGAAGTTACAGTGCTTAGTTACACGTTGTATAACAATCTCTGTTTAAATTATCTCTTTTGACGTGCAGGTTTACTTTGATTATATGCGAAGCTGGATCCAAATGCTACAGCAGTTACCTCAAGCATCTCATAGCTTAAAAAATCTGTTGGAGGAAGAATGGAATTTCACCAAAGAAATAACTCCTTATATAAGGGGAGGTGAAGCTCAAGCTGGAAAACTATTCTGGTAGGTTTTATTTAGTTACTCTGCTTATGGTGTTGATTTGTGCCAGCGCTTGTTCAGGGTTCCCAGGTTGTGCTTCTTGAAGCCTCAGTGAACAGTTGATAGTTTTGGTGAATTTATTGATTATTATGATGACTGTAGCTATAGGATGCAGTATGTGCAGATTGCTCTTACTATAGCTGTAACAGGAATGATTGCATCTATGGAAAGTCCCCATTCCTGCTAGCCCTGTGATTGTAGAGTAACTGAGGGCCCCCAAGATGCTGGTTGTTTCTGCAGGCGGACTTGGCAACACGGCTGTTATGCGTTGGACAGAGTAGGAAGAAGTTTAAGGTGCCGTGCTACCTGAATAAGACTCTGAAGTTCCACCATTTCTGTTGCTACAGTGATATTGCAGGAATGCTGCTGAAATCTACAGGAATATTTTTAGATTCTGGACTACAAGACAGTTGTGATGAATTTTGGGCAAGTGCCGATGACAGTACTGCATCAGATGAAATCAGGTATTAAGCCTTTCAGCTTAATAATAATAATAAGAATAAACACACTCATGGTTTCTATACCCCTGACAGGTACATACTGCATTTTATTTCTTAGAATGAAAACTTCGTAAATGCAAGACTCCATAGACTTTATTGCTGATGTTTCTGTATGCAGTAGTAATGAACCATCATTTTCTTCATTTGAAGACTAGTAACCTACTTTTTAGTTCAGGGTATGAGAGATTGTTTATGTAACGTTCTTTAAATACAGTTTTTATATCCTTACCAAAAACATGCCTGCGTAAGTTCAATTTATTTCAGTCAGCTGCTTGTAAATATTTATCTTTTCTATGCTCTTTCTATTTACATGTATGTAAATAATTCTTATTTTCTAATAACTATAAATATGATTTATTAAAACATTTTCACTTCATTCTTGCCAATATTTCAGGAGGTCTGTTATAGAGACCAGCCGAGCACTCAAAGAACTGTTTCATGAAGCTAGAGAAAGGGCCTCCAAAGCTCTTGGTTTTGCTAAAATGCTGAGGAAGGTAAGTTAATAGTAGAGTTTCATCTTGTTTATATGCTTTAAAGAAATTTATGCTGAAAGAATATTCTTTTGTTTTGTCACTACTTGTAGGACCTTGAAATAGCAGCAGAATTTGCATTGTCAGCCCCTGTGCGAGATCTTCTAAACGTTCTGAAAACAAAAGAGTATGTGAAGGTAAATTCACTTCAGAAGCGTGAAAGTAGAATGGAGATGCTCAGCAAAATGTCAAAGGATATTTATTGACATACTTTCAATTTTTTAATGTGGCATCTATATCTCAACATCTGGGGGTTGGACTAGATGACCTTTAAAGTTCCCTTCCAACCCAAACTATTCTATAATTCTATGATTTAAAATGTCATGTATTTAATATTGAGTTGTGGCAGTCAAATTACTTTCTATACCTATGTTTGTGTGAGTGAGAATGGTAGTCTGTGTTTTGGGAAATCAGTGTCTAATTTCTTGTCTTCCCAAAGATTCTCTTTATGACTTATGAAAAGCCATTTTGCTTCAATAGTGTTTACTGATTTGTGAGGGGGGAGTAATAACACTTAGTAGGGAGTGTTACGAAAAACAAATGCTTTAAAGTTTATGAGGTAAATAGATGCATCAGTAAGTGGACATGTTAAAGTAGATAATCTCAGACTATAGAGCTGTGTTTTGTGTGCTTCTATAGAGCAAAAATATTATAGTGGTCTGTTCTAGCGAGCTTCCTTGAGAGTACTAAGGGTGTGAGAAATGCAGGGACTGTGTTCTGTTCCAGAATAACTGTTGCTGGAAAACTGTTGTACAGCAAGAATAGGTTAAACTCGTGGTACCCAGTATTTACTGGGCTATAAATTCCCACATTTATACTTTTTCACTTTATTCTTTAAAAATTCCTCGGTCGACAAGTCTTTATTGTAGTTTAAATTTAAGTAAATCAATTGCTTCAACAGATTAAATTTATTTGGATCTGCTGATCTTTTTTGTCCTTCCATACATTTAATATATATAATTGCCAATTGGGAAATGATCTACTAACTTTTGCATGACAGAATTCTTGTTAGAGTTATATAAATGATGGCTAAAAGTAGAAATTGGTTCAAGGGAAGACCAACAAGTTCGTAGGAGAGAAATTAATAAAGGGCTGTTAAATACACGGATGAAACATCTGGCTCAGCAGGACCCTGATTTGTGAATTGTTTAAGAGTGGGAAATCAGTATATGTTTATATATCAGTATATGTTTATATATCAGTATATGTTTATATATTTTTCCCCAGGTATCCTTTCTTGGCTGCTTTAAGACACAGTATTAGGTTTGGTAGACCTTTTAGTTAGATAGTATTACTGTTCTTATGCACATGGTTTGAAGAAAAAACTGAATCTTGACTTTGAAAAAATCTGTGTAAGAACATGGTTTAAATAATCTAGGTAGATTATTTGGATCTCAGGATTTATCCCTCTTTATGTATTACCTCTCCCCTTTTTTTACCACTTGAAATGACACACATTTTGGTGATTAATACTTCATATATTGGTCCCCTAACATCATGTAGGGAGTTTAAATTTATAACAGCCTTTTCAATCAGGTACTCATTAGTTTTGGGAAACTATTTTAGCTTTCAGTAAGAACCATCTAGTTTTCACATTGACCTATAGATTATAATTGTTTTAACTATAAAATGTGGCTGCCTGATGGTAAGAATGTTGAGTGCAGTGTTTTGTCTTAGTTTGGTGACATCAAACTCTGAAAAGAGAGAATTAAACTTCCCTGTAAGTCAGTTACCTCATGTTAAATCACAGGTATCACCTATTTTACTGTTTTCATAGTCTGATTCTGATGCCTGACTTGGTTAAAGTATTGTTACCAACGTGACAGATATAATGCAGAAGTAGTTTTTAAGTAGTATAAGTAGTATTTTATTAAAAAAGAACACTCTTATTGGACTTAATTAATCTCTCTTTCATGAATAGTAAAAGAATAACTGATTTATTTTTTTTTAACCGTATCTTTGCTTAGTCTTATCTTTTGTAGCCATTGAGAAATGGTACATGGATTCTTAGAGATCCTGAAGGAATCTTTCTTCTTTTAATATTCCAGTCTTTAAAATGTGTGCTTCATAAGTCTTGTATTAGTCTTGACTAATTTACTTTTTAAAATTCCTGTATATCTATTTTATACATACATATACACATGTATATAGTACTTACGTGAAATGCGACTTTTTTGTAACAATATTCCTTTAGAATAATATGTAGAAGGATCAACTGAAGGTGCAAGGAAAGATGTCACTGCAAGTTGGTGATCTAGGGGATTTCAAGACAAAGAATTTCTTATAATGCATTTTGACTTTTATTTTAAAAATGGCCGAATGTATTGTTTTAGTATGTATATTGTACAGCTGTTTGATGGAAACTCCTCCCTGTTGCTTAAATGAGATGACCTATATCGATTTTATGTATCCTAGAAGACAGATTCACTAATTTGGTATATTTTTTTCTACAGGTACAAATCCCTGGACTCGAGAATTTACAAGTATTTGTACCAAATAGTATTGCAGGTGAAAAATCTGTGATTTTGCAGCTCCTCAATGCAGCTGCTGGAAAGGATTGCTCAAAGGATTCAGATGAAGTTGCATATGAGGCCTACTTACTAATGACCAAACACAGCGATAAAAAACATGAATTAGATGACAGCTGGAGTGCATGGGAGGGTCAGTCAGTCAAAGTAGTGCCACAAGTAGAAACTGTTGATACACTGCGAACCATGCAGGTGGGTTTCTGGTTGGTTTTTTTTCCCCTGTTTATGTGATCTCCACACTTCTGTGAATGCTTGTCCTTTGGTATTAACCACAGTAATTTAAGTGAGGCATGTGTCCTTTTATAGGTAATAAAAAATTAAATTCAAGGATAGGAGTGATTCTTAGTTGTGTTAATGCAAGTATTAAATTAAATGGATTTTAGCATTTCTTAGAAGGATTAATCTCTACAATGTGCATTTTTCCGGGTTGGATTTTTATAATAAAATGATACTTTTAATATCTAGCTGGATGTTCAGTATTGGAAGCATAGATAGGACTTGAAAACTGTACATTTTATTAAGAAGTCACCAGTCTCCAAGAAGGTGTGGCAGTTGTGTGCTTTCCACACACTGAGGCATGAAACCAGTTACTTTTGATCTTGGATAAATTGTGACATTTAAAGTTAAATTTCTGCGGAAGCTACTGGGTGTTCAGCAGTTCTGCAGGAAGAAATCTTTCCAGTCATACTTTCCTTCATCCCAAGCCAACAGGGTTTCCCTGCCAGCAGTTCGGCTACGCTCTAGCAACTGAGCCAGCTGCAGCTCCCTGCCCCTCCTGTTCTCATATCCTTATGTTAAGCTAAGTGAATTTTCCTTTTGGTATGTCATGCAGTTCCTTGAATCCCTACCATAAATGGGCTCTACTGTCCAGAAACAGAGTGACTTTCCGTGTCACTGTGCCTGGCCTCTAACATTCGGAGGGCTCTAGCAATTACAGGCAGTTGAAAAAGTCACGCTTGTACATGCTGCTGTTTTTAACGTGCAAGCATATTACTTCTTGTCTGTCTGGTGCCCAGACTGAACAGTAAAAAAAATAGCCTTTGCTTAAGGCTTAGACTTTCATTGGACTTCTATCAAAGTTAGCATTTCATTCAGAAAATGACAATGGCAAAAGAATACCATTTGCAAAACAAATTCCATCTGACATATGTAAGTGCACGTAAAACACTGTGTGTTTGTATATGTGTTTATATGTGTTTGTGTATAACACTTTATTAATTTTTTTAAAATCCAATATTGAAAGGTTAGGAAATAAAAAGTCCTTCAGCAAGATTGTGTCCTGTGTTTTTAAAAAACATGTTTTTATTGCAAACTAGAGAAAATCTTAAGGTGTTGTTTAAAAAATAATCATAAAATAGAATAATCCCATCAACATTTAAAGAATTTTAAGCATGAAAATATTCTTTGGGGATGATGTATTGAAAATCTGGATTAAGTAGGTCTTGTTTTGTGAGTAACTTGTTGCAGATGCATTGTGTGTAGTTTGAAATCAACAGAGCTTAGTATATAACTCATAGGGCCACAGCAAAGGCAACATGATCTGACTGTGTACTTTTATAGACTTCTGCAATATGAGAGCTGTGGTTTCCAAAACACATTCTTACATTTTAATAATTTTCAAAATTTGAGCAAATACTGTGTGGTAAATCTGCGGCTTTCCCTGTTCAATAGTAGGTTTTTGTCCTGAAGTGTATTACATTCCTTGGATAAAACCTGCTTATTTATGTGATGGTTGTTAACCTCCATCTGCTTTGAGAAAATATAATTATTTTGCTTAGATGCTGCCTTTCTATATATAGCTTTTCTGAACATAATACAGAGTTTCCCAGACCTTTCCAGAAGTGATTAGGAGTATATTCCCCTTGAAAACTTGCTGTGGCATTTGCCCTAATAGAGCTTTACTCATAAGATGAGAGTTTATCAAGTTCAATTCCCAGCATCAAGCTTTTCTGTGTTAATTAAAGATTTTCATGAATAGTGACAAGAGGGGTCTTTCATATTTCAGAATTAAAAAAAAAAAAAAACAGTCAGAATTTGCTGATACGAGACATGTTTTTATAGAGAGGATTTTCTTTATAAGAACTAGTCTTATCTTGTATTCCTAGGTTGATAACCTCCTCCTTGTAGTCATTCAGTCTGCCCACCTTGTGAGTCAGAGAAAAGCTTTCCAGCAGTCTATTGAAGGGCTCGTATCTCTGCACCAGGAACAGACATCCAGCCAACCAGTCATTGCCAAAGCTCTGCAACAGTTAAAGGTAAGCAGTTTTTGAGATTGTCTCAGTCAAAATTGATTGTGTTTTGCTCACTGATAAGTAAAAATGTGTAAGGAGACTTGATTGCAATGCTAATGATATATTCTGCAATTGTAATTTATGCAACCTCTATGGACTTTACTTTCAGTACAATTTTCATTGCGTTTTTGCAAAGGATTTATGAATGTATTTTTGAACAATGTTGATGTAATCAATTTTGCACTGGGTAGGTGAGAAACAAGTCCATAATGCAATAGAAATATTAATAGCAACAGAATAAATTCATCTTTTTACGAGAGCACTATTGAATTGAAATAAGGGGTTTGATTTCATAAAAAAATTTCTGTCAAAATCCATGATCTGCAAGAAACAACTTTTTTTTTTCCCATATTTGGAGAAGATGGCTGCTTTGTGATGTAAAAGTGGGTAGGTCTCTGTCTTTTTTGTTTGATTGGGTTTTTTTGGTTTTTTTGGTTTTTTTTTCCCTCCTGTTTTTGTTGTGGTGTGGGTTTTATTTTTTCTGTTGTGGTGGTTTTTTTGTTGGATGAGGGTTTTCTTTGGTGGGTTTTCTTTTTTGTTCGTTTGTTTGTTTTGGAGGACCCAGAAAAGCAAAGATTTGATAGGCTGAAGTAGCAATATCAGGCCCCTACATTTTCCCCCCAAGTTCAATAGAAGCTGTGCCCACATACCAGGGTGAAAGTACAACCAAAGGCTTGGTCATATTATGGATAGTAAAACTAATTTTCTTTATTCTTGTCTGTCTGATTTTGGCTGGGTGTTTTTTGTTCAGGTGGGGTTTTGTTGTTGGGTTGTTTTTTTTTCCCCTCTGCTGTCTTTGTTTTTAAAGTTAATCTCACTCAAGCAGACAAACTTAATTTTAATACTTCAGTTAATTATAAGACTTGCTTACTGCGACTACGGGAAAGTGTTTGTTTTTCCAAGACAATGAATTGTGGTAGCATTGAAGTATGTTTCTATTTAAAATAACGTAATTCTTAGATTCATGTTTGCTTTAGTCTTGTCCACTGTAGAATATAAATAATAATTTGATGCCCCCCATCCCTTTTTGTTGTTGTTACTCAGAGTGATGCATTACAGCTATGCAATAAGATAAGCAGTGCCATTGATAGAGTTGATCACATGTTCACATCTGAGTTTGATGCTGAAGTTGATGAATCTGAATCTGCCACTTTGCAGCAATACTACCGGGAAGCCATGATTCAGGGTTATAATTTTGGGTTTGAGGTAAGGAAACAAAAACTTCATGACACATTTGTCTTGTAGTTTTGGTAAGAACCAATTGAAATTTCGGGTTTTGCAAATAAGGTAGCTATAACTCTGTGGAAATATGAAGGATTCTAGCAGAAAATATGTGTTGGCACAGAAAACTTATGTGAAAATGATTGAACAAGAACAGACAGATCTATTAAATTCAGACTCCAATTAGCAATGCCTGCAACTCTGGAAAGCTTTAAGACATTGATGAATTCAGGTGTAGTCTTGTAGACTCTGCTACTTGGCAGCATTTTGGATGAGATGAGAAATACCCTTTGATATTGAATGTCATTGTGTAACTTGGCTTCTCACAGTTTTTCAGCCTAGTACTGTAATATGAGCCATTCCTTCAAAGTTTCTGGTGGTTCTTTGATGCAGTGAATGTAGCTTTTGAGTGCCTGCCTTAGAGTGCTGATGAGGAAATGCCATGTGTGGATGCTTTTGGTATACTGTTTCACTATTCGATTCCTGTGAGCTTTGTAAATTTTTTTTTTAAGATTGTATCATATGCTAACATACTTCTAAGGATAGTCTTCTAAAAATCAGCTGGTATTTCTGTTTAATTTTTTAAATGTACATATGCAACTCCTTTATCCCCTAATATTACCTGCAACGTAACTATTTAAAAATAAACACTACTTTGTGGTTTAATCTCTGGTTATAGAACTGAGCATTTACATAGGATCTTTCTTAAATGTTACACGGTTCAACTGTCTTAAATGTTACCCTGTTAAACATAAAGACATGCCCCTATACATGCAAGAATGCAATATGGCTCAAGTGCTGCCTCTCACTGTAATGTATTTTGTATCATATGCTTTTTCATTATTTTTTTTCTATAAATATACAACTGCTTGCATAAAATCATTTTGTCTAAGAATAGCATGTGACTGTTACCATTGTGTAGAGTTTTGTTAGCCTGCAAATACTCCGGTGGATATTGCAAATAGTGTTTTTGTTCTTCTTCTTAATACGTGAAAAGTAATCTTTAGTTTCTTACAGTACCATAAAGAAGTTGTTCGTCTGATGTCTGGAGAATTCAGGCAGAAAATTGGAGACAAGTATATCAGCTTTGCCAGAAAATGGATGAATTATGTGCTAACAAAATGTGAGAGTGGCCGAGGCACTCGACCCAGGTAACAGCCAACTTGTTACTGCCATAGTAGTTTGTGTTTAAATACCATGCAGGACTTTTCACACTGTGAATAATGCTTTGTTGTTTAGAAGTAGTTCTTCTGAACTATTGATGCTTCTGGCTTTTAAATTTTGAAAGTAATTTGAATAGTAAATGTGTAAAGCCAAATGAACACTTCAACAGCTTAGCAGAAGATTTTGTGGAACATTTTGCCTTGTGTTAGCTGACAGAAAATGGGAAGAAAAAGGGAGGTAGTTGGACTCAGACAATTAAAAGAATTTAGATAAGGGTCATTAGGTTGGAACAGAAGTGCTATGTGATCAGGAGTCAGTAAAGATTGCAGAATATGCAACAGTCATTCTCTGGGTATTCTACAGAGAAAGCAGTATTCTTTTGAGCCAGTTGCGGAAATGATGTATGTACGGAAGCTTTAGCCTCCTGTAGAAGTCCTACTATTAGTCCTTTCTGAAAGCATCTAAAGTGTGGCCCGCAGATGAGAAAGAAGTGTTTCTACTCTGGTGAAGATTCCTCAGTTTTATGATTGCAGTAACAGATGCATTTGTGAATGTTTTTTGTTGCAGCCCGAAGTTCTTTCTGTCTGTTGACAGTAGTGTTGTGCCCAGTGATCTCTCAAATTGTGAGTGCAGTCAGTGCTATGAAACTCTACTGCTGAGCACTAGTGAAAAAAGTTACAACGTTAACATCACTTTGAGGATGGAAACAGAGGAACTGGGAAACTGGCCCAAGCAGAGTGATACCATTACTTGATTTATGTAGGTGGTTTTGCAGCATTTTGCAGCTGGTATATCAGAAATTTAATAGAAATCTTTTGCATTAAAATAGGTGCCTTATACTGATCTGTGCTAGCAGATTACACATCTGTGCCAGTTTTGTTTCCTTAAAGTATAGGGCTGATCAGTCTGTCCTGGAGGTGGTTTGTTCTGCTTGCTGGAAGAAGATGAGGAAAGAGTGGGTAGGCTGAACCATGTGTGGGTAGGCTGGTTAGCTTGGTGTGTTCATCTTTAAAAAAAAAAAAAAAAAAAAAAAAAAAAGGGAAACAAACAAACCCCAAAACCCGAAATAGCTTAAAAGGCTTTTTTAAGTATGTTAGCAGCAAAAGGAGGACTTAAGATGTCATTGGTCTGTTACTTGATGAGATTGGTCACCTCACAAATAGGAATGAAGATAAAGCAGAGACATTTAATGCCTTCTTCACCTCTGTCTTTAACACAAATGATGGGCCCTGGGACCCCTGTAGCCCTGGATTGGAGGACCACAGCTATGGGAGTGATAAGCTCCTGGTTGACTTTCAACTTGTACAAGATTTGCTGCTGCAATGAAATGCACGCAAGTCTATGGGGCCTGATGGAATTCATTCCAAGGTACTGAAGAAGTTGGCCGATGTTATTGCAGGACCTCTCTCGGTTATTTATCAACAGTTTTGGGAATCTGGAGAGGTTCCTCTTCACTGGAAGCTAGCAAACGTTATTCCAGTTTTCAAGAAGGGCAAGAAAGAAAACCCTGGTAATTACAGGCCTGTCAGTCTCACTTCAGTTCCTTGTAAAATTATGGAGATTATTCTGGCAGTTATTGAAAAACACTTCAGAGACGATGTAGTCATCAGTCAAAGTCAACATGGGTTCATGGAGGGCAAGCCATGCCTTACTAACTGAATATCCTTTTATGACAAGGTTACCCACCTAGTGGATGAAGAGAAGGCAGTGAATGTGCTTGGTTTTTATTGTTGTTTTTTTAATTATTATTTTAGCAAAACTTTAGATACTGTCTCTTACAATATCGTTCTGGACAAATTGTCCACCGTACAGCTAGACGTGCACAATATGATTGGTGAGCAATTGGCTGAAGAGTCAGGCTCAAAGAGTAAATGGGGTAACATCTGGGTGGTGGCCAGTCACTAGGGTGTTTCCCAGGGCTCAATTTTAGGGCCAGTTCTCATCAATGTTTTTATCAATGATCTGGACACAGCAGTTGAGTACATACTAGGTAAGTTTGCCAACAATTCTAAATCAGGAGGAGCCGTTGATTTCCTCGAGGGTAGGGAGGCCTGACAGAGAGATTATGAGTGCTGGGCAATCACCAACCTGATGAAATTTAACAAGGACGAATGCCAGATTTTGCACCTGAGGTGGTGTAATCCTGGATATACATTTAGATCAGGGGCCAAGAGTTTGGAGTGCAGCCCTGCAGAGAAAGGAATCTCAGGGGTCTGGATGGTGCTAAGCCCCATGTGAGTCAACTTTCAGGTTGCCCTGTGTGGAGTCAGGAGTTGGACTCCAACCGTCCTCGTGGGTCCCTTCCAACTGAGGATATCCTGTGATCGTACTTGCATTTTGTAGGTTGCAGCTGCTAATTATAGTAGGTCTAAAAGGAGGCAGTGGGGGGGAGAGCAGGTGGCTGAAGACGCAACTCGCTCTAGCACAGTTACTTACTTGTTTTACTTTACCCATCTAGGCCCTGAAACCAGTGATGCTCAGTTGCTGCTGATCAGATGGTCATGAAATCATTAGTATTCTTTCAATCTTGTTTCAGAAAGGAGAATTTAGGCAGGGGGCATAGTGGTTTGGCTTGTTGCCAACATATTATGAGTGAATTGATGATACTGTTCCTGAAGATAGTATGTATAAGATTTGAGATATACAGCATGGCCTGCTCAGTTTATTTCGCAGTGCTAAAATCAGACTTTATCCAAATATAACTGGGCAAATACTAATGCAAGCTAAACAGATTACCTCTTATATATTAATCAATTTTCTTACAAAAATTTTGTCATATTTTCCAGAGGAAGGATAAGTAACTGCCATTTACTGTTCTTGGATGTTGTTGAAATTCTTATGGTGGCTGTAGCTGAAGAGCAATTCATTTTCTGTCTCTTCTTTTTCTTTGAGATAGGTGGGCAACTCAAGGTTTTGATTTTCTTCAAGCCATTGAGCCAGCATTTATTTCAGCTCTCCCAGAAGATGACTTCTTGGTATGGAATAAGTTATTCTGCTTGTTACTTATTTCTAAACACATGTGAAGCTATCAGTATATGTTATCAGGGATATTTTTTATACGGCTATGTCTGAATACAGATGCTGTTCTGAAAAAGTTGCTGTTGTGTATAACTGATGATGTTGGTATCTCTTCAGTTTGTAAAATTCTGAATACTTGTGACCATTGACATTAATGTTTTCAGATTGCTAACGAGTTGCCGGTACTGTCTTGGGAGGCTACCTCCCTTTGTCTCTTGGGAAATTTGACAGCACCTTTTTTGCAGATCCACAATTCATGGTTGTCATAATAAATTTCTGAATATAAGCTGAGGCTTAGTTAGCACCCAGAGTTTATATATGAATACAAAATCACAGTTGTTTAAAGGCGTTTCTTCAAATTGTGCCAACATGAAACAGACTTTAAAGCACCTTTCTTTTGTTTTTACTATGTAAAAAATAGTAGACTAAAACTGGCTTTTTTATGTGTTCTGCCTTCCCTATTTTCCTGTGGAAATAAAATTCTGAGACTTTATTCTCTGATCTTGGTACAGTACTACAGAGAAGTGAAAGCACAGTTGCCACAAAATAGCAGAATGTGAGTTTCAGCACCTCTGGTTTTTATTAACTTCAAGATGTGTTATGAAATGCCAACCACATTAATCTTGTGTAATACAGAAACTATATAGTTTAGTCTTTTTTCACATATATTTTTATCAAGAGCTCTCAAGTAACTTATGATTTAGTCCTATGCATGTGTTGTTGGGAAAGAGTTGTCTGCCTAAATGACAGAGTTAGGCTTGTATTTGAAATACATTAATACTTTAGTTTTAGGAAGTAGCCCCTCAACTTTATTTATTTGCTTTGGCACAGTTTCTGAAACACCTGGTATTTTGAAAAGTAATACGTGTATATTTTAGTGATACCGTCTTGCTAGAGATCCCCTCAGTATTTAGAGGGAAGCTTCTCAGGAGGAAAGAAGCTCAGAAAATCTAATGTGGCTTTTGACTTTATAAACTGATAATTTTGTCCAAAAATGGAATTGATAACCTTGTTGTGACCTTGAAGGAGAGTTAAAAAGCAATGATGCACAAGTTTGTTTCTGTTGACTGATAACTATCTAAGATATCACAGCACTTCTTCAAATAGAATGTTTTTATGACAGAGATTTCACATGTACAGAGAAGAGAATTCGGAGCCAGTGTTATTTAAGATGAAGTCAGACTTTGAACAAATGAGAGAGAAATGAGGGAAACCAAAACCTTAACTGCATTTCTGAACTTTTGCTTTCTTAAACTGGATTTCAGTTTTGGAGAGCATCACTTGAAGCCACTTTGATTAATCTGACTCCTGTATAACGCAGGTCACACCATTTCACCTAGAAATACATTATGTCGGTCCTAATCTCTTATTTAAATAATACCTGATGTCGCAGAAAAAGGACAGTCTCAATCTAAAGCTGAGGTTCTAGCTCAGTCTGGGTTGATAGGATATGCCAGTCACAGACTAAACACTCTTTTATCNTTTGCCAGTCACTGACTAAACCCTCTTTTTTTTTTTTTTTTTTTTTTTTTTTTTTAATTGCAGGGTTTTTTTGGTTAATCTGGCTTCAAGTTCCTGATCTTCACTGAGTTTCTGAATTTCTGGAATAAATTTTAACTAGTCTGAATGACTGGTATATAGAAGTGGCCTTCATATCAACTGTACCTAAGAGCATAATTTTAATTCTTTATTGTGAAGACATATTTCATCCCTGGTGTTCTGACAAGTGAATTGAACCAGAGGAAGATTTAATAACTTGTCCAAGGTTACATACGCAGTGAATAGTACACCCAGTAATTAGCCTCAGATTGTCTGAGCCCCAGTTCAGTGGTTTAACTATTAAACGCTCTTTCGTGAAATTTTTGCTAACTTCATGGGTAGATAAGGAAAGTGGATTTCTTTTAATATGCAGTGCTTCATATTTTTTGTTTTACAGACTTGAGTCTTGTGATTCAGACTGTCATATTCTCACTCATTTCCTTTGGGTATTTCTTCTTAGAGTGGCGAGAGGGAGGGCAGAGGAGGTTGCAGCTTTTTCCAGCAAGTTTGATTTTTCATTTTATTAACAACGGGTATTTTTTAGTTCCGCTAAATTTATATTATGAAATGTTCTTTATGATATATCGTTGTTCAGTTCTTATGGTTACATAATTTTGACAGGGTCAAAAGGCGAGACAAGACTAAGACTTCTAGCTTAAAAAAAACCAAACAACAAAACCCTAATGTGGATCCAGAAGTTTAATACAATTGATAGAATGTGGGGGTGCTTGCTTGACAGGTTACATACTTAACCAGTTTCATTTTATTACTGTGAGCTTTACCATATGACTGTCAACTCTCTTGTAACATAAAACAGCATAACTTTTTCTGTTTGTCTTTTCTAGAGTTTACAAGCTCTGATGAACGAGTGCATTGGCCATGTTATTGGAAAACCTCACAGTCCTGTTACAGGTTTGTACCTTGGTAAGGCAGAAATTACTGGCGTTTGTTCTGGAGCTTTGCTGCTATTGTTAGAGAACTTTGATTCTGAAGTAATTTTAAAATGCTAGAAATACCAATAAAAGTATTTTTAAGCTTTTCATGATTGTGGATGTGAAACCATTATTGCCTGTGAAAGTGAAAATATGTGGTGGTTTTACTTAAAAAATTTAAAAGTTTTACAGATGCTTTCCTCTGATTTTGTCCTTGAATCCCCTGTGAAGTCTTGCAGATCTTCTGGAAAAGAATTGTGATTTTTATTTTATTTTTTTTTTTTTAAGTTTGGGTAAAGAAGTGGTTATAACATTAAGGAGGCAGTTAACAGCTCTTTCTCCCTCTCATTGTGGCACTGCAGATATTTACACTTCTGATGGACTTACTAAGTATTAAGGTACAGCAGAGTTACACCTGGGGCCTTGATGATAGAGCTTTTGGAAATAGTTCTTCAATGTCACAAAATTTGTCATAGTGTAAAAAATATCTTTGGCATTAAAGTGAAATCAACATATTTCATTGTTTATCTTAAGAAAAGGATATTTCCTCAGCTGTGTTTCCCTTTTATGTATCTCTTTCTCGGCACTGTTGCTGTCTTCCTCCTCTCAAGTCCATTGACTGGTTTAACCTTCAAAATACCATGTCGTCGTCTTTTCTTTCTCCTGATGTCCACTTCCTGGACAGGGTTGATGGCAGAAGACATGAAGGGAAGGTAATTTGACTCAGGCAAGAGGAGGTTTTTCAGTATGTCAGGAAAGTTTCAGTTTTGATAAAATTTCGATGAGGAAATCTTATAGCCGAGAAACCTTTCACAATGCAAGTCAGTCCAATCCTTTGGAAAGAAGCATAGTCTAAAATAAATTTTAGCCAAATTCTGTACTGTGATGCAGAGCACGTACATTGACTTTTGATACTGTTGTTCAGAGGAAGGCCCATTTTAGGTAAATCACTAGCATGATGATCCCTAAGTACTGAAACTTATAAATGCTATTGCGGACACAGCAGATCATGCAAATTAAATTGCCTGACAGCTTTTGGCTCAGAGGCACAGGGAGGGGGTGGCACATACAGATGGTGCAGGCTTGAACAGCAGGCTGAAACTTTAATACATGTGAAATAAACATAACTAAGCATAAACTGTATCCTGACTGCAGATATTGCAGATACTCCTTACTATCTCATGATCAGGAGAAAAATAAGAATTCCTAGTTCCATTTGCATACCATGTTGAGGAACTTAAACCCACTGCGATCTTTACCCCTTTTCCCAAAGCTGAGGGTTCAGTTATGTTCATGCTGCTGCTTGTAGGCACATAGCTGGGAGTCTCCCAGTGTTTTATCCTGTCTCTTTGCTTTGTGAAACAGCCTATGTCCACCCAGGTGGGTTAGGTTCTGCCTTCTGGGTCTTCTGCTAGTGTCCTTGCGAATTATAACAGGATAACCAATGCCTGGCCCTAGCATCTTTTACTTGTCCTGGTACTGTGAACAAGGCAGAATCTGCCAGGCTAGGTTAATCACAGTGACCTAAGTACTGGCTCATGTTTTGATGGGCAATCAGCTATCTTGCCATGTGACTGCCACGATATTTTTCTGGATAATTAAGGAGGGGTTGAGGGAAGGGAAAGGCGCTGCAGACTACTCTTACGGGCACTGAATGAGCTAGGTACGAGGACAATGATGGCTCATTTAGGTTTGACCCTGTCCCTTTGTACTGCTTCCTTGGAGCAGACTGTCATGGCAGGCATTAGTATGGGTAAAACTGTCAAATGTGGTTTTTTTCCCCAGCTCATTTTGTTTTCTATTATTGTCTGAGAAGACTACTTCTGATGCAAAAGGAACATCATATTACTGTTTGCTTTTTAATTATTATTTGGTTTGTTAATATTTATTTTGCTAGAAGATAACAAATCATCTTTAATCTGTGAAATTGAAATAATGAAGATGTAGTTTTAGTGAAGTAAGTATACATCTTCTAATTGCTAGTTTTTAGTGCTCATTTTATAGATGAGTTACATGATGGAATAATATGAATAATATTAATACATACAATTGATTTATTTAAAATTGGAATAATTTTGATTTTTCTTGAAGGACAAGAAAATATGTGCCAGTTCACACTTAACTCTGTAAAATAGGAATTTGTTTTAATTTTGTTTCTTGAAATGGCCCTAACAGAGTTTTTCTGACATCTGAGTAAATGTGCTACCTTTTTTATGTTTGCAGCTATTCATCGAAATAGTCCCCGTCCTGTAAAAGTACCTCGGTGCCATAGTGATCCACCAAATCCTCATCTTATCATCCCCACGCCTGAAGGCTTCAGGTATTTAGCATTAGTACAGAGTTCTAAACTGGTTTATCCTCTCTTGCCTATGCTGACTGTCAGTAAGTGGAACAGCTTTTCTTGCCTGTTGAGCGCAAAGCAGGTAGAAACAATTGGCATGTTAGTGATCCATATTTTATTGATGTGCTTTTAAGGACAATATTGTTTCTTTTTCTCTTGCCTTCCCCCCCTTCATTTTACAGTTTTTATTGCTGTATGCTTTCTCACTTTGAAGTCATTCTTATCCCCTTTGCCTTTCCTGAAAACAATGTTTCAATGTAACCAACTGTATTTCAGTGGAAACGACTAACGCACAAGACTTCTGTTTCCTTCCCCACTTTGAATGTCTGCGTACATGCCTGTGACAGTACTTTCTGTAGTTTAGCATAGATAAGACTTAAAAATGTGGCATTTTGGAATATGGTGGCATTTCTGCGTCATTATCAACCTGCTGTGAAGAAGCTTAAAGCAATGGACGGTTTTGCTTCCCTTTGAAAGAGTTAACATGAGAATTAATGCAAAAATAGTTTTTCAAAAATTTCAAAATAAACTTTGCCATGCGTACTTTTACACAGAAGGCCTTATTTTTCAAGATCAGCACAGTGTCAAAGTCTACACTTGACATTTTTTGAAAGTTGCTTAGCTGTTGGCAGAAACTAGTACTGCTCTAAAGATTTAGAGATTTTTATTTTGAAGGTGATTATTATTATTATTAGTTTTGATAGCACCTGAATCTTCTGAGACCCAGACTTAGTCCACATAGAAGTCTTTATGTGCTTGAAAAACTTTTAAAATCAGGCCTCATTATGCACACTTCAAAATTTTATTTTTAAAATAAATTTTCAACTCAATATTTTTTTTAATTTTTTTTTTAACTGTTTCCTGAAGTTTTTCTTCTTGCCACAGCACACGGAGTGTCCCTTGTGATGCACGGAACCATTGCAGCGTTGCTGTCAGTCGCCCCGCACTCGTTGGTAGCGACTCAGCTCAACCCAAACCTGTCAGCAGTGCAAATGATACCAGGTAGCTCTGATCCATGACGTAGCAGCCTCATTCTACTTACATCACCCATATAACTGTTTCCGCGTACTTGCATCCTAGTAGATCATTTGCACTGTGCTTTTCCGTCCCATTATGTCTTCCACTGACTCCTTCATTCATGTTTGACTTGAGCAAAATCTTGTGCATTAGAATTAGATAAGACCGCTTTCAGATTTAAAATGTCTGAACAATATGTTAGTTAAAGCATGCAGTCCTGACGTAGATTACAAATTTGCTCAGTAAAAATATCCATGACATTAACATATGCTAGTCAGTTCATCAGTATAGCTTTACTAAATAATTAGTATTGATAACTAACACTTTGCATTAAGATGACTATAACATGCAAATAAACCCAAGGATATATATATTTTTTTCATGTTAACTAACAGTTTTGGTATCGTTATTGTCTGCCATAAATATTTTGTAATACTATATAGTGGCAAACACAGCATTAAACACCTAAGATTTCAGAAGGGCTTTTTTATTTCTTGCTACACCTTTGGCTTCTCAGGTTGTGCAGAATAAACTTAACACGAAAGAAACGTATCAGGATACGTAACAGAAACCACTCCTGTATCATCTGTTTGCAGAGATCACAAGTTAATTTTTTGGCAGATCCATGTTACATTTCAGACTGTTGGTGATCCTTCTTCCCGTACCACAGTCAGACTATTGACATGTCTCCCAGGTTCTCTAAACTTACTTTTTTTTTTTTTTTTTTTTTTTTTTTTTTGTTTTTTTTTTCCCCTCTTCTCTCAT
>VYXH01005516.1:85317-109884 GCA_013397275.1 Burhinus bistriatus | reverse complement strand
TTTAGTTATTTTTCCCCCCTGTATCCCTGACTGTCAAAATCCTACTATTCACGCAATGATATTGTCTTAGGGTTTATAGATAGCTTTTTGGATTCTTATTTCTACTGCAGAGTACCAAAAGCTCTCTTGTACAAGAGGTTTGTATAAGTGGATACACATGATCTGACTGTATCACACAGCTATAGAGAAAAGAACGAACAGGTAGTGAAGGAACAACAGATTGATGGTGATCAAAGTGAATTTACATAAGACTTGATTATGAATTATTTATTTTTTTAATAAAGAATTTTCAGTTGCTAGCCAGCAAACCATCATGGTTTGTAGATTTGTTACCAGATGTACAGCAGAAGCATGCATTAAGGTGTTAAGAGGGAAGTAAATTGCCATTTATATAAAATCTTTCCTGCAAGTCTTTTCAGTTTATTTTTATGATAAGATGTGACCTGCACCCTACAGTAGCCTCTGTATGTACAGCTTGTGAGTCTGGGCCCTTTTTTTTTGTTGAAAATGCATTCTGCATTTTTGTCATTCAAACTATATGTATTTATTGTAAATCCTTCATGCTTCTGTTTTAAGCCCCCTGTTGAAAAAGACACAGTAGTAGTCTGCAGCACTATGCACTTGAAAAGCCCTTTTCAAGTAAGTAACATTCTACAGAATTTTCACTGGGGGTTCTGGCAGTTTCATAAGCTAACAGGATGAGGGTTAATTAGTATTTCTGATTTTGAAAAATGCAGAACTTGTTTATTTGATAATTAGTCTTTAGACAACATATGAAGTGGATTTTTTTCTAGAACAGGTACAGCACTTTGAGCCAAGGCATATCTTTGAAGCTAGTTCATTTTTCAAGAGGGAGATGGGAGGCTAGTTTTTAATACTTGTAGGTTTTGTTGTGATTTTATACCACTCAATGCAACTGCCAGGTTTATAATTTGACACGGTTGAGTACAGTGGTATATTCTTTTAATGTTTTCTGCATGTGTGTCCTACACAAATATTGATCAAAGTGTGAAGGTTGGCATTTTGATGGTTTCTTCTAGTTCAAAAAGATACTCATTAGGAAGAAAAGAAACAAGAATTCTACTTCTTGGCTACAATCAAATGCATAATACTTTAATGGATTGTAACATGAAAGTCGATGTTAATGCAGCATTTTAGTAATTGCCTAGGCCTGTTTTTCAAAGTCATGCATTTTTCTTAGAGCTCTCAGTTTTTACTTTTATGATGGTTGTTAATAAAATATCCTATGATTTTTATTTTTTTTATTTTTTTTGTGTGCACTGCCTGGATTTTTAAGGAGCATTGTTTAACCCCCTGTATTACGTCGTAAGAATTTGAAGAAAAAAATCATTAAAGCAGAGACAGATTTTTGGAGACTGCTGGGGTTTTTTAGGGGTTTTGTTTATTGAGGAAGACAAAATATTACACCGTAATATATTTATAGCAAATGTCTGTTTTTAATATAGTTAAAAGAAATTTGCAAACTTTAACACATTGCAGTCATAAACTGAAATTATGGATTTCATTGATTTGTGCTCCAAAAGAGAAATGGAAGCTGTTGCATCAAGAAAGTGTTTTTTGGTTTTGTATGCAAGAAGTGTGTGGTCCAACTGCTGGAATAGCACAGAAATAGAAACTTTATACGCTCCCCAGAAACTCTTTAGACATTTATGACATGATTGTAGGCATTAAATATCTATAAAAAGTGGAATGTAGGAACTTGAACGTAGGAACTTGATAAATCAATTGTACTAGGCAGTGCATAGTGCACAAATGCCACCATAGTCCTATTGAAGGTTTTCTTTTTTTAAAAAAAAAAATCAGTTTAATATAACTAGAAAGTAAAATCCAAAGCAGCAATACCTGGTTGTTTACATTGAGCTTTCTGATGGTTATACGTTTACACTATGTTCATATTAATGACCTTTATAAATGTTTAATTTCTGAGCTAGCTGGGGTTATTATTCATATTTTTATATTTATCCAGGACTGGAGCAGAAATTCAGCAAATCTTCTCTTTTACTCTATTTCTTTACCTAATAACATGCAAACAGTCTTTCTGGACACAAACAATAAAAGATCTGGATGGCTAAGATGGGCCTGAAATGGATTTTAGACACCTGTATTCAAAGCTATGATGCTTAAGGTCCTCTGCTCAGCTACTGCCTCATTTTAGAGGTAGTTTAGCTTTGCTTGTTTTTAAGCTCTGTGCATCTAGAATTGTTATTCTGTATGTGCTGAGAATAACCTCAGCCTTCTTGCTGATTAAAACCTTAACTTGTTGAAGAGTACTGAGGATTTTCACTAGTTCAGTTTCAGTTCCTCCTCAAACTTAAAAGATCTAGTTGGCAGTAGTAGGGAGTGCAAAGCAGACATCGTATTGAGAACATTCACATGGGAATAGGGTGTCTTGGGTTTTGGCTTCTGTTCTCAAGATTGTGAAGATTGTCTCTTTTTTTCCTCTTTTTTTTTTTTTTTGTTTTTTAAACTATGATTAGGTAATAATTTTATACAATTTGGAAGCAATTTTAGGGCTGTGGGGAAGTTCTCTCATAGGTGTGCGCACTCTGTGATGCCAGGTATCTTTCATCTTTTTGTAGTTGTTAGCTTTCAGTGAAGGATTTAACAATGTTCCCTGCTTTCTAGTAATGTTTAGCTCGTATCTCTAAAGCATTATGTTAAAGGAGGCATCAGTCACAGCTCTTGCTCACCATGCTTTAAAAATTGAAAGGTAGCCTTGTCCAAAAGGGAGTTACTGTAGAAGGACTTTCATGAGGAATTTATAGCTCTAAAACGTGGGTGGATTGATAGATGTCTTGGGCTGGAGAAAGGTGACTGAAGATTTAAGGATTTAAGACTCATTTCTCTCAGTAGCGTTTCCCTTTCTGTTCAGCATGCTTATTCATGTGGGTCTTATTCTGAGGTATCGAATTCTACTCTGTGCTGTCTGGAGGAGCTAGGGCCTCCAAGCAGTCAAGCTGCTGTCGTTTAACACTGTCCTTCTTGTCAGCTGGCTTGTGGCTCTTCTCATTAGTTTTGACTTCATTACTATGGACTATGACTGTATTTGTGGCGCACTAGGAACGCATGAATTCAGTTACCACCCTTCATCTGATAATGTGGCTCACATTATCGCCCAGCTGGATCACTTCTGATTGTGTATCCGAACCTGGCGCCAGCTGTATCCTGCAGCAGCAGTCTTGGTAGTATGTTACAAGTCATTAAAATGGATTCTGTTGTTATGGGCAAGTAACAGTTTCAAGTAGTTTATGCCTTTGAAGCTTAGGGTTTTTTCATACAGTGGCATAACTAAAATTATATAAGAAGTCTTTATTTGGGGAAAAAAATAGCATAGAAAGGCTTTTCAGTTTACCTTTCAGCATCAGTTTTTCGTTAATGTTACTGTCATGGTTCATGTCCTAGGCTTCAAAGGTTCTTTCTCTTTAAAACTGCAGTTGAATTGTCACTGGTAGCTATTTAGTGCAATGCTAAGTTATTTAGTACAATGGCTCTTTTTAACAGGGGTTCCAGTGTCCCTGAAAATGATCGACTGGCTTCAATAGCAGCTGAGTTGCAGTTCAGATCCCTTAGTCGTCACTCCAGTCCCACTGAAGAGCGAGAAGGTGATTGTCACAGTAACAGATTGTGGCCTGGATGTGCAGATGATTTCTGTCGTTAACATATTTCTCTCTGTTCCCATTTCTTACCCTTTCCAAAATGTTTTTTCACCTTTTCCCATTCAAAAATCTTAGATTTTTAACTTCTAGGCTTATATTGTCAAAGTTCTTCTGTTTTCAGATATATCCACTGTTCTCTTGCCTTTCACATTGTTTCTGAATTGTACCTGAAGGAATTTCCTGGTGTCTTACTAAGTTACAATGTTCAAAATGAAATTAGTAACGTAATTGCTGAATTATATACCGCATTCAGTAGTAAATTTCTAAATGCTGTTAATGAGGTATGAACTGGACCCATCAGTACAGTGAAGAGTTTTCTATCCAGTTCTTTAACTACCACTGCAGTATGCATCTTACAAATACTTGCTGTTATTTGAATCCTGGAAGAAGGGACAGAGTGCGTGACTTGATGTCCTGATCAGGGCTTCTCCTTCAGGTTTCCCCAGCCCCTGTATATGTGGTATTTATTACAACAAATACCTGGAAACATTGATTGTTAAGATAGCATGTTCTGTGCAAATTGAAATGAAGTACAAAATCCCAAGCAAAGTAGAGTTGATACTGTGGTCATCCTACAAAATGAAGTGAATTGCTAAGAAATGCATGCCTTAAAAATTTATACTAAGAGGTGTGAGGGATATCTTTGGGGTTTTTTTCAGCAGATATTGAAAATACTGTCTGCTCTGTGCTTATTCACTTTTTTAGGTATCTGTATGAATGGGAAACTGGCTTAGGTTGGAATGAATACAGGTCTTCTTCTAAGGAACCTTAGAAGCTTGTTGTCCTGCAGATTTCCTACATATTTGATTCTGAGTGCCTTGGCTTGAAGTGCTTCCCTCAGTTGTGGAAGGAGATCTCTGTTTCTGTATAAATTAAATCCTATTTTAGAATAGCTTTCATAATTTGTTTTCTAAAGATAAGTCATTTTTGAATTCAAGAGCATACATTGCTATCTGGTTGCCTCATATACTTGCAGGGTGTATTAGTCCTTATATGTAAGATCGCAGCTTCTGCTGAGTATCATGGCATAATCCTTAGTATGAGATAAAGCCACTTTTATGCTCACAATATTATTTCTCTAGAACCAGCATATCCAAAAGGAGATTCAAGTGGCTCATCTCGGCGGAGTTGGGAGCTCAGAACTTTAATCAACCAGACCAAAGGTAGGTGTCTTGGAGTCACTATAATGTAACATCTATTAAACTAGCGCTGTATTGAAAGGTGGAATCTTAATGCTGATTGTGAAGAGGTTTTCACAGCTTTGTACGTAGGAAGGAGGGGGAGGGGAAATCCTGATTGCACATAGGTACTGCTAACGAAATCACAAGGTGTACTCTCTGAGGTGGGAGTAATTAAACTTCATAAAAGTTATATCTTTTCAGTTTCTGAAAGATACTAGCAGTGTTGTCCTACAAAGTGAGTACATTTATTGCTATAGGAATTGCAGAAGTTTGCTGTCCCTATTCAGTGCCCAATTATGAATTGCATGACAGTAGGAAGCACTTCAATCACTTCCTAAGATCTCTCCCCAGTGTGGGACTTTCTTATTTTTGAGTGTCCAACAGCGTGTGATCCTAGACCATTTCCCAAATTCAAGGCTGTTATGAGGTCCCTTCCTCTCTGTCCTGCTGCTGCTTTTCATGAAACTTAAAGTGACTTGATTACTTCCGAGACTCCTATACTGTACAGTTACATACATATAGCTTGCTTGCATATGTTCTGGCAGGATACAACCTCACAAAACATTAGAAAAAAGTTTTCTGTCACATAAAAAGCTGATCTGTCATTGATGTGGCTCAGAACACAGGAAGAACAGCAAAATTTTTTCCTGAAATCTGGAAGGCTTATTTTTCGTTTGGAACATGAACAGTGAAGGAATTGAGTTTGTTTAATCTAGAAAAGAAGAATTAGGGAAAACATGAAAATTTCTAAAAGACAAGGATTTTGGTTTAATTTAACTTCCTTGAATCAAGTAAGAGATGGTTAGAAAAGCACCAGTATTCTCATTTTCCTTTAGTTTCATATGTGATTCATAAGCGATAGTTTCATATGTGATTGCTAAAATGTTTAATTCTTTTCCTGTGTGTTAAATTAGACTCACAAAATAGTTGTCTTCTAACTCAGGTCACTTCATGTGATATCAAAAGGTAACAAAATATAAACACAGTGAATATTTCTCAATCAAGGCAATTGTTCATCACTCTTTTTAGACACTGCTTCCAAGCAAGCACCAATTGAAGCTGTTCAAAAGTCTGTTCAGTTGTTTGAAGAAAGGAGATACAGAGAGATGAGAAGGAAGAACATCATTGGCCAAGTTTGTGACACACCGAAATCTTATGATAATGTCATGCATGTAGGTTTGAGAAAAGTGACTTTCAAGTGGCAGAGAGGAAACAAAATTGGTACGTTCATTATACCTTCATTTATCAAGCTAAAATACCCAGCTTAATATTTTTGAAGGCAATCTAAGACAATCTTCTGAAATCTTGGGTCTCTGCGTAGGTAATATCAGCTTTACTGAAATCAGAATGTTAAAGGACAAAATACTATTGCAGCTAGGATTTCCTTTATGTAGGACTTCAGTGAAGTTTTCACTGGTCAAATAACAACAAAGAAAGGAGGAGAAGGATTTGGTTAGGACAATTACTTAGGTGTGATCCTACTATTCCTGCATGTGTTCAAACCTATAAAATGTTTGATGAGTTCTGCTGTTAGAAGAACCAGAAATACGAACGGAAATGAGCACAAACTTCAGGATTTGTTTAATTCACCAATATTGTTGTTGTTTCCCCCATATGATCATTGTTTCCACTGTGGTTTGGGATTTGTGGAGAGAATCCTCATGTTCATGGGAAGTTTTCTTTCAGGTCAGCCTGTTAATGTAATTTTTTTACTTTTAATCAGCTTGAATTCAGTGTACTTGAATAAGTGTAGTACAAGGTGTTACAGCTTAAAAGCTACTTGAAATTTTAAATGAAAATAAAGGTAAATAACCTTGGGAAGCGTGGTTTTCAGTGATGTGTTTTCTTATTGCAGTTTATGTACATGTTGCTTATTGAATGTAGAGTAATTAATTTTTCTTATTTTTATTTTCATTCTGGCAGGTGAAGGCCAATATGGGAAGGTCTATACCTGTATCAGCGTTGACACTGGAGAGTTGATGGCTATGAAGGAAGTGAGTACGCTGTAAACAAGAATCATTGCTGCCCTTGTTTTTTTCCAAACCAGATGTGCATGAGTTAGCAGGCATTAAGAATTTCTCAACACTATTGTTAGCTAACTGGGAAAGGATGGGAAGACAAATTGTTGCTTCATGTAGCCACATCTGCTAATATCACTTGTTCCTCCTTAAGTTGCTTAAGCTTTTTCTTTTCAGTTCACAGCTTTCAATTTAAATGTATGTAAAATGGATCATGTTTTTTTACTAATCTCACAGGGATGTTGTGAACTTAATGAATGCTTGCTTAATATGTGTGAACTCCCATTAAGAGATCTTAAATTATTTTGGAAAGAGTTTTCTGAGTAGTGAGGACTGTACACAAACTTATATTTTACTTTGCATGCATCTCACATTTTATTCCTTTTTTCTATATTCCTTAGAGAAAAAGATAGGAAGTGCCACATCAGATGTTTTTCAGCTTCTCCTATAGTTTAAGTAAGCTAGACTGAGTCACAAAATTGTTGACTAACCTGGTGGGTACAGAAAATTTAATTTTCAGGATAGAAGTAAGTAAAGCTATGTAGGCGTAGAGATCTGTTTTCCCTACACACCTTGTTTTTTTAAATATTTGTATTGTTTAGTTTTATTGCATTTCCACATCTTCAGACAACTGTGAGCATCAACGGCTCATGACAGTTACCATGCCAGCCATTTGATGCTAGAGCAGTTATATTTTATGAGCCAGTTCTTCCATACACACAATACGTATGTGATCTCTCTAAGGCGTGGAAAAGCAAGACTGGGCCTGTGCTTAACTTCTTGTACCATGCTCATTCACTAAGTAATACCAACACTTGAAGTTTTTGGTTGGGGTTTTTTTGGTGTGTGGTGTTTTTTTTTGTTTGTTTGTTTTCCCCCACGCCCCTCATGATGAAATAACATTTTTTCCCCCAATCAGTAGCACTCTCTGTTTCTGGGATTCAAAGTTGCTTTCTAGATGCAGGTGCTTTTTTAAGAGCACGTGTGTACTCTTTAGCAGAAGTTCAAATAAGTTAAATGGACCTTGTTTGACAGACACTTCACTAGTAGGCTAAATATACAGTATGCTGCCTTTTCCTGTAGTATTTTTAACTTCCACAATTATTTCACCAAGAAACATTCCCTGCCTCCCCCACTGTGGGCTTAAATGCAAACTGTTTGCAACTTCAAAATAAAAGGCTTTTCTGGATTTCCTTAAGAGTACCTTGGGAGAAGATTTATTAAGATTTNCAGACTTCACTTTCTTAACCACAGTGTCATTAAAATCTCTACAAATTACAGTGGACAAGCTTTACTACAAATACATATTATTGCACTTTTGGAGTGTTAGGAAATACGTCAAATACTTGAATGTCATTTGTCACCTTCTTGTAATCTGCATGTATTTACCACTTTACCATTTGTGAGTACAAACTGTATCCTGGAGTTGTTATACAGAACAAACCAATCATAACATCATAGCAACCAAAGGTAAAATATGTGCATTTATTTCTCTAGCAGTTGTCCTGTACTCGATTAATGAAGTTTCTGCTTCCTATCAGTACAGTAAAAGTAGCACCTTCCATAACTGGATATGCATTTTGCTTATCTTTGTTTGAATAGAGGCTTTAAATCAGTTTTTCAGAAGACTTGATCATTTTTTTTCCTCCATGAAAAATCCATCATGGCATATTGTAGGAGAGCTAATGAAAACCTGTTGGTTTTTTTATCAAAACCTTTATGATGGTATTTGTTCCATGCCACACCTTTTCCTTGCAGCTACCTCATTCTCAATGAAGAAACCCCTCAAAGAAACCCCTTAGAATCTCCGTTGATGAAGTACCTGGAAACTAGGCTTTCTTGAATGTAGCTCTCACTGATGTTACTTTCAGATTCTCTTGTACTTTGTCTATCTACCACGTTTAAGCTAGAAGGCAAGCTTGGAAAAGATACATATGTACACACATGTGTGTATTTATACATTTAAGTAACAGCATTTTGCTGTTATACAGTTTATGAATCATAATATTTGTATGTAATTATCCAAAAATAGTTTGGTGCTCTTTTTTGTTTATGTTTGGGGATGGAGGGGGTGGTATTTTGGGGCTATTTGTGTATGAAACTGTTTAAAAAGAAAGGGTTTTTTGGCTGTTTTCTTGGTTTGGGTTTAGGGTGGGTTGTTTATTTTCTGGGGCATTTTGGGGGTTTTTTGGTTCCTTAGTAATTTGAAATAGTGGCAAAATAATGAAAAATCTTTCTTGCAGATAAGATTTCAACCTAATGATCACAAAACCATCAAAGAAACAGCCGATGAACTGAAGATTTTTGAAGGCATCAAACACCCTAATCTTGTTCGTTATTTTGGTGTGGAGCTCCATAGGGTAAGAAAATGTAAATTATTGTGGCTTTTTTATAGGGCAGAGAGAAAATTTTAAGCAGCTTTGGATCATTGGACGTTTTACTTGAGAACATTATAGTTCAGCTTAATTGTCTGTATCTCTGTGAATTGCAGTGTGTCTTCTTCCTCTGAATGTTGAGGTCTCTGAAAACACAGTTGAGAGAAATTTTTTGGAACTGGTACATAAAAAGAGAAGGTTCGCAATAAGTGAATAGAGCAAGTAATGCTAAAGCTAATCTATGCTGTTACTCTGTTTAACTGCTCTAAAAGCAAGCTATATCATAGACGGTATGGTAACTTCTGTGTGTAGACAAAGACTAGACAGCCTAAAAACCTTCACTGCTAGCAGCAAAGGTTGTACCAATATCTTGCTGATTCCTGGAAAAATTTTGTGCTGGCATTTAAATCTTGATGCCAGACAAGTATGTTAAGGAAGCGGATCTTCTGGGATTCAGCTAGCATTTCTTCAGAAGGAAAAGTTTTTCTTGCTTGAGCAGCAGAACTGGTTTTCTTAAGGGAGCTGGATTTCACAGTTGCGTGCTGAGATACCCTACTTTTTCTTACTCTGCTTCCGACGTGCCCTTCCCACCTGCCCCTGTGAGTGTCAGGTCCTTCCTGTATCTCTACTGAGTGAGGTGGGCAGGGAACAGCATGCCTGGTGCCTGGAAAGCGTTGTCTGGTCTTGATTGATTTGCTTAATACGAATGGGTTGATTTGCTGACCCATTGCTGGTTTAGAAGGGGACAAAGGCTGCATTCTGTCTGCATTGCTTTACTTGGGGACACAACTTTGAGTGCCTGTGCCATTGGGTTGTTGGTTTCTCAGACTAGTTCTGAGGCCTTAGTGTCTTTGCTATCTTTTTGTATTAATAAAGTTTGGCTGAAATTGGCTGGGCTTGGAGATGGAGAAAGGGAACAAGAACCTAACTTTTCGTTAAAGTGAGTTAGAGTTGGCGTGATTGTTCAAGCCACAGACAACAACAAAAAAACTTGCCCTCCCCAAGAAATCAACACATGATATTGTGGAACTGGGAGAGAGAGGAAAAAAAAAAAAAAAAAACAAACAAAAACAACCAAGCCCAAAATTTCATTTTACCTTTTTTCTAAATATGCAAAGGATCTTCTTGTATTTCTGCATAATATACCTACAGGGTTTCCAAAGTGCTTTTGGTTGATGCCAAAGTAACATATTTTATACCACCAAATAGTATCAGTTACGTACAAATGATGCAGATAGACCTGTAGCAGAGGTTTTCCATAGCTGTGCAATAGAATATATTAGGTTGAAGCATGCCCAAGAGAATAGAGTTCTGAAGAGATGATTTATTAAATATTCCATGGTAAGAGGTACTTCCATTAAAATGTTACATGGTACTTCCATTACTCTTTTTATAAACAATGAAGGATGGAAGGAAAACTTGATCCTAATTCAGTGTTTAAAAAAAATTTAAAAAAAAATTAAAACCAGTCAAATCCGGTTTGGTTCCCACAACAGGAAGAAATGTACATCTTCATGGAGTACTGTGATGAGGGCACTCTGGAGGAGGTATCAAAACTGGGCCTTCAGGAGCATGTCATTAGGCTCTACTCAAAGCAAATCACGATTGCTATCAATGTACTACATGAACATGGTATTGTTCATCGAGACATTAAAGGTAATGTTAACCAAAAAAGGTAATGTTGTTCTTTCAGTGTTGTAGATGAGGGTTGAGGGGGGTGGGGGGACATTTTTGCAGATTTAGTGCACATTATCTATATGGCCATTAAGTGTATAAAACCTTCCACTCATTTTTCAATTTTCAATTTACAAGTTATTGGCTAGTTACATGCTCCTTTTTAAGTGCAGAACATAAAAAACATTCACAGTTGGCATTGCAAACTCATAAATTCTGCCCATGATTTATATAATTTCTGTAGAGGTTGTTAAGATTGTTGGGGATTCATCCAAACTCAGATTTTGGTCCTTGTATTTTTAGTACTCATATACTGAGTTATGTAATGCTGTTTTTCTTCTCATCTATGCAAGACACAGTGGTGTTTTCTGGGAGCTGACAAGCAGTGAACAGTGCTAGAGTTGTCCATCAGAACTTTTCCTTATGATTCCCATTTTCCAGAAGAGTTGTAGGATTTCAGAGGAATGGTTGATTAAACATAGTAATAAAAGCCTTATTAAAAGAAATTAAAGGGATATGGTAAAATTACTTACCTAGTGGGTTTTTTGCCGTAATTTATCTATTCATGCCTGGGTCTCAGCTTTTGCTTACAAAAGGAGCAGACTGGAACTACAATAACTGAAGGGGGGTTGGTTTTGGCATTTGCTTAAGGCACCCAGTGTCAGTCCACATTTCACATTCATTTTTCTTTTCCTGCGCCTTCCAAGAACATCCTCCATGTCTAGTTATCTTGTTTTTGTTACTCTGGCATATTTTGCTCACCTATGGCAGAAACTTAACAGAAGGTAGGGGAAACAATGCACACAATATGCCCTGTGAATGCTCATTTTATGACAAGGCAGTGCAACCCAACGATGCTGGGTTTCTATGTCCCTCTTGCTCACAGGGTTTTGAATCACCGCAGCAGTGTAGGAGGTTCCCAGTTGCTCTTGGTCCTTTGGCCTCGTGCTTCTCATTTGGGAAAAGACCTATCTACAGTCCAGAGGCCTCCCACCCAGGTAGGCCCCTCTTGGGTCAGTTTTGCCTTTTTTTCCTAGAAAACACTTTCCCACACTCCCATTACCCAGCAATCTTGCCTTTTCTGGTTCTCCTTCCTGACCAAGGGTTTCTCTCCAGTTGTGGATTTCCCTCTGTGCTTTTCACAGTGCCCTCCTTGCCCTTTACTTGATCATTCCGTATCCAGGTTCTGCTTAGCTGGATTACACTCTCCTGGAAGCTCATTGTGATCAAAATCCAAGGCTGGCTGACAGGGATTTCTTCTGTGCTGCTCTGTGTCGTTACTGATTTCTGGATATGTTTCCAAATAGGTCTTCCTGTCATCAAGGAAACGGAGTGAAGTGAGGAGAGCTGTTTAACAGAACTGTAATGCTTTGTTATCTGAGGGCATTTCTGTTGCAACAGGTTCCTCATACCAAATGTTGGGGTGTTCCTTGAGAATAACAGCAGCTATAAACAGAGGGTCACTGCAGACATGTCTATGTATAGACGTTCCCAAAACTTAATGACAGAATATGAAGACAGATCACAGAGGGTATTTTTATAAAGCATGCCTGATGTTACATTGGAATTCTCCCGCTTTCTGTCTCCTCTTACGCTAACGTTGCATCCCCAAGTTTTCAGGCTAACGGCAGTAAAGAAAACTCTGGTTTTACTTTTCACTCTTATGTAGTCTTATTTTTCTGATAGAGAAGAATGATAATACGTCATTCAGACTGTTAAAACTGCTTTCCTATGGAAATCTCACTGTCACATCACACTCTCGTGGCCAGTTTGCTGAACGTAACTGTGGATCTGTTTCTTTCAGCAGCAGATAACCAATTCTTAGAGTAAATGTTTATACATGTCCCACAGTTGGTGTCTGCAAGTACCTTGTGCTCAAAAATTGAGTCTTTTGGTTAGTAGCGTCCACTAGTGCCACCGTTTCCCTTCAGATCCTATTATGGCATCCAGCTCTATGAGTGTAAACGATGAAGCAAGGCACAGCTGCCTCGAATCCTTTTTCAGCCCATGGCTGTGAGAGCAAACTGAGGGTTGTGTTGGCTGGTTGCTACACTTGGCTGCAGTGGTTTTGATTAGTCTGCATCAATGTGCAAAGTAGTTGGTCCAGTTACGTAGCAGGTGATTAAGTCTTTTGGGATAGTTTTTTTTATCTCTCTCCTGGGTATTGGATTTTAACCCCTGTGGCTAAGCCCAGATTCCTTGGTTATAATTACTTCACTTTTTGGAAGCAAGCTGTTCTACTCAGTGATCTAGAATGATGTAATATTTAATGCTGAAGGGAGTCTCTGGACATCTCTGGTTGACCTCAGTATCAGATCAAATGTCAGATTAGATCAGACTGCTCGGGACCTTGTTCAGTTGAGTTATGAGTATCTCCAGGGATGGAGATTCCATTTTCTCTGGGCTTTCATCCCAGTGACTGACCTATCCCCATTGTGAAGAACTTTTTCCTGATGCCTCCCTGGAATTTGCAGAGGTTGCTGTTTGTGTCCATTGCTCTATATCCTTTCACAGCGTGCCTTTGAGGAAAAAGTCTGTTTCCATCTTCTTGATATCCTCCCATTACACAGCTGAAAACAGCAATAAATTCCCTCCTCACACACACTCGTCCAGTCTTCCCTTCTTCAAGCTAAACAAACCCATCTCTCAGCCTCTCCTTGTACGTTGTGTGCACCAGCACTCTGACCGTCTTGACGCCCTTCTGCTGGGTTTGCTCCAGTCTTGTACTGGGGAGCCCAAAAAGAAGACACAGCACACCAAGCGTGGTCTACCAACTGCTGAATTGACAAGAATTCATCACTGAGGTCATGCTTGGTGCTTTCTCTGTGGGAGAGAAGGGCATATTCCTGAAAAGTGCTCGGATTGCGTTTTCAGAATGAATACAGAAAATGAAGGGATTTTATCTGAAGCTTCAGTAAATCAAACCTGTGAATGAGATGCTTAAGGCCAGGAAGTCTTCATCAAAGTGTTATTGTACTCTTGTTAACTGTGTTGTTAGCTGTCTCAAAATTTCTGCTATTCCTGTCTTTATGATGAGCACAAGGGAAGGAAGGCCATTCAACAAGAGACAGAAGGCCATTCAACATGATGACTATGGGCACATGCCACGCTTTCTAAAGTAAAACAGAATGCTAAAGCTGATTTTTCTCATCAAAGGGGTAGCATTTAGCCTGCTTGTTTCTTGAATGAATTTGGCTGCTGCACTGCTTAAGTACTGGCTGAGGAATGTCTATGAGCTGCTCCTCTTTGTGGAATTATGCCACAGTCTTTAGTGAGGTGTTTGGTACTGCTCCTCGGACTCACAGTATTGGCACCAGCACCTTTGGAATATCACGCTAGTGCAGTTTTCACTGCGCTGCTTACGGGGCTGACTTGGTACAGAGATACAGGGCAGGAAACTTCAGTTTAAATGCTTTGGGTCATAGATACTCTTTTCTCTAGCAAGGGTATGGCTTTTGACATTTGCTCTTTGTTTGCAGTATGCCCAGAAGATCTTGTGGTATAAATGGCAGTAGGGCTGTGCAGAACTGGGCTACTTTTTGCGTCTGCCATCCAGTGAAGATGCTTTTGATAGTGTATGTGTAGGAGGAGGGAAGGGACAGGTGGGTGTGTTGTGCCTTTTTGCTGTTTTAGCCATGGTCTCTGGTTTTATTTTGCTTTTATATGGTAGAAATTTTGTTACATTCCCAGTAGCACTAACTGTCAAAGCTAAAAAGCATTGAGCACTCTCAAAGTACTGCCCTTAGGTCTTCTGATCTCTTACCCAGGTTCTGCTGGATTCTGTGCAAGTTTCATCTAACAAGGAGACCCTTTTTAGAGAGTCCTCTTAGATTTTGGTCTTGATCTCTGCTTCAGAGACCAAGCGGCTTACAAAACAGAGGGTCCAGCAGACAACACATCAGTGGAAGCCTCACTCAGCTGACAAAAAATGTCAGCAACATGAGTCTTCAAATGCTGTCGCTTTCTTCGTGGTGAAACTTTGGTTCGTTGCTTTGTTCCATTAGGCAGTTCCAGGTTCTTTCAGGACAAAGGCTTACAGGAGCTTTCATAGTAACATTTATGCTACATTGTCATTACTTTTTTTTAACTTGAGTTTGAAAGGCCTTGTAAGTAGGTTCTGAACTGTATTAAACTATCACAGTAGCTTTAGATTCAGTCAGAAGAGAGATGGTTGCACTTCAGCTCTGCCAGTTTCCACCCACTGCAGTAGTCAGAAACCACTTCATAGCCTTCCATGAAATTTGCATGTTGCTTTCTTGAGGAACAAGAACATAGGTTTCCAAAACATCCTTGTAAAAGTGTTTGCTAGTGATGGCCATTTTTCCTAAGCTTTTTGTGTGGGCTAAATGCACCTATTTCTATATGACAAGTAATTGCTTAAACATCATTGGAAAAAGAAAAGCTGTGGGCAGTAGTTCAAAGGAAAAAGTTGCTGATAGAGTAACTTTGCTCTTCTAATTCGTTGCCCATATTTAGTGTCCCATCCAGCTGTCTTGTACTGCTTTGGTGTGTTTCTGGATTCTCTTTCATTCAAGGAGCTGAGGGATGGTCTACCCAGCTCCATTACATGTGCCTGTGATTGCAGGGTGACTCTGGACACGTGTGTCCCTCTGATGGTGAACTGCAGAACCCAGCCAAAGAATTCTGATCTTGAGTATGTGCAGGCACCTGAATGCCAGGGGTGGAAAACTTTCAGACACAATATGCAGAAGAATTGTATTCACTGAAAGCTAATTCTTTCAGAACTTGTAAAAGGCTTACAGTAATTAAAAGTTGGAATTTATTTCTGTTAATGATTTCTCTCCCCCTTTTATAGTGCAGCTCTATGCAACATCTCTTGGACTAAATAAATCTTGCTTTAGTTATCAAGCATTCTCATGGTAGTTAGAGAAGCCCTTTGAGAATCGGGCAGGGTTTTGGCATCATTGACCTGCACTGCCTTCTTTTTTTGACTTGAGCTTTTTGAGGATTCTTTTTATTTTTCATTAATATCTTGGGGATGCCCAGCCGCATTAACTGGAAAAAGTCATTAACTGAGAGAACATAACACAAAGGAGGAGCAGCCAAGAATTCCTGCACTGACCTATGTTCAAGGTGGAACAAAAGTGAGAAACTTTTGAAGGTTGTATTCAGATGAGCCATTTTTGAAAGAATCTTCTGTGTGGCATGGGAAAAGGCTATGTTGTAACAAAGCTCCCAGCATTGCCTACTCCTAGAGTAGGTGGGCAGTTTTATTCTGTGCAAACCATTCATCTTCCCTCATGAGAGATCACAGCTCAAGCTGTATTTCTGCCAGGTGACTCTTGCAACCTACTTGTGGTTTCATTGTGATACTTGCAGAATCCAGGATTTGGCCTGACATGTATAGTGAGCTCCTTCTGTTTTCTGTTGGCTGTCAACATGTCGTTTGGCAGGATGTTGAATGCAAGAAAACCACTGGTTATCAAAACCACTTACTTGGCTTATGTTGCAGTGTTCTGTAGAGCAAGTGACTTGAAGCCAACAGCAGATTCCCCTTGGAGATTTTCAGCTATGCTAGGGAAATTTTTTCTACTGCAAGCTGGCAGTGTAGCCAGCTATTATAACAGTAGCCCTCCTCCAGAAATTCTTCTGGAAGTAGAGCACAGTAGGAGTGGGCATTTGGTACTACATGTAATAAAATGCTATAAGCTCCATTTCGCAAGTCTGCCATGATGACACAGCTGTATGATACCATCTGTCTTGACTCAGCAGAACTGAAAAGATGGCTAGTGGCAGGTACGCAGCAAAGTCCTCTGCCAGGAAGCTCCTTAAGGACAGGTGTTTTTTTGCAGTGCAGCGCTCACAAGTATAAGCACTGGAATTCATAAATTCCTGGAGGAGTATTTTCTCCTAACAAGCATGTATGAAAAGCTGATGAGTTTGCCTGCAGTACTGCTTTGTGTTTTGAACACTTCTTGTTGTCAACTTCCAGTACACTTGGTGTAAACACAAACCCACCAAAAATCCCATTGGCTAATGGGAATGTACCCTTTGGGGAACATCTCTAATGCTATCATATTCCATGCTTAATCTACAGGTAAAGATCTGATTGCAAATTCAGCTATTATCTACTGTGTAACTTCCAAGAGTATATCCAGAAGGCCTCATTCCTCGATTCAGCACTAGTTTTACAAGTGTTCCTGTTTTTTGTTGTGTTTCCTAGGAGCCAACATCTTTCTTACCTCATCTGGACTGATTAAACTAGGAGACTTTGGCTGCTCAGTGAAACTGAAGAACAACACCCAGACAATGCCTGGAGAAGTGAACAGTACTTTGGGGACTGCAGGTAAGGAAGCATGTGCTTGGCAGATTCTTGTCTAGTTACCATAAAAGAAGATACCTCTGCCAAAAGTCTGGGCTGGAGTAAAATTATGTGTTTCAGGAAAACTTGATTTTACCTTAGCTAGTTAGATGTGCTTTACATCCAGAAGCCGAAATAATCAGTGAATGATGTAACTGGAAAGAAAAAATTATATTTGTCTGGTAACTATAAAGGTGCTGGAGCTTGTGTTTTCTGGGGTTGTATCTTTCTCTGCAACCTTACTGAAACAGTACTGTTCTTACTGAACAGCTGATTAATCTGTTTTTTAAAAAATGAAAATAACTGCAAGCATGTACTGTACCAACATTTTCAATATCACTTTTCAAACTGAAAGACAGTTACGCTGCAAATGTGTCAAAGAACAAGAAGCCAGCAAATGACAAAACTTAACAAGAAAAGCTGAGTGGTAATTCATTACAGATGTATTAAAAAACATTTGGTTTGCCAGTTAATCACTTAATGTATACTGTTCCTTCTGCTGTATGAACTGATGACATCGTATGTGTTATTTCAAAGCGTACATGGCTCCAGAAGTAATTACTAGAGCTAAAGGAGAAGGGCATGGACGCGCAGCAGACATCTGGAGCCTGGGCTGTGTTGTTATAGAGATGGTCACTGGCAAGGTAGGGATGTTTCATGTACTGAATGAGTGCAAACTGTTCTTTGCAGTTTCTCTGCAAATTCTGGTGCCACTCCCAGCAATTTGTCACACTTAAGTCTGCAAGTACTGGGGTGGTTTTTAATTTCCAGGGGTACAGAAATATATGCTTTCTTGGATAGCAAGTTACTCACTAAACCTTGCACTTAGCAATGCTGTTACCTGTTGCAGAGGCCTTGGCATGAATATGAGCACAACTTCCAGATCATGTATAAAGTGGGGATGGGTCATAAACCCCCTATTCCTGACAAAGTGAGCCCAGAAGGGAAAGACTTCCTTTGCCACTGCCTGGAAAGTGACCCAAAGATGAGGTGGACGGCCAGCCAGCTCCTCGATCATCCTTTTGTCAAGGTTTGTCTCCTGGCTTTGGCAACAAAGACTGTAGATGGGAGTCGGAAACAGCTTTTAGTTGGCTTCATCATTTGCAGCTATGCCACAGGCCACAGGGCTTTGTATCATGGTGGGAGGCTGCCCAGCTACCAAGTTGATGCTGTCCAGAAAACGTGGTTTGGCAACTTTTCAGAAGCACATGTGATGTTGCTAGCAAACATTTGACCAAAAGAACCTGGTGTGCACCATGCAATAAACTTTCACTGCTGTTCTGAGATGCGTTATCTTTATATTAAAAGGATTTGTCAAACTCCAGTTCAGTGGTAGGTAAGTGATCTGAAGGGCTATGTGCCCAAAACTTTAGTGAGTACATATGCACAGACTTCTATAATGTAGAGATAAGGGTCCCCTCCAAAAAAAGTGAAACAAGCACATGTTTGAGAACTCCACCATCCTCCAGCGCAAGGGTCTGCTTTTCGTTTAAGTTCATATTTAAAGTTAAGTTTCTATTGAATGTTTATCTGGCAATCGGCATAACAATCTGCAGTTCTTCCACAAACTTTGGTTTAATTCTTTGCTTAAGAATAGGCAAATATTTACAGCTACAAATTGAGGTGTATTTAGCAACTTCTTCTCTGAAGAAGTAGGAGCACAGTAGGTTATTGAATTCTGTCCCATTTTCCAGCATAAAGTTGTTAGTATTCTGATTCAATAA
This sequence comes from Burhinus bistriatus, assembly GCA_013397275.1. NCBI lineage: Eukaryota > Metazoa > Chordata > Aves > Charadriiformes > Burhinidae > Burhinus > Burhinus bistriatus. Next base: position 90,913 of record VYXH01005516.1, on the reverse strand, counting down.
CAATGTGTTTGGGATCATCATACTCATCCCTCTCATGAGTGCAGCCGTAGCCAGATCCCATCCACCACAGAGGCAGGATGCTTTTTTAGGCATGTAAGAGTTGCGTGGTGACAGTGGAAACACCGGTATTCACGTAAAAACACTTGTAATTCATTATCTATGTAACTAGGGAGAAAGAAGAAAGTTCAAAGATGTCCTGGTACCTTTCTATGCAATGCAGGTGCTAAAAAACTTGATCTGTCATCATCTTCTTGCTGCAATAGGGAGACAATTAAATTAATTGCCTTTTGTCCTCTTTACAGGTTTGCACAGATGAAGAATGAAGTTACTCAATCTCTGGCCTTTTCTATTCTGGCAAGACATCTTTTAATCACTACTGTATGTAATATTTACATAAAGACTGTGCTGAGAAACAGTATAAAAGTTGAACTTACGAAGACTGCACAAGTGACGAGCGTCACTTCCTCTGCTGCTCCTGTATGTTTTACTTGGCACATGTTGCTCACGTGACAGTGTCCGCAAGTTGGAAGAAGCTGCATGTTTCAGTGAAAGTGCCATTACTACTGTATATGGACCATACCTTTTTTTGTTCTTTCTCCTGTTTCTCATTTGATTGAGAACTGTAATGTTAATATGTAGTATTTTTGAACTCTTTAGGTTCAGAAAAATGCTGTAGTGTTATCAGGCGTTATGGACCTTGTTTTTTAATCTGTTTGTTGAGTGCACTGACTGTGAACTTTTACTGGGTTTTTTTGTTTATTTGTTTTTGGCAAGCTTCAGATTTGTTATGCACAAGGCTGATTAATGAAATTTTAAAAAAAGTTTTTTCTCAATAAATGGTTTATTTTAGGAGTTGTTGGTGAAGGAGTTTTCTTCTGAAAATAAGTGTGTGGGGTCATGTCACATTTCAAACTTTCTTTCAGTGCTTGTTTAAGACAGCTAAGCTAACCTAGCTGGAATAAGCTTCTCTTATATTGCAATAGTCAATGTTTTGTCAAGTTCAAGATGTGTAAGAAGCGTCTTACACTGCACAAGTGATAATAGAATTAAGGTTCCCCCCTTCATCCTCTCCTGAGGAAATAGGTGATGTGCAGTTCCTGACACTGCCTGTTACATAAGGGATAGAGTCATGGTCTGAAATAACTTTCTTCTTGAATGCGAGTACTGCCAGCAGGGAATGGTCTGCGTGACATTTCTGCGGCCAAGAGAAGAATCAGTTAAGACTATTCTTGTGTGCTGTTTGGCAAAACAAGAACTTACGGGTAGTTTTTTAAAACTGATTTCTGATCCTGGACTTTGATTTCCCTACCCCCAGTCGTCATCATTCTCAGAAAATGGAGCAGTTAGAAGCGGTTAGCAGTTAGAAGAAACAGTCTGCAACGTTTGATCCAGTCAGATTATTTTGTTTGGCTTGCTGTTACAAACAGGTGACTTAAAACTGTCACTTGTAAGCGTTAGTGCAGTTTACATATTCCTGTTACAGCTTTAGACTTTAAAATGGGTAACTTATAAAGCAGAGAACTTGCTTTTAGTATTTGGCTTTATTCTAAAGTCCTGTCTCTCCTCTTCATCGACAAATCCTTGGTTTGTTACAGGTGTGGGGCAGCTTTTAGCAGCTGGGTGAGCTGTTGAGAAGATATCATGAACGCTGACATTTAAATCTAGAAAAGCACGAGCCTCACTAGGCAGGCCACCAGTGCAGTGTATCTGGGCTCTCAAAAAATACAGTGCTGAATTTAAACAAAGACTTTCCCTTCTCTTCAGTTCTCCATTTTCAGTTATGATAGGAGGGGAAGTACATTGTCATCCTCAGCAACTGACTATGAAAGGATCTGAGGTAAAAGTTGTCCCCCCTCCCCCCCGACCTCCTGTGTGCTGCATGTTGCGGTATATCAGAAGTATCTCAGTGATTTGTATCCTTATTTGCTTTGTTTCAGGTGCCCTTGTACACAACACGAACCGAGGATGGCTTTTAGGAGTCAAAAGTAAACTGTTACTAGGTCATTGTTGCCGACCAAAAGAAAACTCACTGCACGTCAACTTTTTATACTTTTATTTTTGTATAAACAAACGTTAAAACTACTTTTGTTAAGGCAGTTGTAGAACATACAGTTGCTTGTGGGGAAGAGGGCAAACACTGGAGGGGCAAACACTGCTTCCGAATGACAGATGCCATTCTTTTAATACAGCGAACTCGACTAGTTTAACTTTGGCAAGTACCAACAAGCTTTCTCTGTTTGCCAGTGAATGCTGGAAGGGCCCAGTGGTGCAGTCCTTGTGCACTGGGACTTCTAGAAGGGCTTAGGAGGACGGGTCCAGGAGTGGTGTGTTTGGCCCTCAGCCTGTTCTAAGGGTTGATCCCAGGGAAATGGGTATGAAATACTCTAAATACTCTTTCAGAAGTATTTACATGTGTGGTATTTTCCTCTGGGAGAAGTGGCACTACGTGGAGAGGAAAGGACTAAGATTCATAAGGAATGTTAAATGTCTCCCTACCAGCATGTTAAATCAGCGGCTCTTTAAAAAAGCTAGTCGTTGTCACTACATGAATATGTATTTGCTGCTCAGAACTACTCACCCCTGTGTATACAGCGTTCATTCTGCCAGCCTGAGAAAAGCCCACTGTATCGGCCAAGTAAGGTTTACAGTAAAATGCTAAATTGTCGAGATCTTTTTTCTCCCAGTCCCCCCCATTTTCAAAGTCTTGTGTACAGTGTCTTCAGGCCTGGCTCGCTAACATGCCTGATGCATTACTTCGGGATAGCTGGACCTTCAGACACTACTACAGGTTATAATACTCAGTTTTCCACTGTTAAGATTGTTTTAGGAAATGGAGGTGCAGGGCGTGTGCTTTATTAAGAGAATAGCGTTATAAGCATGGCAGTATTCTCTGATCTCAGGCTCTATTTCATGTGTTGAAAAACTACACTAAAGCCCACGTTTATGTTCACGACATCATACAACCTATTCTGGAAAGCTTCAGAGCACAGGGAATGCATGTATACACAAGATGGATGGGGAAAAAAGCCCCCAAAACTAGTCCCTCACACTTCCCAAGGCGTATTCCTTCCTTCGTGTTGTACGTTTTACTGCCTCCACTCTCAAGCTGTACTTACTGCCTCATGCTAAAAGCACTCTACTCCGCCTGCTCTTCAGGTACTGCATATGAAAAAGGCTAGTTTCTAGATGATCTGATGTACTGAACAGCAAATGCCTGTTTCATGGAATGATTCACACCCTGTTGTATTAGCCCCCGTTTCTTCTGGCCTCAGTTTTATTACCGGAAAAGAGAAATGTTTTTTATACCAGCTGCCAGCACTAAGACTGCTCAGTTTCTTCTCTAGAGACACACAGGCTGTTCATTCCTAGACTATCATGGTTTAGTCCTAATTGCAATGAAAATGTACCATCATTGAAAGTGCCAGTCATAATCCCCACTGCTCAGCATCAGTATCTTTAGATTTTAAAAGACTGGGTTTTTTCTCAATCATAATTGCTGGTAGTCGTAAGTCCCCTCTTTTCATTTTTCTTTTTTTAAACAAGCTCTTTTTAGTAACTTGCATATCCTTAACTCTTGAAGTTTAAAAACGAGGAGGCTGCCCTGGAATCAGTACCAGGGATGTCAGAGCAACACAGTTTTCCCAAGGGGGTTGATTGTAGTTTTATTTAATTCAGAAGGGTGTCAAAGCAAGTCCAGACAGCCATAAAAAACTCTAAGCCATACCACTGTCCTAGGTCTCTCTCCTACTTCCCCTCTTCTCCCCAAAAGAAAAGCAAAAGATAATTTAAGTATTACCTCAGGCTGACTGTTATGAGGCACCATTTAAACTACTTTATCAGAAAAGACAGACAAGCAGATTAATTGGGATCACAACAGTATGGGTGTGGGGCATAACTTTTAATGCACATTTTGCATTACTTCTTAGTTACAGCACACCCAGTTGTTTTGTTTCCAACACTGTTAGGAAGGCCTAGAATTTTAATCAGTGTTTAAAGCTGAAAGGAATTTTGTTACCTCACTTCTTCCAAACTATAAATGGCATTTGCTCTGAAAAGAATTACAGGTTTCAGCTATCCCTCTGATGTATTGCCTGGGGGACGATGTGGCAGCGGGTAAAGTAGCTCTGTTCAGGCCACAAGGTGAAATTCCACTCCAGGTTATCCCACTGCAAGGCTCCTGTCTAACACAGGTGGCCGTTAGCCAGGGTCTGGTTGATGTTTTAAAGGGCCCATGTGGCGCACGCTGTGGGAGTAAGTTCTGGATGTAGAACTAACTCTACTGCAATTCTGCCAGTTCAGTAGAGCTGTTTCAGTCCAATACTGGTATAACCAAGCAGAGCATCTTACTGTATTTAAACATTGACAGATTATGGTGGTTTAACTGTTAATGTGTAATCTACACAACTATCAATTTAATCATCTTGTAACAATCTTCTGACATTTATCCATTCCTTAGAGCAAGTTAAGAAAGATAAAGCCTGCACCTCTGGTTAGTTTCCAGATAGGGTCTCATCATAGAAGCACATTGGATTTTTTTTTTCCTCCTTCAAAACTTAAGACACTTTATAGGAAAACAAACCAACCAAACAAATGCAAACCTGGTGTAGAGAGTATATGAAGGAGTGCATCTTTCAAGCATGTCATCCAGGCCAAACCCCAGAGAAAAATAACAGGAGCACAAAATCAGATACGCATGGCAACTGCTCATCCTACCCTTCCTCTGATCTCACCTGAAGGACCATGATATGCACTTAAGAGTTTTCAGAAGTTGCATTTGTTCCCTTTGGATTGAAGCAGTCTCTGAAGATATTACTGTTGTTTCTGCTTGTTGTCATTGTTGCCATAGGTGGAGCCCTTGTTAATTTCTGTAACACCTATCATCCATCTGACACCAACAGAAGCTGCAAAATAAATAAAAAATAAAGTTAAAAGCTGCTTGCAGACAGAGATTGAAGGTCTGTAGAGGTGTAGTATTCTGAAAGAGCCGAACAGCATTCTCAGCCTTACAACAGCACAGCATTACAGGTAACTGCCCCTACCACCTGTACTTTACCTTTGATGAAAGGTACACCCCCACACGCTGTATCAAGTAAGTTGCCATGGTTATTCCATTACGGAAGGTCCTAGGTTGCTCGCCTCAGGCTAGACATGTCCTCTCCTACCAGCAGGGAAGAGGCTATGTGAACCAACATGACGGCAGTGAGAGGTACAGGCATCGTGTGCTCAACCCTGTTAAACCTTAGACGAGGATGGCTGTGAAATGGGGGTGCTTTGGGGCCACTGGCTCCCAGGAGTGGAGTGACAAGCTGTACTAATGTATCCACATGTGAGGTGTGACAGGGGAAGGGAATGCTGTCTGCTTTTTACAGCCCCCATGCCTAGAAGAACACAAGCAAGTGCAAGGGTGCTTCAGATCTTCATAAACAAACAAACAAAAAAGTAAATAGTGGCATTTTTTAACATGAAATAGTCCATTACAAGAGGCCAGGTTAATTTAAAAGACTTTTATAGTTGATTTAGTGGTAGTAATTCACCATGCACAGGGATTTATGTTTTGGTTTTTTTAATAATTTATTTGTAGTGCCTGAAGTGACTA
>VYXH01005516.1:301-85003 GCA_013397275.1 Burhinus bistriatus | reverse complement strand
CCCCCTCCCCCCCCCCCCCCCCCAAAGGGGCTCAGCTGCCCAAAATCTATTATTCCCCAAACCTCCATGCCGGTACTCTACATATCGAGAACTGCCATGCTTATTTCAAGCCTAAGTCTACTTGGGAGTCACAAACACCTTCTCTCTGCTCAGAATGCTCTTTCCAAAAACAACCCAAGAAAGCCATGAACCTCCCCTAAGCCTCCCAAATCCCAGTTTCTTACTGACTGATGGTGAAAAGGCCCAGTCCTGTGAGGTGCTCCAAATGTCTCATTCCATGAGACATCTTTATCTCTCTAAGATGGCCTTGAACAACTCCTCACCAGCCAAAGGAGTCTTTATGGTCAAGTCAGAGCCTGAGATCGCCAAGAGAATCCTGAGGCTTCGTACCACTACCAGGCATCAACTGCCAACAGCAGGGCTGATACAACACCCTGTGTCCTGGCATTTGCTGCTCTTTAGCACAGGAATGGGAGAGGGCTGTCAGCTGGTAACCAGTGCTGCCCTGTGCTTTACCAGTTGCTTGCTTGTCCAGCTGTAACCTGGCACTACCACATCAACCACGCAAAAAACATCACTTTTCTAAGTAGCTACTTCTTTTCTGCTTCAAGCAACCTGTTCTGAAGTGGAGCACTGACTATTGAACAAATGTTGTAACTGTAAGGCAGGCAACTTGAAAAAGCTGAATGTTATTTAAGTAAGAAGATGATAGGCTAGAAAGCAGCTCTGCAGAGAAGGACCTGGGCTTCCTGGTAGACACCAGCAGTGTGCCCTTGTGGGAAAGGAGGCCAAGGCTGCCCAGGGCTGCATTAGGAAGAGCATTTCCAGAAGGTCAAGGGCGATGATCATTCCCAGCCTGCTAAGCACTGGTGAGGCACATCTGGACTGCTGGGTCCAGTTTGGGCTCCCTGGTACAAGAGAGAGACACACACTAGAGTGAGGCCAGTAAAGGCCACAGATGATTAAAGGAGTGGAGGGAGCATCTTTCATATGCGGAGAGGCTGAGAGAGCTGGGACTGTTCACATGGAGAAGAGAAGCTTGGTGCGATCTTATCAATGTGCATAAATATGTGAAGGGAGGGTGTAAAGCAGACGGAGCCAGGCTCTTCTCAGTGGTGCCCAGTGACAGGACAGAAGGCAATGGGCACAAACTGAAACACAAGAGGTTCCCTCTGAGCATAAGAAAAAAGGAAGAAAATCTTTACTGTGCGAGTGGCTGAACACTGGCACAGGCTGACCAGGGAAGTTGTGGTCTCCATCCTTGGAGATACTCAAAACCCAATGGGACACAGCCCTGAGCAACCTGCTGTAGCTGAGCCTGCTCTGAACTGGGGGTTTGGACTAGATGATCTCCAGAAGTGCCTTCCCACCTCTNGGAGTGGAGTGACAAGCTGTACTAATGTATCCACATGTGAGGTGTGACAGGGGAAGGGAATGCTGTCTGCTTTTTACAGCCCCCATGCCTAGAAGAACACAAGCAAGTGCAAGGGTGCTTCAGATCTTCATAAACAAACAAACAAAAAAGTAAATAGTGGCATTTTTTAACATGAAATAGTCCATTACAAGAGGCCAGGTTAATTTAAAAGACTTTTATAGTTGATTTAGTGGTAGTAATTCACCATGCACAGGGATTTATGTTTGGGTTTTTTTAATAATTTATTTGTAGTGCCTGAAGTGACTANCTGAGGCTTCGTACCACTACCAGGCATCAACTGCCAACAGCAGGGCTGATACAACACCCTGTGTCCTGGCATTTGCTGCTCTTTAGCACAGGAATGGGAGAGGGCTGTCAGCTGGTAACCAGTGCTGCCCTGTGCTTTACCAGTTGCTTGCTTGTCCAGCTGTAACCTGGCACTACCACATCAACCACGCAAAAAACATCACTTTTCTAAGTAGCTACTTCTTTTCTGCTTCAAGCAACCTGTTCTGAAGTGGAGCACTGACTATTGAACAAATGTTGTAACTGTAAGGCAGGCAACTTGAAAAAGCTGAATGTTATTTAAGTAAGAAGATGATAGGCTAGAAAGCAGCTCTGCAGAGAAGGACCTGGGCTTCCTGGTAGACACCAGCAGTGTGCCCTTGTGGGAAAGGAGGCCAAGGCTGCCCAGGGCTGCATTAGGAAGAGCATTTCCAGAAGGTCAAGGGCGATGATCATTCCCAGCCTGCTAAGCACTGGTGAGGCACATCTGGACTGCTGGGTCCAGTTTGGGCTCCCTGGTACAAGAGAGAGACACACACTAGAGTGAGGCCAGTAAAGGCCACAGATGATTAAAGGAGTGGAGGGAGCATCTTTCATATGCGGAGAGGCTGAGAGAGCTGGGACTGTTCACATGGAGAAGAGAAGCTTGGTGCGATCTTATCAATGTGCATAAATATGTGAAGGGAGGGTGTAAAGCAGACGGAGCCAGGCTCTTCTCAGTGGTGCCCAGTGACAGGACAGAAGGCAATGGGCACAAACTGAAACACAAGAGGTTCCCTCTGAGCATAAGAAAAAAGGAAGAAAATCTTTACTGTGCGAGTGGCTGAACACTGGCACAGGCTGACCAGGGAAGTTGTGGTCTCCATCCTTGGAGATACTCAAAACCCAATGGGACACAGCCCTGAGCAACCTGCTGTAGCTGAGCCTGCTCTGAACTGGGGGTTTGGACTAGATGATCTCCAGAAGTGCCTTCCCACCTCTGCTATTGCCTTCTGTCTGATTTGCTTGGATGAAGGGCACTGTGTATTTTGTTGTTTCAAAATACCAGCACTTGAAAACCAACCAGTCAACTACAGACTCATGTTTTGTAGTATGACAGTAAATTAAGTGACAGTTTTTAGAAGTGCAAGTGGTAATTGGATACTAGAGATGAGTCACACGATGTGACACAGCGATGGCTGAACAGATAGTGGTGCAATGGGGAAACTGGGCTGCCTGTGGGGCTGTCCTTGGGTCTTCTGGATGCTGAGGCAAGAGGAAAGCAACGCCCTCTCACAAGGCAGGTAGCTGTGCAGTGAAGAGCCCAGAAAAGAAGACGGGTCCTAGGGAGTTCACTGTCACTTACACGCCACTGTTAGACCATGAATTGAAATGCAAACAACTGGGACATGTGAAGAGTTTCACTCTCACAAACAGAAAAGAAAAAAAAACAACCAACCCATATCTGACATTTAAATGGCCGTGAGCTAGGGAAGACAAGAGGAAGATCCAACATGTAGCCTGCAGTCTAGGATCGTAACATAACAGTAAGCATGAAATCATTAAGATTTTAACCAGAAGGTATAGAACAGCATCTGGAGATGGACACAGAGCATAAATAAGAGCAGCTGTTACAGGAACCACACAGCATGTTGGGGATTTCATCCAGTTCTAAGAATGCCACTGCCTGGACACCAAAAAATACCTAGTTCAGCAGTTAAGATTTTTTTTCCCCTTCTCCTTTGCTCGCTGGCAGAAGCTGTCACCACCCTTCCATCCTCATTTCACCCTGCAGCCCTCAGCACCCTGGGGAAGGCAGCGTGCAAGGAAAAGGGACAGCTCATGCTTCCCAAGCCTGTGGAAGCAAAGTGGGGATAAGTGCTGAGGTGCCTCAGTGGTCTTTTCCTGCACTGCCTGCCTTCTCTCCACAGCTGTTCTGGAGCTTTAGTGCATACCCTAGTGATACCGTCATGTTTAAGGATTTATTCTGTTGTTCTTTTAAATACAACTATAGTAAAGGGAACTTGGGGTTTTTTACTACAAGGAAGGGGAGAAAGCGAGATCAAGCAGTAATTGTGCCTAACTGAATCAGCTCTAAGAGTTTAAGCCCACCCTGAGAAGAGCAGGAGAGAGAAATTACCAGCTGAGGCATCCCTGCACTGCTCCATGGCAAACTACAAAAGTAACTGAGCTCCTGCCATCTTTCTGCCCATTGTTACCCACCAGCCAAAAGATGCAGGAGATTGCTGAGGACCTGCTCTGCCCACCAGAGTGCTGGGTGCTGAGGGAGGGCTGAGCTAACACAAATCGACAGAGCCAATAATGTGACCTCTTTCTTGGAACATTTTTTAGCTCCAAGAAAACCACCTCCTCCACACGTAGTACCACATCCCTCAGCAAAACCTTAGCTCAGAGCACAGGTTTTCCGCCTTTTCTCTCATACCTCAGGATTTCTTCTCATCTGTTACCTGGGGTTTGTACCACACAGCAAGTACTATAACCACCACAGCAGGCAGGGGCATAAAAATTTCCCATATATAGTCTGCTGTACACCTGAGTTACATAGGTTACACATTGAAATGAATATTTGTATAATTAAAGCTTACACAAATGTCAGAAATTACCATTAAGGGCCTATCTTACATACTACAAAGGACAAGAAACAAGCAAGTAACAAAAAAAACCCCAGTTTTAGGCACCAGGCTGAAAGGCCAGATTGGTTGGCAGCTCCACCAACAGGCAGAATCAATACAGGCAGAATTCTGCACGTGGTTTATATCCTGTTGTAAAACTTACTGTAACACCATTGGCTCATGCACTCCTCACCTTCCACTCATCTCAGCCTATGGATATCAACAACATTGCTGCCCAGATCACACCATACTCCAACCCTTTGGTCCACATTCCGCACTTGGACACTGTCAAGTCACCAAAGACTGACTCACAGTTTGTACTATGATTCCTGGAAACAAGTCTAATAGCACTGTGCACATACTGTGTAGCAGACATACAATACCTCCTGCAGAATCCAAGCTGGCTCATTACTACTTACACTTGGTTCAAATGAAATACTTTTCTTGCCTATAACTGATACTTAACTGCTGGCCACATGCCATAAGCCCAGATGCCATTAATGCTTTTAGTGTTAGACATGGAAGAGCTACTTCTTCATTTAAAAGCCAAGAGAAGTCCTCCCATCTTTTGCATACAGAACCAACAATCTCCTTTTAACTGCTGTTGACAGCTCAATAATAGAATACTTCTAGTGCATGAAGGTTGTCCTCTTCAACGCAAGTTACCAAAACATGAAAGGCAACCTAACACTGGGTTCTTTGGAGGCAAATGAAATTGCGGAAGCAGAAGGAGGAAAAAAAAGAAGCTGCTGTCAAATACAAATACTGACATTTGACAGACTCACTCACTGCTTTAACAAAATATCAGCCCCAAGATTTAAACAGCAGTTGTGAGTTAAGCACATAAATCTCTTGCCACGTGTCCTATGAAACTGAAGCCAGTTTTCAAAATAGATTTTTGTCCCTCAAACTGCTTCAGCATTTATCCACTGGAGCAGGGACTGCCTTGTGTTGGTTCAAGTAGTATCACAAAAGGCTCCTGCTCCCAGACCGGTAGTTAGATATTAGCACAATGTGATGATTATTATGAGTATAAATAGACAAACTGCTGCACAGCAAAGCGAGAGGGGATGGCTCAGCATTCTCAGTATAAAGAGGAGACATCATTTATTTAGGGCTGAAAGTGTTTTGAGCTGAACCAGCAGAGCTATATATACATTGATTATTCATTCCTTGGATCTGAGAGTTAGGGTCTGAGGGATTACAGTGCTTTCACTCCACCTTGGCTGCCATGGGGCATTTCTCTTACGGCTTTTTCCACCTGAACAGCCAGTTACTTACAACCCAGTAAGTGTTTAATTGGAGAGTGCAATTAGTGGAGACTGTCTGGAAGATAAATGACACTGAAAACAAAGCAGAGGATACCAGGTAAAAGGACCTCCCAGTTCCTCGGCTCTTTCCTACCACAGAAGGTTTAGGAATATCTTGTGCTATCTGCAGCTATGCTAATAAAGGTAATGTTATCAGTTACTGAAATCTGTCCTTAGAAACAGCAATCTACTTATAATGGGCTATTATGGACTGCAATAAGCTTCCCAATTCTGGCGTATTAGGTGAGCTGTCAAATTGCCATAAAAAAAATAATGTCCCAAAGCTACCTACGCTGCTTCAGTTAACGAACAGAGGGGAAAGGTCTACTAGGAGCAATGTGAAAAGGTGATTTTATCACCTGATCACAATGGTAAATAAATCCCTCTGATTTACAGAAAAAGCTTCCTTTTTACATTGTTAAGCGAGCAGGTACCAATCACTGTTCACACTAGAAAAGACAGCATACACAGTCTTCCCTGCTTTGCTACAAACTGGATCTGCCAGGCAGACAGTTCCAGCTGGCACTGAGAGTCACAACCTCCAAGGTACATTTATGTTCATCTACCGCTACCTCCCAGCGATTGCAGAAGTCACTTCTGAGACCTTGCCTAAAGCTGGAGGCCAACTGCAAAATAAAATACTGATTGTTCCTCTGTCAGAAGACGGCTGCATCACTCCCAGGATATTCATGACAGAGATACCCCTTAGGATATGAAACACAGTTTGGGGAGAAGGGCCTTGCTACAGAAACTCAGCTATTGGCTACAAAAGTCAATGTGACAGCTTGGACTGAAGTTTTTAGATGCTTCCACAGAAAGAGACCAATGATTACCAAGGAACAATAATATCACTTTTAAAGGGATATAGTAAAAAAACCCAGACCATAACACACTAAATGAACCACTGCACTTCTGGCAAGTAATGGCACATCCACTTTCAAGTGACCAAGATAAACCAGCTCAGCTTTTTGTTTGTTTTTAGTGAAGGCTGAGGTTCCTTCTACTCCTATGGATTCTCTTCCCTCCACAGCTTCACGGAGGCTGCTATCTGCTAATAAGTGACAACATCATCTTTCTTTTTGCCTGCTCATCAGCCAGAAGTGGCTAGTTGAGTCTAATCAGGTAACAGCCACTACTACAGGCAATGTAGCGTCTTCTGCTGCACCACAAATCCTGGCCAATTACAAGCACTTTGGGTTTGATCACAACAAATATTCAGAGTAAGAACAGAGCTGTTGCTAAGCACAGGGGTCTTTCAAAGGTTGCAGAGGACTGCAACCTGTAGCATCCCACAAACGTGGCGGATATGTATGAGGCAGCAATGCACACTGTAGTGGGCTGTCAACCTCACCACTTTTAATGCATTCCTCAGCTGTGCTTTTGCAGCCTGGGCGCTCACATGTTCATTCTGGCAGCAGACTGCTGCTGTAGCTTTCTGTTAGCTCCAGCGTCACAAATAACCTAAGAATCTTTGGATTATCACTGCATTCACAAGAGGACTCACAGCAGCCTGCTTATTAATCTTCCCTTGTGGCTAGAAGCAGAAGAAAACTAAGTGGGAACTAAGACAACAAGAAAAAAAGAAGAAAAAAGAAAAAAAAAAAGGTTTTTTGCTGTTCATTCTTAGTAGCATCATAGCTTTTTTTCTTTACAGGTTCTTTTGCTCCCTTCCTGATAAAGAGAAGATGTGATTTAGCTGTAAAGGCCACTAATGTCAAGATGGTTATTGGACTTACGGTGAGGGGTGTGGTGTCACTCAATTAATAAGGGCTAAATCCAGAAACATCATAGATGCCACAATGCCAAACATTAAAGCATCTGGCCCTGAGGTTAAAATCCAGAACCCTGAATTAGGCAGTAAGGCTCCCTGTGGAGGGTACACAAGGCATGAGGCACTTTGGAATGGTACCCGAACAACCAGCCCACGAGCAGAGAAGCTGAATTAAGAGGAAAACGCTGAAGGAAAGATGAGAAATTAAAAATTTTTGCAATGGCTAAGCTTCAGCGACCCATTAGGCCATCATTCCACAGCTCAGTACCAAACAGACTATGCCAGCATTTCTTCCAAAGGCAGAACAAATGCCCTCTTGAGTGCTGCTGCCAGGGACGTAGCACTTGCAATGCTGTCATACCTCACCCCGCCCACTCTTATATACCCATTTTGAACTAGAGCACAGGGGAGAACAGATTGACCTTTCTCTGCAACTGAAGGGGGTTTGAACCCAACGGCTCCCGTTCCTGAGAAGCACGCTCCAGCCATTGTGCTCACTCTTCACTTCCATCCTATTCACTGGGCAGAGAAGGTGGTGGGGCAGGAGCACCACTTGTGCCTTCCAACAAGTAAGGTTGTTGTGGTACTTCCAACAAGTAAGGTGGGTGAAAATACATGCTTTTAAGTTGTAGTCACTGCTCCAAGAAATTCTTACACATTTTATATAAAAGACTCCCAGGGTAAAAAGCACCAACAATTTCTCCAGGTGAGGATAAAAGGACAGCATTCTCCTTCCTTGCCCACATTAATGTACTAACTATTAATGTACTAACTAACTATTACGTTGGACCTTATCCTTGCTCTTATTTTCCTTCCTCTGGCCCAAAGCAAATGAATCAAATTTCCTGCACACACACACACACACACAAATTCTTCCTTCTCCAATTATCTTTCTAAGAAGCTTCCACAGTAGCTTATGCAGAGTTTGATTTGGTGGGCACTTTCTGGAAAAGAATATTGTGTGCCTACCATATCAAGCTCTTCAGATATGGGCAAAAGGACATCAGTTAATTCACCTTGATCAGACTAGTGTGGGACCTGCACAAGATTCAGACTTTTTGAAAACGCAAAGAAATATTATGTGTTAGGAACAATTTCCTAGGTAGAGATCAGAGATGCACTTCTGAGACAAGAAAATGCTCCATGTTTTCCTGTTTCCTCCATGTCACTATTTTGGACATGGCTTTTTAAGCTAACTCTAATATCTCTGCATCCAAGTTCACTCAAAGCCATAAGGACTATGAAGCTCTCTTTCTTTCTCAAAGGTTGTTTGTAATATACACAGGTGTTAAAGTGATGAAGTCATCAATACATGCGATGGTCAGTGCAGCCATAGAAAATATTTGCTTTACAAAAGCATGGCTTATTCTGGAAGGGAACTTACTCTTCAAACAGGCACTCAATATGCCATAAAGCACAGACACCCAGATACGATGTTACTTGCCAAACTGACCTGGTTCCTACTTCCATGAAGGACACCAAATGAGATCTCCCTCCCTTTCTGTGGGCCACCTCCTTGTTTTGTTTTCCTTCTTCCTCTTAAATAACATACTAGTTTGAATACAAATGAAGGCAGTTCAGAACTACCACAGGAACTCTAGGAATTACCTGTGATAGTCTATGCCCTGTGCTACGTAAATCAGACTAGATGGCCAAAACAGGCTGTCCTTAAATCATAAGTTCATGGATTTCCAGTGGATGACGTACCAGACTATGATTAGATGAAAGAATTCTCAACAGAATACATTAGTCTTGAGCACCTCTTTTAGGCGTTCAAAGTGTAACCCAGAAACACAGTAGACAAGAAAAGAAAGCCTCTTTTAGGCAACCCACTGGAAAGTTACTGTTTTGTATGCAGCTTTTATAAAAAATAACACAACTACACAAAAATAAATCAAAAAAAGAATCTATTTAAACTATAACAGGCTGAAGTGGATATAGTATCAGATGGTCTGTTGAGTTCACAAGTCATGTTTATATTTAGTAAGCCTCAATAAATCATGTCTGACAGTTACCCTCTAAGTAATCATTCTGTTTTAGAACACTTACCCATTACAATGACAAATGCAAAACTAGCCAGTGTCAGCGATGATCCACTGTTGATCATGTTGATGAGCAGCTTGAATAAAGGATATAGCAGCAATAAGGCCCAGAAAAGCCAGTTCAAAAGCGTCCATGGTCGTCGAGGTGGCACTACAGGGACTGCTGGGTAGGTTCCTGTTCTGTAGTACTCTTCCTGGAATGCATCCTAGTAGAAAAAAGGAGGGCAACAATTAAATCCCCATCTGCCAACGAAACTTGCCATTCCTGACTTTGATGTTTCTCCTTCTGCATGCTTGTAACCACGGGGGAAGATCAAAGACCAAGTCATGGCTGGAAAGCTTGTACTTTGAAGTCAGTGAACACACAGTCAAAAAAACAAAGAGCTTACATTGATGTGTGCATCCTTTTTTCTCCTACCCATAGAAGTCTGAAGAATGGCATGCTTGGAGAGTATAACAAGCCCAGTGAAATATGAAGGGTGAGGGGATGTACACTCCTGCAGCAATGTAAACATCACTGTCGAACCTCCTGCAAGGGCCACAGCCACTGGACAAATACTGCTGGTAAGCCAGAGAAGTGTTTGGGCTACATGTACTGCAGCAGATCTCTGTTCCCTGATGTTTTCTCCAACCACTGCTCTAAAACAGCATCCACGGCCCTGTCAGAAAAGGTGAGCAGGCACCATCTTGTCTCGACTCCAAAGAACACCACCCCCCTCCTATCTGCTTTGTCCCACAGACGCAGTCTTGTTCATCCTGTTCCCATGAAGCTTACAGAAGGAAGTTTGGGTGCTGAACCTCTCTACAGACAGTTAAGCATGCAAACAGTTTAGAATCTCTCCCTGGTTTTGACCAGAGAACTCTTCTTTTTAATATTATATGAGGAAGATAATGGGGTGGGGTTTGGGTGTTTTTGTTTTGTGGTGTGTGTTTTTTAAAGCACAGAGAAGATTGAGTACCTTCCCCTAGAGCCCATATGGGTGAATGGCATTGCTTTTAGCTATGTGATCAACCCAAGATATCAAAGTGAGTGGGGGAAAAAACCCCTTCCTTCTGGTTCAAAAGCGAAGATTATTAATCTGTGTTATCACATGAAACTGGTTAACTAATGAAGTCAGAATTAGACTGACATAAAAAGGAACCTCAATTTAGTCAAAATGAGGTGCTAAATTTCTTCAAAGAAAGGAATGTTTCATGACTGTTTCCAAAAATTCTGGCAAAGCCAAGATTGTCCTAATCAACCACAAGAAGAATATTTCTACTATGCTATGATTTTACATTTACTTACACTCCAGCTGACACAGACAATGCTTTAATTATTTAATGGCAGCTTAAGCAATTACAGGCTGCTACCATTTTATCTATTTCAAAGGGAACATTTAGCTTTTAAGAGATTACATAGTAATTAAAGCATTGCACTCTCTTTATTGAGATTAGAAAAATTATGACTGTTTTGCGCATGCGAGCTAAATTGTACTGGGATCATTATGGCCAATTAATTAGCTGTCTTCAACAAATTACACAGTGTATGAAGTTTTCTTCACAGTGCCTTGAGGATTTTGGTTTAAGACCGGTTTAACACAGAGCTACTAATCATCAGTAAATTGAATTCTACTATATATAATTAGGCTTCTAAATACTGGTATTACACAGAAAAGTTAAGAATTTCTGACTATTATTGGTATTGCCATTAGGGGGCCTGTTATTACAGACAGCAAGACAGATTCACTTAAAACAAGTGCAGCAGTTTTCTCTTTGTGGGCTCTGTGCGGCGTCAGAGGCAGCAAAACCATTGACCACATCTCACCAAGAGGTTTGGGACAGATGGAGGGAACGTACAACATGGAAAACAATGTCAATGCCATCACCTCCACTACGTTTTATACCATTGTGGAGAACAGCTCTTCAATTCAGTTACGATACCTTACCCTTAAAAACATCCACATTCCTTGCAGAAGAGATCTGTGGGTTGCTCTGTCTTCTAAGCTTTTGCAAGGGTGCCTATGGTACCCATTAACAGCTCAAGTCAGCATTTAAACCCATGACATACCTCAAAATTTCACTCAATCACCTCCCCTAAATTAAGTTCCTTTCATTCCCCTGCATACAGAGCTTGTTTTCAGTTTGTAATAAATCCCACTCACCCAAGTATCATATTTGGACATAAAAACATGCTCCCTCTAATGCCCCCACCAAATTTGGGTTACTTCAGACAGTGGAGTGGATAATGCAGTGGGGGGAAATCAGGGAACAACCATTACCTTGTGAGAGGCTAACTGGATTATTCTTCCCTGCTCCTACCAGAGAGGTCTGACTGCAGAGGTATGCCACTGCCCTTTCATGAGGAAGCCCACAAAGAGTAAAGATCCAAAAATATATCCTTTGTTGACAAACACTGGAGTTCTGTACACTTCCCCTCTTCAGTTACGCTTTGCTAATTCCCTGGGGCATTTCGGCGTGTATTTTCATGCCCTGTTTTCCATGCTTCTCTTACAAGTGAGAAGAGTTAGAAGCTTGCTTTCTTATTAATGGAAATTAAGATTCTCAAGCAGAACTTCTATTTCAGGCACTGAGGCTGTAAGGATGTGAAAAAAGAAATCAAACATGCAAGGGCTAGCAGAGTTGTGACTATTAAACAGTACCTCGTCAGACCAGGCACTAAGATGCTCAACCTGGTCCTTGTTAAAGTCAAAGGAAGTGTTTCTAGCCATGCGAGGAGAGGGGAGGGAGAGAGGGGAGGGAGAGAGGGAGAGAGGGAAGGAAGGAGGGGGTACGAGAGGGGAGCCCTTGAGAGGAGCGGAGCGGAGCGGAGCGGAGAGGAGAGGAAGGTAATGTGCAACCCAAATTGCACCTCTGTCGTAATTTGGCATTAACTCATACAGTGCTGGCCATCTCTGGAAGGACAAAATTCACCCCAGGTGAGGAAGAAGCACATGCACATGGTAAGCCTGGAAAAGGAAGGAGTACAGTGTTTGGTTTAGAACAGTACAGTGTCATTGTTTATCTGGCATGGCCCTGTTCATTGCATTTCCAGCAGTGGCTGAACCAGAAAATGAAGTGATAAGCAGCAAGAACATAAATTCTCAGAAAGCAGTATCTCAGATTGAGGTACATGTAACTGACATGGGGCCAATGAAGTAAAAAAACAATGGAACAAGCTTTTCTCAAAGACTCACACTCCTTTACTAATGACAATTTTTAAAAAAAAAATAAAAATCATGTCTTTTCATGTCCACTTACTGCTGATTTCATTACTCAGCTTTGTGTCCCTGATCATCACAAGCAAATGGCACTCCAGCCTTGACCTCAGTACCTGTGGCACGCCCCATCTACTAAATCATAATTCAGTGGACAGTACATAAGTCTTGAGAAGGTACTGCAAAATTATGAAAATCACTGAGAATAAGAAAAGCCACATGCAACCATAATGCAAGATAAAATAGGAGCTCTGTTTTTCAGTAGTGTGCATACCTTGTCTTACTTTGAAACAGAAAGTAGAGTTCTACAGCCAAAATATACAAAGCAGGGGATAAGTGCGTATCTTGCAATGAATTACTACCCTTTGAATACAGATTTGTTACATTTTATCATAAATATTTACTGAGTCTGAAGACATTAACCTGAAGCAGAATCCGTTTTTGGAAACAACACGTAGGTGGCAGTGCTGCTTCTTATCCAACCTAAGAGGCAATTACCTTTTGAAAGACACATGGCAGAAAGGTGAAAGAGAATTGCATTTTTACCCTGCGGGTGGGCTTTCACCATCTCGGAACTCTTGAAGAAGTTACACCTGCTCTGTATTCTCCCAGTCTGATTTTACAGAGACGTGTCTTGTGTAAACCAGGAATGACTGCAATGAAGTAAGTTTCACTGATGTAAAACAGCTGAAGGAAGAGGAACGTGCCACCTTCAGCAAAAAAAAAAATCCACCACCAAACAAAAAAAAAAAAAAAACCCAACCAATCAAAAAAATGCCACATAACCAGAACGGTTTTAATTGAAAGGAAAAGTGAACACGCATTCCTTCCTCCTATACTTAAACAGGAAACTATGGATTTAACTAACCAGCAAACTAAGTTGTTATGAAGAAAGCAGGATAGACGTACACTCTGTTTGCACTAGAAATAACTGAGTGTTTGCCAAAGAGGGAATAACAGAAAAAAATTTGAAGTGATCACTGCAAACTATGTAATAAGGGATTCGGGAAAACGATCGCGTTCTCATCTGATTTATGTCCTTGTTTTGGAAATGTCTAAACAGTTCTTAGGAATATGAAACAGGGTTAAATTCACAGTAGCAGAAAGTGGACTTTGCAGTGTTCAGCAAAAGGACCATTTGCATTTATATGCCTGTAGAGAGCACACAGGCCCATGGGTAACATGCTGCCTTTCTGCAGAAAGGTGTTAGGGGTTGTATCTGAATTAGGTGTTAGTGGCACAACTTATAAGAAGGGAAATCAGAGGCAAAGCTAGTAGATGTACAACTGGGGTCTCAACACATTTACTGTTCACATTTCTGTAAGCAAACTGCTTAGAGAGGCCATGAATTAAACCAGAAACAGTCATGGTTTGAAGTCAAGAAAGACTAGAACATAGTCAATCCAGAAATGCTAACATGGTGTTCTGGCTGGAGTACAACAAATGGCACAGCAGAATTTTGCTGCCCCAGTGAGAAGAAACCAGAGCCTAGCTATATTCTATCACTTCTAAATCCAAAGGACTGCTGTATTTCAGTCTGAATACATAACTTAGATCAACTTGTTGAAGGAAACTGAGCTGCCAGGCCCTCATGCCTTGCATACCTATGACTCCCACTGATTGAAACGGGAGTGCTGCATGTATTCAAAGCGCACATCCTCCAACCATTATCTCCTATGTTCATAAAAACAAAACCAACAAGAAACAGATTCTGAAAGTCTGAAGGACGCATATGGGAGTATTTGGAAAAAAAATAAAAAAATCAGTGGGCATCTACAAACACACAATCATTATTATTCTGCCTCCATCCTATGTAATTAGGAATCTTAAATGCATGCCTTCTATGCACACAATGTGAAAGCAATTTATTACTCTGCCCTATTAATATTGGATCTTAGCTGTGGTAAAAAAGACAGGGTAAAACAAGGGACAAAAATTTTAATACACTAAAGCAAAATATACCTTATTTAGCCCACAAATTAATTCTTGATTTAGGAGGTGCCTTTAAGGGATAGAAGGTCCGTCTACCAACCAGGAGGCGGTTGTAGTTTTTGTATCCTTATGCAACTTGCTAAAGAAGATTTTTAAAACCACTCTATTGAAGCTTGCTTAAGTTTTCTTCCTGTTGCTCTTTAAGTACAAAATAAAGGCAATCATGACTGACAGCACCAGACCAGTTTGTGTCCGGAGAAACAGAGCACTTAAAAACAGACAACAAACAAACTCCACCCCCCAAAGCAGGACCACTACACAGGCACACTGTAAAGGTCTACTAGCAGTATAAATAGCAGCACTAGTGGCTTGCGAGTGCTGTCTAGACAAAAAACCAACCTTTTCTTGATACAGTTTGTGGAGCCAGTTAGAACATTCCTGCTCATCTTCTGGGACTTCCTCTAGCGGAATCCGCCTGCCAATGGTAAACAAGAGAAATTGAAGAATATTAAATACTTCGGCTCCCATGAACAGCATTTACATTATACAGACAGATTATCCATCTGACAGGATATTCACTACGTTTTCTGTCTTTTTTTAATTTGTGGTAACAGCTCCCAGATCAGCAAAGTACAGTTTGCTTTAGAGCCATCTTCAGTTTTTAGAGGTATCAGAAATCTAGATTTCTGAAATAGTAATGCACTATGTTTGAGTTCACTAGAGCCACTTTCTAGATAAAGGTTTGCAATTTTCTGTTTCCAAACAAAGGTTTTGAATGAATTAATTTCCTACCCCACCTATGGAGTTCAAGGGTGGCTTTAATCAGCTAGGTATTAGAGAGAAAAAAATTATTCTCCTTATACCTACGGTAAAGCGCTCTAGTATTTCTCAGGTAACATTTCCAATTCCTATAATTTTTGTTATGTGCAGCTTGGTTGGATGATTTCCAGCAAAATGCCTTCTATCACTGAAAAACCCTCTCTTGACAAAACAAAGTTTTTGTCACATTTTGATCAATAATCCTGTGACAGAAAAAAAATCCCCTTGTTATCTTCATTTAGGTACACTAATAGCAATATTTAATAATTTTACATTTTTCAATATAGCATATATTTTAATTAATATCCATTAAAAGCAACATCAAATTAACTTCATTCAGCACAGGACAGAGTACTTTTCACAGTCAGGACACTACTGTTTGCAGTTAATAAATTAAGAGGTGTGACACTACTACTTTGTTCCTTTATTTAAGAAAGTCATAAGATGACAAACATTAGAAGTCAACACAATTTATACAGAAACAAACAAGGCCATCCAAATTTTATAAACTTCTACTGAATGCAACACCTACAGCACTTCAATAAGCAAATATGGAGGATTTTGAAGAACATCTGTGATGGTCCCCAATTAATTCCCAAAACAAATTTTGCCATGAGGTTTACCCTACCTGTAAGAGGTAGCTCAAAAGGACAGAAGGGCAAATAGTTAGCCCGAGTTGTGAAAAGCAATTTCCATGCTCTGCCAGATTGACTTGCAGCAGGCTGGAAGGGTGTAAAGGGAGACACAGCAAGATGAACACCTCTACACTGTTGGAGGAATGGCCCACACAGGTAGGGCCAGCTGCTTCCCCACGAACATTAGGCAGTCAGCCATGTACATCAAACACGAGGCCACTAGGCTGAACTACCCATGAGAGCCAAGCGGGAATGCAAATGCATGTTGCATCCATGAAGAATCAAGAGAAAGTTTCTTTATACCCCTGGGCAAAAACAGTTCTGAAGAAAATATTTTTTCAAACAGGCAGAAAAGGGGAGGTAGGAAGAAAAGGTCACCCTACTCCACTTTATGTCAATACCCAAGACAAATCAATTGGACCAGCCAATTATAGCTATAAAGGGGTTATGATGAACTCCTGATCACTTGAAGGATCACTTCTAGGCTCCTGAGCTCCAACCCTAGACCATTACGTACCCTTTGTGCCTGCAGCATGGGTGCTGTTGGTAGAACCTGGCCTGGGAATAAGGGCCTTGGAACTGGGCCATCCTCATTAAGATTATGAGAAACCATTGGGGTATTCATCACTTATAGAAATATTAATGATACAGAATCCAGGTAATTGTTTTTTCATTAAACAACCCCCTTCTTGGTAGGGAGGGAGCGACAGTCAAATACATCAACAACTATACCAAACAGAGAGGGGAACAGTCCTGAGTCTGGCCTCCACCTAAGTGAGAACGATTGTGCCAGAGACAAGTGTAAAGCCACTCCATCTGAACACTTAGTAGTTGTTTGATACTGTGGCCAGGTGAGTGAAAAGAGGCCCCACTGTTGCTGCTGAACTGACAAATAGACACACAAATTAATAAAAAAATAAAAACCAAAAAATCCTGTAGACCTTTATCAGGTCCCCACATATTTATAGTCACAGAACTTTACAAGAAACCTTTCCCATCCCATGTGAGTTTTTATCTGCAGTTCTGTGAAGCCAGGTTGGCAGAGATTTGCTATCCGTTGCCTACTTGAAAATATTTCCTTACTTGTGCAATTGTGACTACAAGTACACATTTCTGTACGCCAAAAAGGAATTAAAATATGGATTACTTGCCTTACATATAAATCTGCATGATATTTCTTTCCATTTAGAACTCCCAGCAGTGTTGGATTCTCATTATTTCGAAAATTTAGGGTAGAATCATAGACTGCAGAAACTACAAGAAGAGAAACATGTTATGTGATTACTGTAGTAATAGAATGGAAACAATTCATTCTCTCTCAGACAAGGAGCATATTTAAATATGAAGTCATCAGCAATAGCACT
Organism: Burhinus bistriatus; assembly: GCA_013397275.1. Taxonomy (NCBI): domain Eukaryota; kingdom Metazoa; phylum Chordata; class Aves; order Charadriiformes; family Burhinidae; genus Burhinus; species Burhinus bistriatus. The sequence goes on along the minus strand of VYXH01005516.1, from coordinate 67,622 downwards.
GTAGTTTGAGCTGTCACCAAGGTAAAGATGACAATGGAATAATAAACATGCACGTTTTAAGAAGCCAAATAATCAGCGACCCTTTTAGGAACTGCACCAGTAAAACGGAAGGGTTTGCTCTCCACCCTTGTCTCCTTCACCATCAGGTGCAGAATGCTGGACATACGAATCAGTTACAGTTTCTGACAGATAATATACCTAGGACATCCTAGGAGTCAAATGGCTGAAAAACTTTTACCTTTCTCAACTCACTGGGAATGACACAACTCCCTCCCTGTTCTGGGTAAATAACCAGGCAGATACACACTGTATAAACAATGAACAATATACACAGTTTGACTAAGAACGGTTAAAGTGTGTGTGAGACACATCCTATAGCAAAAGGGCTTAATGCAACTATGAATTGCTGTGGTTCAAAAAAACCTCCCCATCATGTCCACTATTTGATAACTAAAGCACTTGCTACAGGGCAAAGGCACAGACAGAATAACAGACCACATCCTATGTGAGCTGGGCTGCTGCTATGAAGACATGTAGCTGTGAGGAATATAACATCCAAGTTCCACAGAACAGAACTGCAACCAAATTTTCAGACTCAAGAAAACACTGTGTCTGCAGTTCAGGACTGCATAGTAACAGTAAAAGTATTTGTGAAGGTCGTTCATAGTTAAACTAAGACAGCATTAACAAGCAGTTTCTACAGAAAAAAGTGTTCACTGTTTTAAACCACATAAAGTGTTTCAGAAGTGTTTCTTTGAACACATCCTTAGAGACACTATTTTCCTGACGTCACAAAATTACCAGAGAGCAATTAATTTTCCTGTCACTGAAACCAATCAGGCATTGTGATACAAATTCTAAGATCAATGCCAGGAACAAAACTTTTTCTTTTTTTTTGTCACAAAAGTGACTAACATGCACTTCACGTGTAGCTTGGTGTATTTTAGGTTTTCTGCTCTGGAGTTCTGCAATAATAAACACTGTGATGAACCTTTATTATGAGAGTTCTCAACCCACCTAAGAAACCCTTTTATTACACAGAACAGATTTGCTTTTATTTTTGAAGCCTATCTAGCTACAAGAGATAAATATGGCTTGGTCACAACATTCAGCCCCCAGAAACTCACCACAACATTTGTTATTGCAAAGCAGAATTCACAGGGCAGAACAGAACAGCCTGGCTTCAGCGCTGCAAGGAAATCCTGAAAACAGAGGCCAAAACCCTGTCACTGCATACAGACTGTACTCCTCATTAACAATTCTATTCCTGCTACAGTTGGGTTTTTAGCCCAAACTCAAAACTACAACACATAAGCCAAAATATACTTCATGTACACTACTCTCCCTGTACAATGTAAGTAGGAAATAACTTTTGTTGAATAAATTATCTACCTCCATTTTTAAGCTTCTTAGTGTAGAAGGATTTTACTAATCTGCTCTAATTTACTAAGCCAATGTAATTGAAGGAAGACAAGAGCTCAATTTGGTTTATACAGGGTAAGCTTCTTAGTTTATTCTTTAATAGCATTAGATTATTCTAACGACAACAGGGACGCAATAAAGGAAAGTATGATGTATGCAGCACTTGTTCGTTCATCCTTTGGAAGACAGCTATATTTGAATTTTGATATTAATTGAGTCCTTGTTCAGACACATTGGAAGATGCTTCTCCTGTTCTGAAAAAACTTCTGCAGAGTTGGTCAGGAACATCTTTATGTGCTGACGGCCATACACAAGAGTTCTCCTTCACTCCAGGGAAAAAATAGCCCATTTCAGTTTGTAACTGGTTTGTAGTTTGATATTCAGTCCAGTCTTTTTTAATATCACACTGAAATCTTTTGGTGCGAAGCAGTGCCAAATCCAAGACAATGACAGTTCTCAAAGAAGTTATCTTAAAACATCTTTTTCATTAAAAAACAAACACAATTCAATATTTGGAAGCCTTTTCAAAGGCTCAGAACAGATCATAACTGAAAACAGAATTTTTTCAGCTGAATCACTATTTTCTGACCAAAAAAGGCTAGGTTTTTTTGTTTTGTTTTCTAATCTCTGCCCATCTTTTTTTTTTTGTATCTTTTAACTTTTGGTTCCTTGTACAGCATTCTGACAGAGCGCTACATACTTAAGAATTTAAGATTTAATTTCTTAATTTTGAGCTAAGAAATCTGACGTATCTAGAGAGGATTGTTCTTACTTCAACTGTCCTCTTGAATTTCATGCATTATTTTGTGGACACGGTGGTTTATGCCAGAATGATCATCTGACAAATCAACCTACAGGCAATTAAGTATGCCTACACAGAGCTTCATGCTAGCACACAAATGATCTGAAGTGAAGCCTGGGAAAGGGAGGAGAAGAGACAGTGCAATTCACTGTACTGCTGGTATGTCAGCCACCTTGACACAATCATTTGATTTAACATCTCGTTGGTCATCTTAGTCAAAAATCACTCATCCTCTCAAACTCGGTAGCTTGCTCAGAAGCATGACCAGGAGCCTCACTAAACATTGAAAATAACCCAGGACTAAAGTGCAGCTTGTGGGGAAAAAAAAGTCCTTGCAAAACCACCAAACACTGTCATATTGAACTCCATCAGAACATCACCCTGGAATTTATTCTTATGCGTTCCCTCTAGGACAGTAGTTCCCAGCATGCACAATTGGACGAAAACGTTGATAACTTGGAGTTATCTACAATCCGTCATGAGGCACATTTTTAAACACAAGTCTTAAGTAAATAAAAATAGCTGAAAGGTACTGCCTGATATACAGCCAGGCAATAAAAGTAACAGTTAAATATAACTTTTGCAATATTTATGACTTTTTTTTTTTTTTACTGTAAGTAATGGATGAGTGTTTTAGAAACAGATCTGTATTTTCATTTGCTTCCATGAACAGTACAGGTAGCAGACTCTACAACCTAACAGCAATTTATTAAGACAGTAAAAGCTTCTAGAAATAAAGTTTCTGGGGACTGTGTTTGTACTACCAAACAGGTAGAGATGGCCACTGATAAAAATATCAGAACAAGTTCAAAAAATATTAAAAGCACTCCTTTAAATCAAACTGTGTGCAGAGATCTGAATTTGTGAAAGTAAGTTACTGAAGAGAAAAGAATTCCATTATCACTTAATGAAGGAAATGAGTTAGGAGGGAAGGTTCTTTACTTGTTATTTTGCATGAAAGATATTTTTATCCAAATATATCTGCTTATGCAGATATATGGCACCCACTGGTATGGAGGCAGTCTCCCATGTATGCACATTAAAACTCCTTCTGAAGCTAAGTTTTTCAAAACAGATGGACTTGCCAGACTGATGTCACCAATGCCTGCTTCCAACAGACACAGAACTACTGCACCAGGTAGCATTAGGAGTTAATACAAAGTTTCGAAAAGGACCAACTGTGAACACTGCTATTGTGGGTGAATTACCTCTACAGCCACAGCAACCAGCATCCATCCATCCTATAGAACTACAGCCTCAGACAAGTTGAATCACACCCTTGTCAGAAAGAAGGAACAAAGAATACAGAAAAAGGAAACGCTGACCTCTTTCACACCCAGCTTGGAACTGGATCAAAATATTTGGCTTGCCTTCACTGCTATGTTGTGCTGCTGCTGTCTCCCTTAGCAAGGCACTCCAGCCAGGCCCACCATCCCTTGTGGAAGAGCAGAAAGTGCATTACCCTAAGTGGCAGGCCCCAAAATGGGCTCAGGCAGCTCAGCACCACTCTCTCACTTTCAGAGACATGCAGGGATACCCCACTGCAGACTTGGCCACTGAAATGGATGTGAGTTGTACCGCAAGAGAGACAGGTCAGCCTGCAAGTCATTCTTGTAGATCATTACAGATCTCACTAAGATGAATTGACGTTATAAACATCTGCATGTTGCCATTGCTGCTTCTGCAGACAGAGCAGCAATTCAACAGTCACACTGATGCTGTCTGGTGCAAGTAATTTGAGGCTGTAATAGAGGGATACGGTCACTTGCTGGGCCACATTATAAGGCAGAGCATAACAGTAAGACTTAGGGGATTTACAGTGAACAAGTCAAACAGTACTATTTACCAATGTAAATATTGAAATGAAAAAAAATGCCCAAATTACTACAGCATATAGCCTCTGCATATATTGACAGCTACAACAACATGTTACTGCTTATAACGTGGGTATCAAATGTCAGTGAAGGTCAACAGAGATAAGTGGCCAAACCCTATCAGTTATTCATGCAAGAAAGGAATAATTTCTAGATAGAACTTACATTTCTGACAAAACAGACTTCCATCACGTTCTCTATTCAAAAAATATTTATGGACTTCCTTGTTACCTGTACATATTGATGTTACAAGGAGTTCTAAAAATAAGATATTGTTTACAAAAGCCTTTCAAATGCTCTTCACATGTACCCCTTGTCTCTGTAGGAGAGAAACATATAGTAACCCAGAGAGTAACTCTTATTATCTCCCTCTCAGTGCAAAAAGCAACAAGGCAAGTAAAGCAACATACCCAGAAGAATTTGCAACACTGACCTGGGGTCATCAGCCGTTTCTCTAACAGGTTTGTTTGTTGGGTTTTTAAGCTACACCGTTTCAACAAAAACTATCTATGAGAAGTTATGACTGTCTGTGCTTCTCCTTGAATCCTCACAGGGAAGTATTACCTTCTTATTAGCCTTAGCCTGTTTGATCTAGCAAGTCACAACTTCTGGATTGAGGTAGTAACATACACTTCCCTAAGTATAAGCAATCTAGCAATCTCAGTCTTCTTTTTCTGAAAGTATTTGAAGTATTTAGGATCCTAAGAAGTGTTAGTGTAGTGTATCGCATGAATGGCCAAACCTTTTTATAAATGTCACTTGAGTTCCTTAAAATTGTTTCCTTTTGAAACATTTTCCCACAAATCAGCTACTTGTCCACAATCATACCACGTTTTGCTTGCTTTACGCAGAGTAGTGAAAAAGAACAAAATCACTACCAAAATAACCCATCCCCGATTCCAAGCTCAGGGCATTGGAGGTCATAGAGTTTTGACTCAGCTCTTCTTCAATGCCTAAAGTTTATCCCCCCCCCGCCCTCAGCAAAACAGTCACCCTTATTCAAAAGGGAAGGTTAAACTGTGCCCTTAAGGGAGTTGCTGGATGCTGCACATAACTTACCTCTTCACATACCAGAAAAGAGCCAAGCTATGCTATCAATTTTGGGAGTGGGAAGTTGTGGATGCCTGACAAGCTACAACAGTGATATCATCTACCTGACTTGTAAGAGGATATGTAGAAGAAACATGACAGATAGCAAGACAGCTGACTGCAAAGCTCTTTTACAGCAGCTATCCCAGATATGCCACATGAAAACATGTCTTCAAAGACAAAAGAAGCTTTGACATTAATTTCAGTCAAGCTAGAACATTTTCTTCTAAACCACTAACCACTTTGTCTTTCTTACATATCAGCCTTCTAACAGCACACAAATCTATCAAACCCCAAAGATACTGTAGCAGTATGGCTACTTAGCACTGTCTTTCCTTTGCCCATGACGTATACAGCAGAAGACTTTGATGGATTGTATTAGTCAAAGAAAATCACTTCAAAGGCATGTGTGCCATATTCTTACTGATAGCACTTTAAAGTTGGCAAATTCAAGTAACCAGAAATAACTTGGGGGTGGGGAGTTCAGAACACTAACAAAGAAAAACTTACTCGTGTTCTGTAATGTAGAAATAATTTATTTATAAATTTCCTCTATGTGTATCTTCAGTCAAGGTATAATCCCATTCCTCAGCTCCACAAAGGTTAGTAAGAAACTCTAAAGAGTACATCTACACAGAAGTTTAAAGCAGAATATTTTTTATTGAAAAATGGTGTTATTTGAGGCAGATATTTACCACAGGAAAATATTTAAGACACACTCAGATTCTCTAGTGATGTATTTGCTTCATTTAGAATAGGATTGCTTAGTAAATACTAAGAAATATTATCCTTTGGCAATAGGTACAAAACATGCAACCTGAGATCCCCTGATACAGACTCAGTAACAGAAAACAAAGCAAAAAATAAAAAACTAACAAAGTTGCCCCAAGACTTTGTTAGTAAAACCTAATCTTTAATTTTCACAGGCTAATGGAAGAAAGGTCAGGAAGGATCCCAGGGCTTTACTGCTAGGACACATGCTACAGGGAAAAGAAGAGCATGGCAAAGTGACAGCAGTTACATGAAATAAGCATTTAGAATTGTTCCTTGTGACTTTCCTTACCTACATTTCTCAAACACTGCACAGTGACAGCAAATCCTTTTGTTCGTGGTAGAAGGTGATACTTGAGCTTGGGCAGGCCTTTGGCTTCGGCTACCTGCATGCTAATCTGGTGCTTCTGTTCTGTGAACCTTGTGCCTTCGCAATGAATCAGGAACTAAACCAAGAAAGAATTACAGTTAGAAAGCAGCTCAGGTCTCCTACATCTGTCTGACCAGAGGCACCTCTAATTCCCACCAACACAGCCCAAATGAACACTGCTAGCAGGGACAGGTGTAGCCACATACACATTTAGGTAATTTAATTGCCCTTGAGTTTAAAAAAAAAAAAAAAAAAAAAAAAAAAACAACAAACCAAACCAAACCTGTCTCAATTGTCCCCACCCATCCAACTTGCCATCCTCTGGTTTGAACTCTAGCCTTTGAGCTTTAACATCTGCTCTGCTACTTGGTGTCTGAATGACTTGATTTCTCTAAATGAGTCACTCCATCTCTACTGAGATGTTAGAAAACACTCAAAACATACCTCCTGTTGCAAATCTCTCACTGATGGTGAGGTGCTTGAGTATCTTGGTATCTAAAGCTTGGTAAGTGTCTAAACCAAACACATTTCTAAGAAATGCTTCAGTGCCCAGGTTGCTTCCCCTCGCTCCAACCCGCTTGCTTTCACTATGACATGAAGACTACTGATAACTGCAGACAATAACTTTGATGCCAATTGCTGAGCTGATAACAGATGTAGGGCAGTAAATACAGGACAACTGAAAGTCTCACGCCCTTAGCACAGTAGCCCTTAGCACAGCAGAAGTGCTCAGACATGGACAATTACAATTTTGCCACTGGCAGACAGGGGAGAGCAGACAGATCTTTGGAGATTTACCACTTGCTCATCTGCTTTCTGCCAAGCCTGAATGCAAACTAACACATCAGAGGGCATTGCCAAATTGCACAAGCTAAGTCCCCATAACCCACAGCAAAGATTTAGCCAACAGAGAGACTGAAGAAAACTAGCCAAGCAGCCAGCTTCAGTTCCAGCTCATCTAAGAGCACTTTTACTCATGTATCACATGCAAAATGTTAAACAGCTAGATGAAACATACAGAAACCGCTGAGAAAATCCTTCTAGCCCACTTATCACCTTCCAAGGTGCTGTTGCTGTGCCTTTTGACGTTATGTCCCCACACAAGGGCAAATTAAAACTCCACACTGCAATAACCCCAGGTGTACACCAACAACTGTATCTCTCAGTACAGGTATAGCTCCTTCTCAGTAATCCCTCACAGCAGTATATAAAGGATGGTGGTGGTTTGTGCTCACCAATTAGTGCTGAACTGCCTAGGTGTACAGAAAGGCATTCAACACTTTTTAAGAGTCACAGAGCACAGGCAAATCCCTGTGGGACAGATTACAACTAGAAACCAAGCATTGTCCCTTTGCTAGACAGCCTCCTGCCTGGAAATCATTTAATCATTATCCAAGCACAGCACTTAGTTTCGATTGCTTAGCCCTCATTAAATCAATGACAATTAAAAAAAAACCCTTTTGTTTCAGAGAATGAGAGACACAGTATATACATCTTCACTAGGAAACCGCTTCTTAAATAATAGTTTCTGTAGGCCCTTGTAAGGCTGCTTAAGGTACCGTTTCCTTAACTGAACCCTCTCTTGCCATCTCCAGCTCACGAGAACTAGGATTTTTCTGATTACTGAGAAGAAAAAAAATTCAAAGGCTTTTCATTCCCAGACTACGAAATGCCATGCGGGCTCAATACTAAAAAATTATGGTGATGCAAAAAGTAACACTTTTCTGTTACTGAAAGGTGACACCAATCCTCTCCCTGTAACACAGCTGATGCCCCGAGAGGCCACTTTCCAGTCCAGGTACTTATCTGTGGCTTCCACTTCTACTGGGCCATGCCTGTCCTAGCACCTTCACAGGAATGGCAGAATAACAGGGAAATGGAAGGAGAAAATACTAGTATGAACTCAGCAATGCGTGAGAGGGGACCTTAGGTAAAGAATACAGCTAATGTGTTTCAATACAACGTTGTCACATGCATCTGTTACACTGCCATTAACCCCTGCATCTACCCCTCTCCAGCTCCTGTATTTAGAGGACCACAAAGTTTACTGAATGGATCACAGTGGAGGTATTTTTGCAGTAACATCTGTAGGGCTCCATACTAAAGAGGAAGAAAACCAGACAAGACAGAATATTACATGGGAAATTCAAGACAGAATTCCATTCTTAGAGAATACTCTCCTGATACTGCCAGGAAGATAATGAATCAAAGTTCTCAGGAGCAACTTGGCAACTACCACATACTGTCTACGCCCTTCATCCCTCCCCCAAGCACTACAGCACCTTGGACTCGTTAGTTGTCACTCACCCAAAAGTTTTCAGGGTAGTCCCGGAGATTCAGCAACTTCTGCATGACTGTTTTCCGATCTTCCTCCCACTTACGCTTGCAGAAGACTATCTCTAGGAAATACCACATCCAGCCAATGATAGGCATATAGGAGAGCTCCTTCTTTGCAAGCACTTTGGAACTCTGCAAGAAAGAGTCAAAGCAAGTAAAACAGAATTACACCACTATGAGTTCTCTGTGGGTATGACACATGCACAGTTAGACACTAATACATTGATTCATATTAACACCAGTGCAAAAGCAAAAGTTTTTCTCATACAACAGAATAGTCAAATCTAATCTCAGATATCTGCATGAAAGAAGACTTCCAGAATTAGATATATATGTATGTGTGTGTGGATGTATGTCTATCCTGCCCAAACCCTGAAACCCAAAACACAAGCCAAAATCCTTCAAACACTGAGGAATCCATGCAAAAGACCCAAACCACATGAAATGAAGTTATTAATTCAAACAGACCCTGGGCAGTGGCAGTGGCAGCTCCTTTAAGATATCTTGCAGCTATACTTCTCCTCAAAGCTGGGACGCTTCACTATGACAAAAAAACCTATTCTGAATGAGAAGCAGGGTGACAGAGCCATTGTTGCACAACAATATATTAATGCATACACATGGTTTACCAATGGAAGAAACGTTACATGACACTAGAAACAACAACAGCAATAAAAATCCTTCATTTGTGTTTAGGTTTGTTTATGTAAGGGCAGAAATACTTATACTACTGAATCTCTCTTCAAAGCATGCTTCTGGAGTTTAAAAAAAAAAAAAAAAAGTACTGTTCCTGTCTCACAGGTGTGACAGACACTGAAGTGATTTGTCCAGACCCTCCACAAGAAGTCTATGGTTTATCAAGCATTCAACAAGTTTCAAATCTCAAACTCTACTCCAGAACTTAACTGTGTGATCATCTCAGACTGACATCCCTTTGGGCAGGAGAACTGATTCCACTTGCTCCTTTCCTGTCTTCCAAGCCAGCCCACCTTGGTGAGCTGTCTAACATTTCACTTTGTTATTTAAGAAATAAAATGGCACACGGTGTGTGTACATGTATATAGAAATGGTTGCTTCAGCATTTCCTGAAAAACAGTGACATTTTCTTAGAGGACAGACAGAGCAACTACAGTCCAGTTTCTATCCATGATATCATTATAAGCTATCCCATCGAAGTTCTCTGCAAATGGGTTCCAGGACATCGCATTTGACTAGTAGAAATTATTTACTGGTAGAAATTACCACCAACAGGAATTATTTGCTTTTACTTCTTTGGTGACTGTTGTTCATTTGATCACTAGGAGAAGAAACTTGACCTAATTCTTTATCTCAGCTCATTTCTCTCATCTGCTCTCCTTCCTTGAGAAGGAAAATACCTTAAATAATTAAGCTATCTAAAACCTCCTAAGACTGGAGGCAAGCACACACCACGTAGCTTCACTAGCAAGTGTTACACAGAAGCAGAGCAGAAGACTACATGAGACAATTCCATTTCCAAGAATGCAGGAACCATCTCTGTCAATGATTTAACACGTAATAAAGTACTGCCTCTTGATCACTCGAGAATTTCAGTGATGGGCCCAGATCAGGACTCCAAACCCAGCTCTCCCACAAGGGGCAGCTGTAGGATTTGGCACACTTTTTGCCATCTCAATTTCAAGCCATGTTGAACATTAGACCCTACTGCATGGCAGCAGCAATGCTGAGACCAGCCTCCTCTTCCAGCTCCCCAAACTGGCCACAGAGAAACAGGCTCTCCTCCCACAACTTTCCTTAGATCTCTGTTTTTTTCCCACACTACTGTTTTTCCTTTTCTCAGTTACTCTCAATAGAAGTAATTTTCTCATTTCCAAAATAAATGTGAATAGTTCTAGCATATAGCTTTAAAAGCCTCTAAAGAGCATTTTTTGTGGTAGACCATGTACAGTATAGCTTCCATTCAAAGCACACAGACCAGTTCACATGCTCTTGTACTGCTCTCCCCTGTATATGCCTGAGTAAGACAGCTGAGCCAAGGCTTTGCCCCAAGAAACCCCAACAGATGCAAAGTGATTCCAGCTGAGCAGGGAGGGCTAAGACCTTAAGGAACTGCTGCCCACCTCAGCCACAACCAGGGCAGCCGTCACCCACAGCCTAGCGCAAGCCTCTGCACAAGGAGGCAAACAGCAACAGTGTTACCCCAAAAAAGAGAAAAAAACCTCATGCTTTTAAAGTTTATTTATAATAAATGTTAGTATCATAAGAACCTACCACAGAAAAATATGTGTGCTCTGCATAGGATGTACAAGGCCTCTAGAGCAGAGTCAGAAAAGACAATCTAATAGTTCTCCCTCCTAGACTTTAAAACACAGGAATCCTAGTCCAAAAAGCAAGCTAAAGTAACGATTTCACCATAGCTATTTTCTAACGTTTTGCACATTTTAAAAAGCGTATCAGTTAAACACGGGGCAGGAGAGAAGTTGCCACTGTTGTTTTTTTCCTCAGTGACACAAAGAAATGATGTTGTGAGCTAAGGTGTCACGTGGCGCAGGTATAACCACAAAAACAGAATAGGTGTTTGTATTATTCCTCAGGGCATGTTCTTATTCATCTTCCATGCTGATGCATTTTCAAAATTTAAAAGCGCTCTTTCAGACACGTGAGTGTACGCCTCCTTAGATGCACATAAAAAGAAACTAAATCACCTTATGCTGGTTTGTGCACCCCATCTATCCTAGGAGGCAAAGGAAGGCTAATGACACAGAACTAATTACAGAAAGGAAACTCTTCAGTGCATTATACTGGCAAGACTGCTCTCGTGTGGGAGGAATACATTAGGCCTCCCCTCAGAAGCTACCATCTCTCTAACAAGAACTCGAACTACAATCTATTCTGTTTCAGTCATCTACCCGTGCACAGCTCCTGTGTAAACACCTGAGGGGAAAAATGCAGCTCTAGCTGACTTCAGGCACTAACTTTTCCTTTACAAAAGTGCTTCAGTAAATATGTGACAGTCACCTCTACGCTTCAAATTAGCTTGTTCAACAGAATAAATTTCATTAAAAAGTGCTGATTTATTCCATGTAAGATGCCTTCTTGAAGGAAGTCAAACATTTTCTGTGCTCAGAATTGTGCAATTCCAACAGATGTTTAATGAAATTACTGCTAAATGGGGATAACTTGTCTACAGTATCAGCATTTTAACCCAGGTTAATTTCTCTTGGCCAAATTTGTTCAGATGGAAATAACCATGAAGTTCTCCTTTTGTGAATGACTGCACTAATATCACACAAAACAAAATATTTTTACAAGCTTAGTTTAGATGCATTTGCACAGCTATGCTGTCACAGAAAGAAAATCTTGATTTACATGTCCAGCCTCAGTTATTCAACCCCTCTTGATCACAGAATGCAATAAACAGCATGAAATCAACCTGCAAACTGAGTATGTCTAACAAATTTTGTTCCACAGTTTCAAACAAATTCATTGTAGCTGCAAACCACTAGCAGCATCAACTTGCCTCATAAGTTTTTTTTACTCTCCAGGCTGCCCTCTGTATTGACATACTTTTGATGTTTCCATTTGCTCTATTTTTGAAATATAGCACTCCTTCATATTATACTCTCTGGGACATCAAGATGGAAAGGTATGTTTTGTTAGTCCCCCAAAGCCATGGTTTCAGAAATTTAGTCTCTTAATTTCTAATATTTCTGTCCTGGTTTGAGGTAAAACAGGACCAATTTTGTTCAGTAACTTTATTTTTTAGCTAGGCCTCTTCTAACTGCTGAAATTAACAGCATGTTGTGCAGAAAACTGTTCACTCTCAGAGTGATAAGACCCACGTTTATAGTTGATGCCAAGGAACGGTATGCAGAGAGGCTCCTGCTTACCCTTATTGCTATAACAACCAAGGCCAGCCAACTTTGTTACTTGCCCTGTTGGAGGGTCGGAAGCAGAAAAGCGTAGAGGGGTCACACCTGTGGGGAGGAGCGGACAGGACAGGTGACCCAAAACTGACCAACAGGGTATTCCATCCCATCTGCCTCATGCTCAGTATAAAAGCTGAGGGATCAAAGGGTCAGCTCTCTTTCTTCAATGGCCGACATCCAAGGAGGACTCTGTCTCTGCGTCTGCCTTTGATCCTGATCCTGATCCTGAATCCAGACCTGGAATCCAGTTCCCGTCCGTCACTGAGTCCAGTCTGGGACTTCCCCAGCGCCTGCTGGTGACGTGATTGTCATCCTGGGAGCTTGATATGGTTTTGTATAAATTTCATTATTTTCTTTTTATTATTTTATTATTAATATTTCATTAAAGTAGTTTAGTTCCTTCTAAACTCTTAAGTTTCTCTTTTTCTCTCTCTCTCTCACCTCCCTTCAGGAGCGGAGCAAGAGAGACCGAGCATCTGTCGTTCCACCAGATTGGGCCAATCTGGCCCAAACCATGACAGTTTCATATTGAATAAAACTTTTCCATGTTGGAAAGGTAACACAGCAATATTTTAGAGCATATGCTAAGATGCTGTGTGAAATACAAATAATAATGTAGTTTTGGCTGCCCGCATGAACAATTACATAACTTCTATTAATACATTAAAAGGTACAAATGAACTACTTTGTTCACACACCTATCATTCCCATACAACAATGTAGCAAAAGTCTCTTCTCACACCTATATTTAAGGCCATGCTCAGTTTTTCCAACAGCAAGTTTCAACGTAAACAACTTATAAATAAAATTTGGGTTTCCTGCCATATGGAACAGATAGTTAGGGTTAAAAATTATTACATGTGCTTCGCAATTTTTTATAAGAAACTTAAAGCAGGATAGTTAACAACCAGTTTTTCATAATGTTTTTCTGCCTTGTCTACCCTGACAAGGAATAAACAACTATGGCCTCTTTTGGAAATGCACATATTTTGATGACAATATAATGAGCCACTCAGAATAATGTTTATGTTTTGCCGAGGTAGAAAGACCACCAGCATTAATAACTTGAAACTCCAGACACCAGAAGATGAACAGATAAACCAGCAGGTTTAGCTTTAAAGCACAGGCAATTTTTGCTAATATGTCTTCATCTCAGAAATAGGGTTACTAAAATTACTAAAAAAGCTATTTTATCACTGCTTGGTTAGATCAAGCAATGAAGCAGAAGGGTACACTGAATCCTGGCAGGGAGCATACTAATATGCTTTTAGTGTAAGCCCTGAATAACACCTCCCTCCTCAAAACGTGCCTGTGTCCTGATTTCAAGATCTGGTGTCCAGTGGGTCTGTTTTCAAACAGATGCTTAGCACACACCTTGAAGAAACTAAATGCTACTAGTGTGTTTAAATGCTGATACGGTAGCTAGGTTGTCCACCACTAAGAAGGTGGTAAGTCCTAGGACTGGAATGTCACAGGCAGGAAAAGGGAAGGGCACAGCAGAGTGCAGGAACCTGTCACCAAGACCACGTCTCTATTTACACAACAGAACAACACAGAGACACTGGAGTCAGCATCTCCCCCACTCATTGCACCAGCATGGGGTGGAAAAGTAGTGCATCCACAATACAACCACAAAAGTCACTCTGGGTCAGGTTCCTAATAACAGCCCTGCCTTTTATTAGGAAACACTGGCATGGACAAAGCTTCATCCTGTTGGGGTATGCTGTTTCCAACACTACAGAAAGCCAAGTTGGCAGCGCAGCTCCTTCTTTCCTTGCAGCATGTTGCAGCCACCTCAGTAGTCAGGGTTCAGCTGTCCCTGTGGACGTCCATGCTGCCCACGCCAGCACGATGCTGACTTGGCATCAAGCACCCCTATATTCCCTCCCTCCTGGACACATCACTGAGGCCTGGCAGCACAAGGAGGTGGGTACGTATGCCTGATGGGTGTCAAGGACCGAAAACAAAATAGGAAGATCCCTTCACAAAAAACCCCACAACTGGAATACAGATGTAAGTGATTAATAGTTTGGCCTGAACACAAGTGTGCCTGAAATGCCTGTCAACTTCTAGTTTTTGTGAAGTTTGCTTCCTTCAGCTAATTTCCAACAAATAACCAAAAATCTTATAAGGTTTTGTGCTGCAAACAATTACACATCAGTAACTTCAGCTGCATAGAGTCCAACTGCAGCTAGCAAGACAATCTCACTGGCTACAATAACTTGCAAGAGTAAAAGTGAGCACAGAATTGCTTCTTCATGTAGTTTTCTGCTTCTCCACTATAAATGAGTATATCTCTGGCTCTCACTCAGCACTGTCAACCCAGTACCTCCTACTGTTTTCAATGGGTGCTCCAAAAGTCTTATATTAAAGAAAAAACTTAAAAAGTGAAATAAATGTTAGAGTTGTCTGGGTTTTTTTTCCCTTCCACACACACTTCTCAAATTCTTAGCACCTTCTTTGGGGTTTTTTGCTAGATTTTCTTCCACAGCCATTTAAAAAACCTTCATGAAAGCAGAGAACCTCATGCCATTAAAGTACAAGAACGGAGTCATTAGAAGAGGACTCAGGTTCACAAACCTAACAACAACATGCAAGAGACTATGCCACTCCCACTCCACCTCCTGCAAACAGCAAAAAACCTAAACCCCCATTGATAAAAACAAAACCACATTGACAGCATTATAAACCTGTTGGGACTACGGCAATTTGGCTAGAAGAAAAAAAGAGAAAGCCAGTACAGGACAAGAGAGACAAAAGAAGGAGCAGAACAATCCACAGATTGAACGGCGCAACTAAGACCAGGAGGGGCAGTTTTCATATCATGATTAAAAGCAAAGAGGAAAAGGGAAAGACTTTTTTTCTTTTGGGGCCAGACGGGGCAAGACAGCTTTAAGGAAGTTTAATTTTGCTTTTAAATGAGAAAAACCAAGAAAAAAAATTACAGCCTTTAATGGCTTCATTTAATAAAAGTTCAAGCTGTAAAATACTGAGCATTTGGACACACACTTGTGACACCGTTAAGAGCACTGCTGTTGTCTGCCAGGGCCACAGGGTACAGCTGGATGTCGCAACAAAGCCATTCTGTCTGCCTGCTGCAGCCAAGCACAATCAGTCCCAACTCCTTCGGCCCTAAATTGTCTTCACCTTCTCCCTTTTCCCCCTTCCCAGTCATCTCTCCTTTTTTTATTGGATTAGTTAAGGCAGGAGAGAGAGAACGAGTGTCTGAAACATGCCAAAACAGGGCAGACAAGCACCAGAACAGATGCAGAAGACAGGATGGCATGTGCAAGATTTCCTTTTCAGCAGCAGTGGACACATGATCACCTTAGTAAGATGTTGGTAGTTACCTAAAGTTTGCATAGAAACTTCATGGAGTATAAAATTAAACAGCATTAAATATAAAACCCCATTGGGTCACAGAGTCCCCAAGCCACAAAATGCTGGAGGCTGGGACAGCACTTGGAAAAATCTCTCTGGATGCTTGCGTTTTTCTTGTAACTCCTTTTCTCAAACATCAACCCTCAGCATAATGATTCTTACATTCCTAGCTGTGCTGCCACACCAAACCCTGAAGCTTTGCGCACTGCAAACTTGCATAAGGCAGCACAAAGTCAAACCAAGCTGCACCTCCAATCCCTACACATTCATCCACTCCTGCATTGCCCCAAGCAAAGTACCAGTATGCCAATGCAGGCAATCCATTCAGGAAACTGATTATGTGTGTCTTTTTCAATTATTTTTTTTTTAACCTGGCTTAAGATGAACCTCGACTGGTTGCCCCAACAGGTAAATACACTACTTTGCTGTGTAAAGAGCAAATGAGAGCACATGGGAACTGTTTCTTCCTGGAACAGTTTCTGGGAAGTAAAATCACAGTACATTACTCAAGACTGAAATAGTTTAAAAAAATAATTCAAAAAACACCAACCATGTATCAGTTCCTAAAAGAATCCTAAAAATAGCAAAAATACAAACTGAGTAATAACCGTAAGCATCTAAAACAACAAAAAAAAAAGGAAAAATTATTTTCAGTTAGTGCAGCACAGTAATTGTTCAACAGTTATGCTTCTACATACTGGTTTTCTTATGCGCAGGGAACAATATAAAAAAAATTAAAACATAATCCTGATTACCTTGGGCAAATATAAAAAAATTATTAAAGCTAATGAGATTCAATCCAACCACACAGCACCAACGTAAAACAAGAGATTTTTGACCTTGTAGACCCCTATAGTTT
This sequence comes from Burhinus bistriatus, assembly GCA_013397275.1. Classification (NCBI taxonomy): domain Eukaryota; kingdom Metazoa; phylum Chordata; class Aves; order Charadriiformes; family Burhinidae; genus Burhinus; species Burhinus bistriatus. The sequence continues at coordinate 50,809 of VYXH01005516.1, read as the reverse complement.
GTACAAAAATAATCCTTTCATTTTCTACAGTGGTGCTTTCTGAAGCAGCACCTGACCCTCTAAAACACAGCTTTATTTACAGAACTGCAGCCATTAGGCTTACAAAATTAGATAGACTATACTAAAGCACCACTGTATAATGAGCACATAGAAGGGAGAATGGTTTTGGCACATACATCTGCCTGCCAGGAACAGGTTTCCCTATATCTCCTGCTGTCTTATGCTATCCTCCAGCTCTGTGCTCAAGGCCTGGACATGATGGTAGAATTGCTCCTCAGTAACCAGGAGTCAACAGCCATTTTGGTAATATGCAGGGCCTGTAATGCTTAGGTTCATTTTCCTCCAGTTTTAAGGCCCCTTTTTATTATTTTAGACAGACTGTCATTATTATAATTTGAAAGTGACTGGAGTGGTGCCTAAATATCCAGAAAATGCAAAGAGTCCAAAGGAAAGGCCACAAAATGTCATAGGTTCATACAACCCAAGGTCAGGAGTTTTGACAGTGGCCAGTAGCAAAGTTAGAAGATGATGCTGCAGAAGACTGACAAAATGAGGTATTAGTCTGCTTTCTTAGGTGGGAAGAACTCTTATCTAAATCCTTGGTAGGTAGAGAATGTCATCACCACCTGTCCTGGTTTCAGCTGGGATAAAGTATCTGCTGTATTTTGGATTTAGTATGAGAATAATGTTGATACATATTGCTTTAGTTGTTGCTGAGTGATGCTTATATTAAGTCAAGGACTTTTTCAACTTCCCATAGAAGCTGAGAGGGAGCACAGACAGCACAAGCTGGCCAAAGGAATATTCCATACCATAGACATCATGCTCAGTACATATAAATGGGGGTTGGCCAGGGGACAGGAATTCACGATTTCTGCTCGGGACAGGCTAGGCAATCAATCATTGGGTGGTGAGCAATTGTATTGCATCACTCATTTTGCATATTCTTTCATTATTACTATTATTATTATTATTGTTATTATTATTTTATTTCCTTTACTGTTTTACTAAACTGTCTTTATCTTAGCCCAGGAGCTTTTTCTCCTTTTTCTCCCTATCCTACTCGAGGCGGGGGAGTGAGTGAATGGCTGCATGGTCCTAGCTGCCAGCTGGGGTTAAACCACGACACCACCACAGAATTAAGTCAAGCTGTCTTAGGAGAGGGGCTTGAATCATCCCCATGAGCTGACAGAAGAAACAAAAAAACAACGCTGAAAACAAATGCACGCGTACTCCTAGACTAATGTAATAGTGTATTCAACTATGGATAACTCATTCCTCCCCCATGTCTTACTAACTATAAGGCGGTTACTGCTTTCACTTGAGACGGCAGCTCTTTGATTCTGAGAGACAGAGACTACATCATTCGAACTCCAGCTGTGGATTTTTAAGGCTACACTGGAGAAAGCAAACAAATTCTGGAATTTACTCAGAAAGAATCACAGAACAGCTCATCTTTCTGCAGCACAATGAATCACAGAATGGTAGGGGTTGGAAGGGACCTTCAGAGATCATCTAGTCCAACCCCCTGCCAAAGCAGGTTCACCTAGAGCAGGTTGGACAGGAATGCAACCAGGTGGGTTTTGAGTATCTCCAGAGAAGGAGAATCCACAACCTCCCTGCACAGCCTGCTCCAGTGCTCTGTCACCCTCAAAGAAAAGAAGTTTTTCCTCGTGTTGAGGTGGAACTTCCTCTGTTTCAGTTTGTGCCCGTTGCCCCTTGTCCTGTCACTGGGCACCGCTGAAAAGAGCCTGGCCTCATCCTCTTGACACCCACCCTTTAGATATTTATAAGCATTGATGAGATCCCCTCTCAGTCTTCTCTTCTCCAGGCTAAACAGGCCCAGGTTTCTCAGCCTTTCCTCATAACAGAGGTGCTCCATTCCCTTGATCATCTTTGTAGTCCTCTGCTGGAGTCTCCCCAGTAGTTCCTTGTCTTTTTTGAACTGGGGGCCCCAGAACTGGACACAGGACTCGAGATGTGGCCTCACCAGGGCAGAGTAGAGGGGGAGGATTACCTCCCTCGACCTGCTGGCCACGCTTTTTTTAATGCATCCCAGGAGACCATTGGCCCTCTTGGCCACAAGGGCACATTGCTGGTTCATGGTCATCCTGTTGTCCACCAGGACTCCCAGGTCCCTCTCTGCAGAGCTGCTTTCCAGCAGGTCAACCCCTAACCTGTACTGGTGCATGGGGTTATACGTCCCCAGGTGCAGGACCCTACACTTGCCCTTGTTGAACTTCATTAGGTTTCTCTCTGCCCAACACTCTAGCCTGTCCGGGTCTCNCTTGGTGAATCTATGTTGACCACTCCCAATAACCTTCTTTTCCTCTACATCCAGGAGGAGCTGTTCCATCACCTTTCCAAGGATGGAGGTGAGGTTGACTGGGCTGTAGTTTCCCAGGTCCTCCTTCTTGCCCTTTTTGAAGACTGGAGTGACATTAGCTTTCCTCCAGTCCTCAGGCACCTCTCCTGTTCTACATGACCTTTCAAAGATGATGGAGAGTGGCTTCCCAATAACATCTGCCAGCTCCCTCAACACTTGTGGCTGCATCCGGTCAGGGCCCATGGATTTGTGGGTGTCAAGCTTGCCTAACCCAGTCCTCTTTGATCAAGGGAGAGTCTTCCTTTCTCCAGGCTCTCTCTGTTACCTCCAGGGTCTGGGATTCCTGAGGGCCAGTCTTAGTAGTAAAGAAGGCATTCAGTAACTCTGCCTTCTCTGCATCCTCCATCACCAGGGCACCTACCTCATTCAGCAGCGGGCCCACATTTTCCCTACTCTTCCTTTTACTACCGATGTACTTGAAGAAGCCCTTCTTATTGTCCTATGAACCATAATAGTTACTTATTGCGTCTGTGCAAGCACACAGAGAGAAACAACTGTGATGACCTCCACAGGTTAAAAAAAAATATCTCCTTCATCAGCTTTAACTGCAGTGCTTTTAAAATCTCTGTGAATGCCCAAGCAATCCTATGTCAGTATGCCACATACTTGCACTGCATTGCTTTAGTTCATCTCTCTAAGTCTGGACAGTGGCTGAGTGAAATTCAAGCACAGATCTGTTAACTTTCAAAATCAAAGAATTTGGTTTTGTTTTTTTCCACATCCAAGAAGAGAAAGTTTAATGCTGAACAAAACTCACCCCCAAGACCCCAAATCTTTCACAAAAGTTCCAACCACAGAGAAAGTCAATTTCAAAGTTGTGATTAAGGATTACGATGGCATTCTCCTTCCCATACTTGTTGTAACTCTCTGGGTCAGTGTAGAGGGTGCAATCGGTGCCTGACCGCCATTCCAGCAACATCACCATTTCTGGAATAAAGAACAAGAAATACATGAATGTATGTAGCATATGCAAAGCCACAAATCAGTAACATGTTGAAAAGCATCAGTCACCTCAACAGGACATGGCAAAGAAAGGGCTGTAATGAAGCTGAAATGCTGAACATAAACCACAGTTACACATCTTGGTACAGCAAGGTGGGGAAACAGGGGAGAGAAGGGAAATAAGGAGACTGCATGGAAAGCGGGAGCAGAAATTTTCCACAGTGATATTGAGAAAAAGGAGTTTCATTTATTTGAAAACTGCAAATTCAATGCTACAAATTATTTTATCAAAATACATGTAAAATTAGCATTTATGGCTTACAATAGTACAACAAAATTACATGAAGAACAGAACAAACTTGTAGGAGAAACAAACATATCTATTCCTGCCACATACAGGTCCTCATGCTCCTCTAAAAACTGCACAATTATAGACCAGAAAGCAAGACACCTGGAACCAGGTCTGTTATATGTACACCTTATGCATCATTCTGTTAACTTGTCAGAAGTAATAGTCATATGTTCTGCTACAACTGATGCATTCTACATTTGACAGAGGTGCACCAATCACGCAGAGCAAAGCCAATAGCTCAGACTGGATGAACATCCATCCCCAAACCAAAGACAAGGTAGGTGTCTGGCAAAGTGTGCAGAGCCAAGAATAGTTATTAATAGTATAACTATCTGCACATCCCTTAGTCAATGAACTGATGAAGCAAACAAGGGACGGAGGAGGGGTGGGGAAATAGGGAAATCACTGTTAAATACCTGCAAATCACTCTGGAGTGGCACCCAGTTTTGTTCCCAAAACCTAACTGTAAGAAATGATACAAGAATTGGTAGGACAGTGAGGGCTGTTGAAAACACAGCTGTACTTAGAAGCTGGAGAGTGGTTTCTCAGCAGGCTCCTAGTGACTATCATATAACTTTCACCTTCCTATTTGCTTATCCCGTTATCAAGTGCAGGCAAGAAGTAGGCTTTGTATTTGTTTTGCTTGTAACTATAAGCCTGACCGCAAGACTTGTGAATCAAACCTTTATTTAGCAAAGTCTCTCTGGTCTGGGGCATGGGAGGTTGAAGTGAGTCAGTAAAGCCAACAAGCTTGGAGAGTTCTATCTCCATGGAGATGGAAAAATAAAATCTAAAAGCAGTGGCTCTCCTCAAGCAACCCATGTCCTGAGCTGGGGGGATTATGGGACTAATGAGAGCTGTCTGTCAAGATGGAAAAAGAGTTAATGGACACGGTCGCTTCCTGTCAAAGCTATCAAAAAACTTCCGCACCAAAGCAAAGGTCTAATGTGAGGGGTTATTCTTTGCTAAGTGAAATGTATCCCCTTCTCAGAGCGTATCTGTGCCATATGAACATCTGTGCTGGAAGGATGAGACATCTCAAATGCCCTCCTGGCTGCAGGCAAGCTTGAAAGCACCACAAATCCTCATGCACCTCAGAAAGATCAAAACCAGGCCAGCCTTTGAAACAGTTCTGAAATCCTTTCAATTTAGGTCCACTACTGGCCTCAACTAGTGACCGAAAACAGAAAACAGCTAGAACAAGTCATCTACATTTTCAGTCATCATTAGCGAAATTAATTGCCTGAATCTTTCGGATGACATTGTGCTGTACACTGGAGAACAGGCATTAGTGACATGAATGAATTTTATCTAACAGTGTTACAGCCAGGCTAATAGACAATCTCTATTCAAATAACATTACCTTAATATGATAAAACCATGTATAAATGACTGACTTGTCAGTCGCCCTGCTTATTTCTAATCAGAGCAGGTAACTACTACTGTGGCAGGAGTATGTATTATTCAATGCATGCTATTATGCATCAAAACAATAGTCAGAGATGCGGAGGGAGACCTTAACTGCCATATGTTAACCGAACAATGATTTCACTGGTTGGAAACCGATTTCCCAACAAAAGCCAAAGATGTTCATATATCAGCGAGACAGCTGTGGAGATACAGAAGTGTATTCACAGCTGGCTGCACTTCCAGACTTCCCCTGCTAAGATCTACCTTGTGACACATATTCACAATTTTACATCTTTCCAAGGGTGTAGCTTTCTATTAGATTTGTATTGGAAATAAAAGCCCTCCACTCCCCAAAACACAGCAAAATTTAATAATAATTGGGGGGAAAAAAACCTACACTGTAATTTACAAACCTTTACAGAATCTACAGTCACATTCTGGGGCAGAAGCCAATCACAGAAAAGAAAGGAAGTTAGTGACAGGATTAGTTTGTCTTTTCCTTGACTAGCAACCCAACTAAGAGAAGAAATGACTGCCAGATGGGATTTTCTCTTTTTTAACCTTTACTGCCATTAAACCTATTGCCTAAAACAAACAAGTAGAGATGATGACTATGAGGCCCTCTTGAAGAAAAAGCCAAGTTTACCTGGGAAAAAACAACTTTAAAGCCATCCAACTTCAAGTGTGGGTTTTTATTTTGTCGTTTCCCAAGGAATTTGAACAAAACTGGTAACACATCCGAATCTCACTATACAGGTGTGCCACATGCATAGAGCTCTTCACATACATATTTTCAGTCTCAAATACATTCCAACAAAGCATAGACAAAAATATTTCTATATGTGGTTTGATTCTTCACGTAAGCAAGATTTTTGTTTGAATACATACTGCAGAAATAGGTCCCTGTTCCTTAACTCGCGTGCCCATTTGTCACTGATGTGCTCAGGCAGTTGCTGCACAAACACAAAGCAGGCACTGAATACCTCTGTATTAAATACAATAAATACCATCCGCCAGCATTTAAGTTCTTAACATGTTTCTTCCTCTCATCCTCCCTACTCTTTCTTTCCCCTTCTTCCCAGTCTCCTTTCTCTTTGTCGTTATCAAACTGACTAGTGTCAGTTTCTGCTACTCTTGCATCATGTCACCAGCTTACTTTCACAACCTGCCACAGAAATTTATTACCCAGAAACTCACTGTGGTGGCTCAGCAGCACAAGGTCACTCATACACACTGCCCCTCCTTCCTTCACAGTGCAGACGACCAGTGCAAGTTTCCTCCTCTTTGTACACCAGTCAGGCTGTATAACTAAAAATCAATTTATGTAGAGGGAAAAAAAAAAAAGATTCTCTTGCTCCCAACCAGGGCTGGTCTAAGATTTCTAAGGTTTCTCCCAACCCCGTTTCATGAGGCTTGGGAGTTTGAACATCACAACTGAGCTGGTAAATTCACATTCACCCACATCATAGGGGTTCCTACCTTGCAAAGCAATGCTTCCAGTGACACTTCCACACACTTAACGCAAAGGAAGGGGAAAAAAACAAAAGAACTTGCAATCTCTCATCCCTGCTTTGAAGGCAGAGTCCTTGCAGTACGTTACAACTAGCTTCAGGAGAGGCTGATGGTAGGGAGAAAACATGTCTTCAAATGCCTAATATGGATACTCTGTCTGCTTAAGAATTTTGATGTTTTCTACCTTTCTGGAATAGAAAAAGCCCTCAGGCTGCTACACAGAACAGCCCCTACCTCCTGCAAGAGCAGCCTGGTTCCTAGCCTTTCACTGCATAAATCTGAACTGCCTCAATGCCTGCACTTATAGAACAAATAACTAAAAAGAAAACATCTCCAAGGCTGACCTGAACTGTAACTAGTTATATGAAAAACATTTAAGGGAAGAAGGGAAACACATACAGAGTTTACTGAGACTTGTTATTTTCCACCTCAAAGTTTTGCAAGAATGAGTCATTAAAACAGTTAACGCTGTTCTTCTATAGAAGTTGTTAGTAATTCCTTTAGCTAACTTTTCTTGATAAGCCATGGAAACATTTGCTTACAAGATTAACCATAAAATGCCTATTTTAAAATGCAACTAAAAGCATCGTTATGTATTGACTCAGTAAGTACGATAATTTGAAGATCTCAAGTAAGTACGTAAACTGTTTTAAAGAGCAACAGAACTGTTTCCCTCCATGACATTCTCCATTTTCTTTAACCTAAGTATCAAGGCAACACCAAGAAAGAGAACTTAGAAATTCTTATGGGAATATACGGTAAAAGCATAGTAAACTCTCCAATACAAATAAAAAGCAAGACAAGTGGGCAAGCTGTGACCACCATTTCAAAGACCAGACAGGGTTAATGGCTGCGTGATGAATGAATACACGGCATAGAAGACTGGGGAAAGCATTAAAAAAAAAAAAAAAGTAAGGCTAAAGATAGACTGACTGACAGTGTAGTACAGTCATGCATGTCTGTGGAAGAATGATGTACAATAATAACTTACTACCTTTCCAGATTTTCAGACTACATCTACTAGGTGCACCTCCTAAACATTTTCCATAGAACGAATTAAGCCTACAGGTAACTAAGAAAAGCAAGTCTATTATTGCCTCTGGACTACTCAAAAGCCCTCTGTGTACCATAGACAGGGTTAAATCCCTGAATGATACCTACTATATTAACGGCAAAGCTGCCTAGGAGATTTTCAAAACACTTCCAAGCATTGATGCCTCCACAGCCTCCTTACACAGGCTATTCTAGTGCTTCGCTGTGCCACCTAACCTGACCAGTCATTTATTTCTGGTGTCTACTCCCTTCTTCTCTGCAGGAGCTACAAGTAATTATGAGGAAAACTTGAAGGCAGGAGTGCTGTAAGCTTGCACTGATTGGGTACATGAAACAATTGGAGCTCGGAGCTGGAACACGACTCATCTACAAGAAAAAATTTTAAAGTAAGTTATTCCTATAAAAAACATATACATATTTCTTGTGAGGGGAACAAAAAGCTAGTTCTTGGGAAAAAAAAACTGCAGCTGAAAGGTCAAGCAATGCCTTCCCCCTTTCCCCAAGATGAGGAGGTGGTCATTCATGGAGCTCAGCCAGACAAGGCATCAGCTCTCCAGCTTCAAGCAGATTCCCTCCCATTCTTTACTCTGCATGAGCAACACATGCAGGTGTGCATGTGAGCACCAATGAGGTGTAATGGAATAAGCTGGTCCACTTGGAGACAGAGGTCCTGGTCTTCAACCTGCAGGAAAATGCATGTCAACCGGTTTAGACAGAAGAAAAAAACAAAATCCAGCCTCCTCTTGCCTCAGCACCACCACCCATTACCTACCCCCCCATTTACCCTAGCTGGTGATATAATCACTGTTATCTTTGGACTTCTTTTCCCCTCCTTTAAAGCTGTTTTGCAGCAGAAGGTGGGAGGCTGAGGCTGAAAATCATGCACACAAATTTAAAAACAAAAACAAACAAACAAACAAAACCTTTCTCTATTGGCTGCAGGTCTGCTTTTGGAGATTTTTTGCCCCAGTCACCTCAGGAGATCCTGTAAGCAACTCCCTTGAATGAATGCAACTCCTTCCATGAGTTATACGGCTGTGCTTTTAGGGACAGAAATCACCAACAGAGAGGAAGGCAGGAATTACAATTCTTAATTCCCCACCCATCACAATAAGTTACTGGATGCGCTTGCATAGAAAGTGATAAACATAGGCCAGCCCTTTCATATATTCAGGCTCTGAGACCCATTTATTTCAGCATTTGCTTGCAGGAAATTCTTTTAATGTACTTCTCTTCACCAATCTTATATTCCAGCAACGACAATGTGCTGCTTTTGACACAAATGACTGAGGTCAGTATAGCATGTGCTGATCACAGGAGTTAGTACCAACAAACAGTGAAAGAAAACATGCCGCTTGCCAAGTTCCCATGACACCAACATTTGCTTCATATGGGCATGAAACCAAGCAGTTGCATCTCTTCCAGATGCGGTTTCTCATTGTCCAAAACACCACTGGCTTTTTCCTACTGTGCACAGGAGCACTACCACAGAGGAACTGCTTAGCAAAGAAAAAATCGTTACGGTGCATCCGCTGCAAGTCACTGTGCAAAAGGAACACTTTCTTTTAAGCAACTTCCTATATACACACACACGGAAAATAATTTTTTCTTCATGCATCCTTGGCCTACTTGTAGGTTTTATTATTTTTAAGCCTGCACATCTTTAATTTAAGAAATACTGTCCCTGATTAGCTGCTTTGAGTAAACCTTTTCACTGTTAAGAATGGTATGTTATGACCATTAGGTTTATTATAAAGACCTCACTGTTCAGTTCTTCATGAGAATTAAATATCAGTAGGAGGGAGATGACAGCCCGAAACAAAGTCCAAAAGCTACCAACTTCAGCTAGCAAGCGACCTCCAAGAAATTTTTGGGAAGAAGTTACTGATGCTCTTACAGAAGAAGGTTAATTGAGAAGATGAAACAACATACATCTGTCCTGAACACACGTGCATGTTTTCCACATTGGTGGATTCATATAAGCAACTTCTGCTTCCTCTCGAAGAAAGCCTAGTCTATAGTATACTAAAACCCATCAGAAGATAGCTGGAAAGGATGATTACATTACGGTTTCTGTCACCTCCGTGATGCCTGTGTACCTCCAACTAACACCACTGTTCCACAGACAATTCCCTGTCTTTGTCCTGTATCCCTACTCTCCCCAAATCCACAGGTACCAACCCTTCTTCCTCTCAAAGGCCAACGGATTGTTGGAGAAATACTAGAAGTAAAGGGTACAATTAACCACTGTAAATAGTTAGCAAGATGTGGCCCTGGAGAAAGAACAGGAGGATACCGTACCTTAGGCAAAATAAGGGAATATAAAGATAAGCACAAATGGAACAGAATTGCTAAGGAGCTCAAAGAAGTACTCACTTGCACTATCATAATTAACATAGTAAAAAACCTGCCCTCAGGTAGGGAGAGTCCCCTACTAACAAAAGCCCCCTCCTCACGGAACATGCGAAGTAAAAAGAGAGGATGCTGTGACTTTAAGTGGAGACGAGACACAGCAACAACCAATGGAAATGAGGATGACCAGGCGTAACTGTAGAAAGTACTGGTAACTTGCTTAACTGTTGCTCAAAACATATAAATGCTCACCCTGTGCCACCCAGCTGGTGCTGTTGTCCCAAAGTGGGGTCGTTTATCCGCTGTGCAAGACGCCAATGTACACACAGAGCAGAGGTATTTATTTAAATCATTTCTGTGCAGAGATGGGTGCTAGCTTTGTGGATGAACCACCTAGCACCCGTCTCGCCTCTGTGTGTATATCGGCTCCTTGCACACCAGGTTATAAGAACCCAGATTTGGGACAACAGGATGAATAGATAAATTAACCATTGATCAACTGTTCTCAATCTGAATTTAACCTGAAGACTGCAATTTCTCTTTTAAGTCTGAAGAAGGGTTTCTGCATGCAAATCCTTTCCACTTTTCCAAGTATGTCAAACTAGTCTAATAAGAAACAATACTATTGACTGCAAATCATTTATATTATCCGTTTTTCTTAACTCTATCCCAAGTGTCTCCAGCCATTCAGACAACATCATCCCAAACAGTAAAGACCAGATATGCTACAGCCTCCTGTTATCCATGCAGACAGGCACTGTCTGTCACAGTACTTCATGATGTCTACTAAATAGCACTTCACACATAAATAGCACACAAATGATCTCCACTGCCCCAAGAAAAGCAGATTGGGTAGCTTTCCTTAAACCATGACAGAAATGTACATAAGGACTATCAGGAAAAGTTTTGCTCTGTCCTTACTAGAAGGAAGCATCTTATCTCAGAAAGCAGTAGCTGAGGTCAGTTTCCGTGAATATTAGATTACACTTTTTATTAAATTATTCAGTACTTGATGTACACAAACTAGGAAGTCTAGTATGTTCATCTGTATAAGCACTGACAAGCATAAGAGATGAGTGCTGAGAGAGGAAACATGAAAAGAGTAGGTGAGAAGCAACTTAAAAGGTGTTAAGCATTCTGCAGTGATCAGTAATACAGCATTTGATAGCTTTTATCAGTTAGTTTAGCTTGGGCTTGCACAGCAACTGCTTTCTAAAGAGACAACCAAACAACTTTCATACTCTGGCACACAGACCCACCCTGGGGCAAAGCAAAACACCACCTGATCATCACACATCCCTCCCCTGGCATGTCTTCATCAAGTAAGACCCTGCATCATGCCTTACCCAGAGGAGCGTGCAAGGACTAACTTCTGTATCCTGCTGATGAAGTTGTTGCAGCAATGATAGCCTGAATGAACGGTACATATGAGGTTAGTCCAGTTCTCATTTTGATGGTTAAGGTGGCATATTACTGTCTAAATCCCAAAACGGAAGCTTAAATGAGAGCAGGGTGACCTATATTAAGCATAAGCAGGTGCCATCTTAAATTGATAGACTCAAAAAATCAAATCCAATAATTATGCAGTGGTTACAAATCTGCTCCCAAACTTTTATAAAACTCCAAATGCAGGGACAAGTGCCAGGTATTTGAATCTCTACAGTTTCTTTTCAAGCTCCTTCCTGATACCAGAAGGGCTAGGAGCAAGTTGCTATGAATAAAAGTTGAGAATCTGGCATAACTTAGTAAACTTTCAGAAGAAACATCAGCTATTTACAGGACTTACAACATGTACAAAGAGGAAAGAAAAACAAGTAATTGAAGATGCAAACACAAGTAAAAAACTCACTAGATAACATGAAGAAAAAAGTACAAATATTGTAAAACGCAGCAGCCACTAGATGGGCACAGTCAGTTAAAGAATTTTACCAGTTTTGACCGGGATTTCAGAGATCAGAAAGAAACACCTGATACAATTGTAAAATTTTGCATGGTATAGGACAAAAAAGAACCCACCTGCTAGTACAGAAAAGGCTATGAGAGACAGAGTGGAAGTGCATGTCAGGACTGCAACATAAGTTTTAATCAAAGTAGAATTTTTGCTTCTTGTTCCTCAGTAACTGAGGCCATGCTATTTCTTTTTGTGAAAAGACAGTATGAGTAAATCAGGTTGGTTTGGATTTAAGTGAATGGGAGAGGAGGGGAACGGATGGGTAATCTGTTCCACTGGGATAGACCCAGAAATCTCTTGATGAACTCCATACTTCATTTGATTATAGAAGGAATTTTTTTTTCATATTATTTGAGAAAAATATATGGGTTAACCCTGGTCAGCAGCTAAGTCAAGGAGCTAGGAGGAGCCGTGCTTCTGTACCAACTATTTCTGAAGCAGCTCAACCCCAACTCGTATGTTACTACTATCTTTTTTATTCAGAGTGCTGTGGGCCTCAGGTCTTCTATACCCCCAAAGGATTGGGATGTTATGATGCTCATCTTTGACTCCCCAAAACTGGATCTCTCATGAAGGTCCTTTGACCCTGCTTTGCTTTATTGAAAAATCATCTTTCAGAAAAATCTGGATTATTCTCTTCCCTTTCTCAAATACTTCCTCAGCTGTGTTGCCCCAAACTAGATGTGACCAGTTGTGGGTTAACCCTGATCAGCAGCCACTTGCTCACTCCCCCCATCCCCAGTGGGACAGGGGAGAGAAAATGAAGAGTAGAAGCAATAGAACTCATGGGTTGATATAAAGACAGTTTAATAAGCAAAGGAAAGAGGAAGAAGGGGGGGGGGGGGAACCAAAACAAGTGACGCGAAAGCAATCACCTCCTACAAAGAGACTGATGCCCAGCTTGTCTTGAAGTAATGGCTACCTTCCAAAAAACAGCCCTTCCCTCAGTTTTTATTGCTGAGCATAACATTATATGGCATGGAGTATGCCCTTGGTCAGTTCAGGTCAGCTGTCCTAGTTGCACACCCTCCCAACTTCTTGCACACCCTCAACTGGGTGGGCACACAGAGTGGGGAAAAAGAGAAAGCCTTAATGCTGTGAAAGCACTGTTCAGCAATAGCCAAAACTGGTGTGTTATCAACACTGTTTTAGTTACAAATTCAAAACACAGCACTATACGGGCTATTACAAAAAAAAAAAAAAAATCCGTACCAGCTAGAGGCAGTATAACTATAAAGAATTCACTCTTCACGATTAAATTCTGTCTTTGAACGGTGAGCAGACTAATGACTACAGCAAATGACTAAGACATTCAGTCATTCCTAGCCAGGATGAGAGAAATTTCTTTAGATAAGTAAGTCCCAACAACAAAACAAACACTTTTGCCCCAGTATCACCTTGAAAGCAACAAGGAAGACTGTTGACAAGGAAGCAGTATGAAAATAAAGGTAATGCAAAACTCATAATCTAATGAATTTCAACTCGCGGAGACCCAGATGACCTCCCAGAATACTGACTCAAAGGAGAAATGAAGTCTCATCAGAAAAATAGTTTCAGATTGAGCATGGCACCATGTTTTTAAAAATAGAGAAGGGTAGCAACATACTACTAATACTTAGACCAGTAAGTAGATAAATGATCAGGGTAACTGCAGGTACAGTAATCAGGCCTCAATACTACACGGGAACAAAAAAAAACAACCCCGAAACAACAACAAAAAAAAGTTATTCAGAAGAGATGTCTGCAAGAGTTGGAATTTAGGAAAACAAGCCCCCTATAATTTTTCAGAGGCAGGTCTATATGTTTTTATCTGATAACTCTGATTTTATAGACAAAAGAGAGACTTCAAATCTAACGCACCTAGGCTATACTAAGCCATTCATACGGTACAATGGAAGAAATTGCTATTAAACCAAAAAGAAACTGAAGATTAGTAAACAGCTGTAAAGGAGAACTAAACTAAAAAGCCCAAGTATCTGTTTTTGTTGTCTTTTGGTCAATCTGGATAAAGAAAGATCTCCTTGAAATGTTTCTGAGGACTAAAACATTCAATGCGAATTAATAAATTTTGTGGATGATATGAAATCATAACACACTTTAAGAATCAGATGACCTTGAGAGTGAAGGTAACAGAAATGGAATTAATTTTGATAGGACAGATCATTGCGTGATGCCTTGCAGAACAAAACAGAGCCTCATAATGTGGAAATAACGAGGGAGTGAGATATCTGGGAACATTAGCTTGCCGCTGAAAGTCTCTGTTCATATTATGCAGCTCTAAGAAGCAGAAAGATGGCATTAGGATGTTTGTTCCTGGAGAGAAAGGGAAAAGCACATTGTACTACTGAGATAATCTCTGGGCCAGCACATCAACACCAGACATCCACACTCAGGAAGGAAAAGCTGACACAAAGCAGATGCAGACCAGGGCTATCAGGATGACCGGAAAAGAGAAAAGGTTAGCTCACTCAAGCTATCAAACAAATACTGAAAGAGGACTGGGTTGCTCCCCACAAATATGGCTTAAGGATGCGGGAGGTTAACAGTGCAGAAAAAGAATAATGTAAGCTAAATACCACTAGCACAAGAACAACAGTGTCTACAGTGACTGAAAATACAGGTATTTGATATTCTGAAGCTGCTTCTAATTGCTTTGGCAGATTAAAAATACCTAAGAACTTTATAAATTGAACAAGATTCATCTCAAAAAGAGTACATTATACTGCCACTAGAAACAGTATGAATTTATTTCAATGACACAGGAACTCCTTTCTAGTCCTATTTCCTGACATTAGAAAAAAAGTAAAATTTTCAAAACAGACTGTCTTATTGTGATGGTGTGCTCTCCCCAGCCCCCAACCTGACCTTTATCTCCTGTAACCCTGTCCCAGCAATAATCACCCATGGTGGTCATAAAGGGTGTGTCTGGTTGTGATGGCAAAGTGGATTTGGGGGAGACAGATAACATGATAGCCCACCTAACCACAGTACTGATACTACGGTCAATATGCAAATATGACTATAAATCAATCGTCTTACCCCTATAAATAGTGAATAACCCAAGAGCCCGTTGAGCTCTCCTGCACAGCAGTGGGCTGCATGCCAGGATCTCCCCTTGAGTAGGGATGCCTCTCAAGGTTACTCCTTGAGGTTGAGAGATTCCTTGCCGCAACAGATCCTCGGTAAGTGATTAATAGCATGCTAAACTTTGAAGCTTCACTAAGATTATATCTTAGATTGATTGTGCACATATAATCCTTTAGACATAAACTGTTGACCATGTCTGGAACTAGGATTGATTGGATCCGGTCGCACCTAGACTCCTCTCTGAGAAGGAGTTTAGAAAGCAAATGGGCCCTCTCTGAACCTCGTGACTCAATGAGAGGGTCTCCCTGATAGTTTTGTACCAAGTGTACCTTGCCATCGAATCTTGTCAAACCACTGTCGCATTTACTATCAAATTTTGTTAGAATCACTGTTTTATATCAATAAATATATTGCTGTTTCTCTCTTACGAGTGAAGTACATCACTCCATCTGTAACACTTATAGACCAATGTCTCCTCTCTTCCATCACGGCTTGAGAAACACACTGCAGAGCTATGCTACCACAGGCTGCAAGGAGCATTCACTAGACAAGGAGGAAGCCAGTATCTTGCAGCAATATGCAAAGGCTTCTGTTTAAGCAGGGTAGCACCAGCCAGCAACCTTTCCCAAAGGAGTTCTCAGCTGAAAATCACCTTCCAGGGAGGCAGGATCTGAAAATTCAAGTACGCACAAAAGCAAACATGAACTAAGTTAATAGATGTCATAGACTTAACTTGTATTTATTCAACCACAATTGAATTCTTTGACATAAAGAATCATTAGCATTTCCTTAATTATAGGGCTATCAGCATTGTCCATACTTAGGACTCATACTTTCACTCAGAACAACAGCCTACACATTCATGTGAACGGGGTTTTTTTGCCATATGCATTGCTTATATGTACTAATAAGGCCATGTAAGGATTAGGAAAGTTATTTGACTCTTAAGTGAATCTTTCATCTTTAATCCATATATTTAGGAAGGAAACCTATTGTCACATAATTTCTCTCCTTCTAACATGTATTCTTACAATAGTCTTAATTTCGACATAAAGCAAATTTATCCTCTTCAGTTTCAAAGCCAACAAAAATTTGGACTTTGGAAAGAAAGTGTTTCAGAACAAAACGGCACATCACGAGAGAAAATCCCCATATTTTTGTTGCTCTAAATCCATGCCTTCAACTCGTTTAATCTGCGTTTTCAGTTACTGATGAGAACAGATGTGAATTTATCTCAGAGAAAAATGACTGATGATAAGGGACTACCAGTTGCCATAGAAAGCAATCTCTAGCACAAATTGGGAGAAAAGTGAATTTCATTAGGAAACTGACCAAAAAGTAATTTAAATCCTAAGAAAATTTGCAGTGCTTTGAAATGAAGCCTCTAGTTACATTACGAGTTACATTTCATAGAGGTGTAAACATATAAAAAGAAGGAATTACCATCTCTGAAGAACAGCAGAACAAGAAAACTAGGGGTAATGGCCTCTAAGGTTTCTGTACTCTTCCAATAATACTTGTGTTTGGCCTTTCATTTCAGATAACTAGCACACTCATAAGAAATACCCACATATTACCAGAAATAATATGCTACAAACAATTTATTTTTAGGAGTTAAGTCAAGGCAGATAGCTTCTACTTAGTCTTCTTATGCACAACATATTCTAACTGAATTTCAGGACAGGAAACAAAAAGCTGTCTGAGTACCTGTATTATATCATCAGAGTTAATGGTGAATAGCCACGGAACCTCTATCTCTTTGAGAACATTGTTCAGAACAAAACCATTACTCATTTTTCACTTGCATTCCATGAGTTCTCTGTCTCTGCCTGTAATCTTACAGCATCTCATCACATGAGGTCTTGAGAGACAAGAACTATGTCCTGGTGCTTATTTTAGCTTCTTAATCCCTAACAGTGACTTTCACGAAGTGTTCTTTAAAGGGACAGTAAGGTCAGAAACTACAAATCAAACAAATGGCTTTCATGAATTAAAAATAAAGTACTACAGATCAAATATACCTATCAAGTACACATAAAGCTGTGATTTTTGTAGTGGTTGTAGTGTGTAACCCCTCAAACTGAAGTTATCCAAATATATAAATATACAAAAAGCCCCACTTTTTCTTACCAAAGAATGTAATAAACATCAGAAATAGTACATTCTGTTAAGACATACATGCAAAGCATATAACAATATTACACCACAGGTAAGGACACCAGTGCTTCTCAAATCACATTTAGTTTCATTGTGGTTGCATTAACATTTCCTCAAAACTCAAGCGCAGCAAGAAAGTTAGAAAAAGAATGCACAGGCTGAACACGCACCCTGCTCAGCCAGCCTGCAGCTCGTGTGCTCCAGTAGGCAAGGATGTGAAAATACCACTAACTTGCCTAGCCTCTCGCTGCTCAAACTAAAAGGGTGCCCACAAAAAAAACCCATTACCGGCTTCCTACTCTGTAGTCCCAGTGGCTCAATATAACATTGCAGAAATACTTCGCACAGAGGTAACTAGCTTCTTGCTTTTGCATGTCTGCTGCAACAGTGTTATACTCTTAGAATTATTTGCATTGAATAATTTTCCTAGGAAACATACGTTTAGCTTACACGGTACATGGCAACCTTGCATAATCATCAGGCTCAGAGTTTACGCTCTTCTTTTCAGTTTCCAAAAAGACAGCCTCTGCCAGTTACCAAAGGCAGGCTGTGTTTCTCTGGTAACCAAGACATTTTCCTATTCAATGCTTTGCAAATTATGAAAAGTAGCAGTCAGACATACCATTTCAAGTAGGTAAAGGAATAGATATTGCTTCTTTTAAAAGGCACAATCTGACTTGTCACAGCAGTAGCAAAATAAAAACCCATCATGAAAACTAGGCATGCATGTGTTGGGAGTAGAGAGGTATCACAAGATCAGACGCATACGCATTATTGATATTTCTTTCAACTTTATCCCAAATATTTCTAGCACAACAGAGTCACAGAAAAAAACAGGAAAAACTTCAAGATTGAAGCAGGGGATACAATATTACACAAAGTGTATCAGGTACCAGAATTTTCTCCCATTAAAAACTGATTAAAACTGTACAGGAATCCCAGAACAAAAAAGGCAGCCTATTGTAAGAATTGGTGATTTCCTTGAACTTAGCTAGAGAATTCCTTTCTGAATTATCTTTACCACCTTTGTTGCCTCAATTTTCTCAAAATTAAAGATACACAGGACCCATGTGACTGACTGACTTGGATGCAGTGTTTATCGCTTGCAAAGTGATGCATACAAAGTCATGCTCTTCCCATCCTCTAGGCCATACACACTATGGATTTCCAACTGATTGAAATACTCTGATTTAAACCATGCAGGCTGACATTTTCCCTTTGCATTAGGAAGACTTACAGCTTTTTAAGATCAACCCTTCTTGATGGTCATTTGGACTTCTCACAGGACTTCAGCCACTTGAAATTAAGAGAAGCACAGTAAGAGCCCCAGTTCTGGTTGCTGTATCAGATTCATCAACGGCAGACTGCAGAGCTGTTAGGTTGCCAGCTGGCACTCTGCCTGAGGTCTTTGAGGTTCTGTGCAGGCCATTTGGATCTTCTCTAAAAGTCTTGCCTAAAAAGCTGGAAAGCGGAAAGCCAGTGCAAATAAACACTATTTAGCATTTGAATTTACCAACCTTATTTGAAGGCTTAGACAATAACCTCCTGTGTTATCAACACTGCTGCTTCAATGACTTTGCAACAGCTTGCACCACAACAGAACCAAGAAGGGACAGGAAGAGCCTAGAGGTACTCTAGTGCTCTCTCACTATGGGCCTGTTATTTGAACACTGTGTAATTTTTACCAGTTCAGATCTTTCTCCAACTGTAATTGCCATGTAGCCTGATAGGAGTGGAAGAAGCAATGTCAGCAAGTTCAGCTGCAGGACAGAAATCACTCATGACCTAGGTTGCTGTGAGCATCATTCCTTCCAATTTTTTTCTGACTGACAAGGGTGTGACTGAGAAGCTTGTGAAAAAAACAGCACAGGAGCAGAGGACAACACTCCAGCCAGATGGCATGCAAAGGCTCCTCCAACAGCCTGGCTCTGTGGGATGAAGCTTGCGTGGAGGTTTCCACAAGGACGAACTCAACTCAGAGTCCTACAAATCCATATGTTGCAGCACACCAGGTCACTCCTTGACACAGTACAGCAGTGGGCCAAGCAAGTAGATCTTAAAGTTCAGCAAGGAAAATTTTGATTTATGAACTTTGTGCAAGAGGTACATCCTCTTGCAGAGAAAGATGAATGGGAGGGAGCAGTGCTTCTTCTACAGAAAGTCCAGATCAAGGGGTCAGATCCAAACCTGAAGAGGAAGTCTCTCTCTGCTCTTTGTGTCCTGGTTCCGGCAGGGATAGGGTTAATTTTCTGGCACGGGACACAGGTATTCTATACCAAGTGAAGCCATGCCCAGTCCATAGGAGGGAGCTGGCCCAGGGAGGGGGGTGGGGGGTGCGGTCGGTGAGAGCTGGTACAGTAACCGTGTTTGTACATTCCTCCATCAGTGTTATTGTTCTCCTTTTCCTTTGCTGTTGTGTTAAACTGCCTTTATCTCAACCCACGAGTTTTGCCTTTTTCTTCCGATTTTCCCCCACTGCCGTGGGGGTTGAGTGAGCGGCCGTGTGGTTCTTCGTTGCCGGCTGAGGCCAAACCACGACAGTTCTTAGCTAAGAAAAAATAGGCAAACACCAAAGGAAAAATAAATCTAAAACAAGATTCAAAACTCTGTTTTAAAATACACTTTGATTTTCAAACCAGAGCTGGCCATTTATTAAAAAAAGCCCACACAACTCAACAAGGAATGTGGACGGGAAGGAGGGTTTCATCTAACATCCCTAGGTGGGGGGCACAGAGGAAGCCCTAGGCTGGCCACAGAGCCCATGTGCCATCGCTCACCTTTTAGGTGTAGAGAGCAAAGGCAGGTCATGCAGCGTACAGAAACAGTCCCCAGGCAAGCACAGAGGATGCACAGGCTGCTGAAAGTGGAGCTCACTGGTAATTGCGCAAAGGCATGCTCTACGTAGAGGTAGCCTGTGACTGGCAAAGAATAATATGCTAAAAAGAACACTTCATAAATGTGCCATTTGGAATATTAAAGTCCAAACAAAACTACCACTTTAAAGTGATAACAACCACCTCCTCCCAACACCTAGTAATCTGTCAACATAAATTCAAGATAAAAATCACAGATTAGGAGAGAGGATGATATATTTTGTAGCTAAAAACCAAACCAAACAAACTAAGTCAATCCTACTCCCCCAGCTGATTCTGTACACTATAAGAATCAAATGCAACTTCAAGCTGAAATGTGATTTTTGCATTAGTCATAAGTAAACATTTGTTCCTGAAGATTGATGGTACACAGATTTCCACCCCCACCCCCGAAATATACACTTACATTTACTTAAGTTGGCCAGATCCTCAACTGGCATAAAAATAATCCTCGACTCCAGTGTAGTCACTGTTACACCATGCTGAGTTACACAAAATAAGGATTAGACTCGTCACACCCATTACAAAGCTAAAGCTTTATCTGTGGTTTGATCTTCTTGTCAATTTAACCTCAATACTTCCTTAGTCATAGAATTAAAACCTGCATGCACATATGTATGAACTAGCTAGTATAATAAGTGAAAAACATGTTGCTTTATTGAAACATTGTGGCTGTAATTTTGAAGGTCGACATTGCACAACGATAGTTCTGGTGCTTGCTGTGCCTCAGCTCCATGAATACGATCCATTTCATTTTCTTACAGAATGAAGACAACAAATGCTTTATTGATAAAAACTGTTTTACCCTTTTTGATGGAGTGTCATCAATGTTTTCTCAGATGAAATATACCAAACAAGATAAACTACAGACAGGTTAATACAGCCAAGCTTGCGTTCCTGTAACACAGCCAAGCTGTAATTGCTTTGGGAACCAAGATCAGAATCAGATTTACTGCAAGATCTTAAATGCACAAGCTTTCAATGTATCTTGAAAGTCAGAGTATATCAGATCCTCATAGGAGCTATGACAGGAACTGAGAACTTGTGGTTAAAACCTGTACATTAAGGCACGCCTCTAGTATTTAAGCAAGCAGCTATGATCTGGGTGGAAGCCCTGCATAGGACCCTTCCAGTTACTGCATGTGTACTGGCACATCACCTCATTTCCCAGCTTCCTCACAGTTCCCATTCCCATATTTCCCCTCCTTCTCAAAATGCACACTGATCATTCAAGTTTGACCAAATAGATTCTCTCTTTCTAACGTAATGCCCACAAAATGTAAAACAAAATTTTTCTTCAGGTGAAGAAGACATTTTAAGTCAGCATATGTATTCTTGAAACAAGACGTTTCAATTGATGCTGCCTTCGCTAGTGCAGTCCTGAGCTAGAGGGGTGGAACAATACGGAAACAAGTTTTGTTAATTTTTTTAGCCACTGTTCCTTCTAAACTATCTCCACGTTGAAAGTTAAAAGTAACCTTCCCTTCAGAAAAAAACAGCTGCACACTTCAAACATTTCATTTCACAGCTTTTTTCTGTCTTTTATCTCTACACAATCTGCCTACAAAACAGCTTCTTCTCTCAAAGTTACACAGCATGTGGAACAAAGCCAGCCTCGCAAGTGCAACGGGTTTAACACACTACAGATCTGCAGTAATCAGTGTTTTGAAATGCTCTTTTCAAACCCTTTGGGGAAATTAATTATTTAACAGCCACGTGTCAGAGATATTTGTCTCGCATTTGAAGGCTCCTCTTATCCTTCTTCCCCAAGGAATTTAGCAATATTCCTACGTTTCAACAAACCAGCAGTTTCTCGTGGCAACAGGACCAGTCAGTGCAGATAACAATCACAGAGGCATTTCCTCCTGCTCCTCTGTTCACCAGGACTGCTCCCAAAGGCCAGCACGACTGACTCCTTGTTGAAGACCTAATGAGGAACCGAAGGGAGCAGCAGGAATGACCTTCCAATTGTAATACCAGAATTCAGTAAAAGTGCCCTTCCAGACAGATAAGTTGGTCCCACGGGTTTCTTCTACTAAGATTTTTTTTGATATCTCAAGAAAGACGTCCTACAAAAGTACCCACCTGCACCAGGTACTGCTCATATATGAGAGCAGACAACCTTCCTATCCCCTTTTTTGGTCTCCCCTGTTTAAAAATGCAGTCATAATTACAGGACTTTTCTACAGCAACAAACCAATGACACAAGCTGGAAATAAAGGAGAGACTCCAGCATCCTGACTCTTTGTATGAAGGCCAGAGACAGCATTACCATTCCCAACCCATTTGGGACAAAGTACTCAACAGTATTTTCAGCCTTCTCATATTGTTCACAGGAACCACCTTTGAAATACAGTCCTGAACATTATCACAGCACTCCAGTACGCTACATAATACAGGAAGAACCTATCATACCACTGTTCTTAGTAGAGGTCCAATTCCCATCTTTCCAACATAGAAAAATAACTTTTCAAGAACTTATTTACATGGCACACACATCGAGTAGGAGCACATCAGGTCCTGCCTTACACATTACCTTTAAGTCAGTAAGTCCAACAGTGTAACCCACACAGCTTGGGATGCTCCTGGGACATTGTTTGCCCTTCTGCTCACCTGCACTTGCATAATAGTCTATTTGTCAACCGTCATTTGCTTTCCACATGAAGAAATCTCTCACTTCCTATCAGAATAAGGCCCATATCTCAAAGGCTCATTGATCTGTCATTCCAGCCTTTCTAATTCTCACCTGAGGACCGCATGCACCTACAGGAAGCTACAAACTACCGCCATACAACTAAGGAAATTTAAATCACCTTTCAGGAAACCTTGAATTTTAGGCATGAATTAATGCAGATTTCTAGCACTGAGTCAGAGCCTATGAAAAAAAAAGGAAGACAAACTCCATGGTAAGCTTCAATCCAACTAGAAATTTTCTGAACTCTCAGCATTTAAAAAAATACTGAAAATATAGTGTCATACTAAAAGGAAAATGTACCGTGGTCTCAATTTTAAACTCTAGATAGATGAAGAATGTCTGGAAACTAAAGAGGTATGTCAGCTATTTTGCCTGTTTATCTTCCTCCTCCTTTATGAGCACAAAAGGCAATACATGTTCAAATAATAAAACTTTAATTGATATATTTTGGTGGGTAGGGCAACTCATTGACAAAAATTCAGCTGAGATCAGTTTGCATTCAATTTCTGAAAATATAACCCAATCCAGCCAATGAATGCACTTTTCTGTACTGCAAGGTTAACAGCCCCCTCCCTATCTTTTGCCTTTGTACAAAGAATAGCATTACAAAAATCTATCACATAGGCCCTAAAGATAAATGGTTTGAGTTTGAAGGAAGTTAACAGATTCTTTAGTTCTGTATAGCTAGCTTGCCAATACAGAGTTCTCAGCAAACTACAGAGTATTAGCACATTGCACATCTTTAGATGAGACACCATATGAGCTAGGGAAAAAGCCTGGAAAATGTCAGAGAATGGTATGAGTTTATTTGCCTTAAGAAAAAAAAAAAATCCAATAAAGGACTCTCCACACATTTGAGGGTGGTACAGGAAAGGAGCTCCTTTACAGCAGCAAATCTATATTAACGAGGGCCCCTGTCAAAAGCCTCCCAGCTGCAGATCTCCCACGCTTCCCGAAAAACGAAGGGTAAGCTTCTTTAGAAATGACAGTGAGAAATTAACTATGTACAATCACTCTGTATTTCCTCACCTAACAGGCAGCAGATACATTCATTCATCAAAATCTTTCATTAGCAGTACATATTGATTCCTGGATTTTTTTGTTTTAACAGAGCCATTTAAGTACCAATGAGCAGTAAGAAATTTATGTACAATGAAAAAACCCTCATGTATTAGGAAGCTCACTTGTTTTTTAACTTTCAAAGAAAACCCCACACTCAGAGACGCAATATACTGGAGATTCAATTTAGAAATACAGCTAAGTGAACTGAAGAATAATCAGACTGAAGTGTAATTCCCGCTTCTTTAATGCCATGAGAGAAAGGAAATGTTAGTTGACACTCCAATGCAATTTGCTTGAGTACAGAAAAAGCACACAGATCTAAAATACTAATAAAAGTGGGCTAACAGCAGAGCAAAACAATCTACCCACAAACAATTGCATTGTAATCTCTTATACCTCTATCCCTTTGTGGTTCCTTATTTTGCTTCAAACATTATTTCAGCAAGGACCAAAACGGGTCTGGCAAAAGGGTAACTGCCTCCCCAAAACCAAGCAGAGGAAAGAATTATTTTGCACACATTTCCATTTGGTTTCTTATCCAGAGCTAAAGGTTTCCTACTTCTGAACACAGCGTTGGAAGAAACACGTTTAAGCATAGACTATGCCAAGATAGATGTAAAGAATATTCAGCAACATACATTTATATTGCCCAAGAAGACCCTGCTACCTTGCAAGCATCTCCAAAGTGAGAAATCCTCAAGTAAGAAGCCTTAACCAGAAGGTTGCAAATAAGTCACAGGAAATAAGGACCCAGCCATAAAGGAGTACCAAGCACGTGCACTCAGAAGCTCTTCATCTCAAGTGTCACACTGAAAGACCCCAAGTACCTGCTGAAAGGAAGTACTGCTTCCTACCAGTTTGGAAATCCTCCTGCAAAGAGTAATTCAGAGACCTGATACTTTCAGTAGACCAGCTGCTGAAATCCTGACAAGCCCTAAAACCTACTCCACAAGAACTTGCTGCTATGTGAGTTTCATGCTTGTGGGAGACGAAGAATCACCTAAGTATACACTTTCAGTGGTGCACATGGCTCAAAAGGGAGCAAAGAGGTAGAAGATGTAGCCAACCAATAGCAAATAAGACAATACACTGCACCTCACTTGGATGTTACACCAGTAGATCGATTCCCTGACCAAACACAGGAGAATTCAAAATTCCCCCAGTAGTTCTGCCTATGGAGGTAGTGTTCTTTCCCAGACAGGGTTGGATTACTGCTAGTTTGTATTTGCTTGTAACTGGTGATGGTGATCAATGAGCTACTCTCTGCATCTTTTCAGAAAGGTTACACAGGATCAAGAGGCTATCCTTCAGATTTGGTACCATCTTAGCAATTAAAATCAGCCCTATAGCTAAAAGGGGATTTCTACAACTGTGCAGTGTCTCTTAAGGAGAATTTGATCCTCTGATTGTGATATTTACCCTTAACGAATAAGCAACTGTAGCACAAAACTTGTACAAACATTAATGTCTTCACATTCTGTGCTATGACTTGGACCACTAGATATCACATTCCTGAGTTATGTCATGTCATGTCAGGTGGAAGTACTTTCATAGAGTCAAAGAATAGTTTGGGTGGGAAGGGACCTTTAAAGGTCATCTAGTCCAACCCCCTTGCAATAAGCAGGGACATCTTCAACTAGATCAGGCTGCTCAGAGGTCCATCCAACCTGACCTTGAATGTTTCCAGGGATGGGGCATCTACCACCTCTCTGGGCAACCTGTTTCAGTGTTCCACCACCCTCATTGTAAAAAAATTCTTCCTTATATCTAGTCTAAATCTACCCTCTTTTAGTTTAAAACCATTACCTCTTGTTCTATCGCAACAGGCCTGCTAAAAAGTTTGTCCCCATCTTTCTTATAAGCCCCCTTTAGTACTGAAAGGCCACAATAAGGTCTTCCCGGAGCCTTCTGTTCCCCAGGCTGAACAACCCCAACTCTCTCAGCCTGTCCTCATAGGATAGGTGTTCCAACCCTCTGATGACTTTTGTGGCCCTCCTCTGGACCCACTCCAACAGGTCCCTGTCTTTCCTGTGCTGAGGGCTCCAGAGCTAGACGCAGTACTCCAGGTGGGGTCTTACACAAACACTCCAGATTTACCCCAGTTCAGGAATCTAGGAAGCTAGCTGGCCAGATCTAATGACTTAGCAAGAGGTGCTAGAAACTTTGTGATGTGAGATGCTAGACACCAAACAGAATGTGGTTCACCTTCTATTGCTTCCCTGTCATCCCTCTCTCCAGTCTGCGGGCTATCACCATCACCCTTCTTCAGATCAGGAATCTGAGGCAAAAAAAAAAAAAAGGAAAATGAAGACAAACAACCTCTACAAAGGCTCCAGCAACAGCAAAATACAATCAGTGACAGTGAAGATGCTCTTTTCATTAAAGTTCAAAGTGCCACTCTAGCTCTTCACCAGTCTTGGATAGAAGGCATCAGTACCAAAAGTTTTTTTCACAGCCACGTCCCCAGAAAACAGTCTCCTTAACCTAAACTAAGAGCTGGTCATAACAGATTATAGCCCTTTTAGGTTAATTAGCAACTCTGCTAAAGGTCACGCACAGATGTCATTCAATCACACCTTCATGAACAGAATAGCATGATGCTCGCGCAGCATGCCTGCAATCAGCATACAGTCCTGGTTGATCCACTAAAGCTCACCATCATACCTGAACCACTATGAAAACTGGAACAATGCCTGCAAGAGGCATAAAATGAGAGGGACTGAAATGTTATTAGTTCATACAGCAAGTTAATGGTAGTAGGGAAAATATGGAGGTATTTGCTAGGCACTGCAGAGAACTTATTCATAGTGATGAATATAATTCCACTAACACAATCTGAAAAAAAGGGAGTTCAAGCTGTGATGGATGCAGAGAACAAACACATTATCTTACTCTACCAGTAAAATAATGGAGAACCTGCTGTAGTGATTGGCTCCTTCTGTCTTTCCAAATTAGAGAAGTTCAAGGTTTGGTGTCAGTGGGAAACTGTACAGATAACCAGCAGCATTGCCCCAAGTACATAACAGGTATAAAAGGGTATTAGGAAGCAGGCTGGAGGAAGGTGTTAAAGAATTAGAGTAGGCGACACTTTAGAGTAGATGACTTCTACTCTAACAAAACATCTACATTGTCAAAGCAAAGGAAACTAATAGTTTTTGAAGGAAAAACTCATTTCAGGGTGAGAGAGATCTGCCTGGACCCTTTGGAAGGCTTCAAAAAGGAAATCAACCATAAGAGTAAATATGATTTACCAGAAAGAAACTGTGTATGCTTGTATGTGGTCATGCACACACAAGCTTGCGGCACAGTAATTCAGACAACTCAACAGTAGGATACTGAGGCACGTGCCATCATATGACAAGAGAATACTCAGCAATAAAAAGGAAACATTTCAAAATCACATCCACAAACAAAAATGGTGTGATCTCCCCAATACCCCTAAAATGGATCCTGACTGATTTTATGAAGGGCATTAGACAGCCTATCACTTGAAGAGTCAAGAGATTCATCTTTCAATATTATGGCATACATCCCTAAGTGTAGTTTCCGGCACCCTGCCCCTAGAAGAAGACTCAGACCCCAGAATGAAGCAAGTAAGAGCTTGAAAACACACCAATACGGGCCGCAGTGTACTTCATTGCTTGAAACATTTAATCTACTGATCCCTCAGTATTATTTTATGAACAAATACCAACACATTTTGTTTACCAACAGACATGTTTTTGCGAGAGGTACAATCCAGAGAGCTCTTTGCAAGACTGCTGACTACTAGTATGTTTTGGGCAAACAAAAACAAAACCTTGAAGTCATAAAATTTAGATATGCAGACTGTTTAAAATTGAAGCCTAGTTTCATCCCACATTAACAGATTTATTTTTTTTTTAAACACCAAAAGGCAATCTAGCTGTAGAAGCTAATAATATACTACTACAGAGTTCATAACTTGTCATATATTATTTTTAAATCAGAAGAATACCAACTGCTGCCCCTACTTTGATGACTTCAGTAAATCAGATACTACTTTCTCACATTCTATTGTCCTTGCTAGCAACAAAAGGTGAGGTCACTCCTGTCACTTTGCTTATTTTTCACTAGATCTTTTTTATGATGCGGTGCTAAGTACGTGACTACACTACTTAAGCAAGTTAGAAAATTAAACATTACTGTATGATGACATATATGCTCTTATCTGTTCCAAGCATATTTTATATTTAACAAAATCTGTCACACAATATACCCCTATGAATTTAATTTTTGAGAGCAAAAGAATCCAAAGATTCAATGATATTCACCATTCTAAATTTCAGAGAAAGCTAATCATCTACCTTATTGTACACAGCTCAATGATCAACACCAACAACTAGAACTTACAAGCAAGACACCCCCTGAGTCTGACATGTAAACACCTACTTCAGATTTGCAGGGAACATGGGAAGAAACCTAAGACTACATTACAGAAAAGAGGTATGGCAATGGTTTGTCTAGAGACACCCAAGGTAGCCCGAGTGCTGAGAATAAAATTGCCACAGCAGCATGCAGGCTGCAACAAACACCTCACTGCCCGGGTAGGTACTTGGGTACCTGCCTACTCAGATCTCCATGCTACCATAACTATCCTGCCCTCAGTAGCAGAGTTTATCTAGATCAAAACTAACATGGGCATTTCCTTAGTATGCTCTATTTCTACAGTCATCCCCATGGCGTGGCTTGAGGGAAAACAAGGAGGCTAAGCTGATGGGCTAGCTCTCCAAAGGTTCAAATCAACATTTTCTCTTTGCATGACTATCAAATCTAGCCTCCAATTTTCCCTCAGTACTTGCTGTAAACTTTTCATAGTCTTTACCAGTGGCTTCGTATAGATGTGATGTGTGGAACCAAGAAAACAAAGGTTTATGTAGGTAAGTTGCACTTCAGAAAAAGTAATTTTGCACACATTACTCAAAACAACGTTGCAAACAGGCTAAGAAAGCAGTCCTAAGTGCTCTATGAAATCTACATGGACAAACATAACTCAGTTTGCTTTATAAATAAAACACGACAGGATTATATTAAGGACACTGTGGCATACTTTGAACAACAGCAGACTGCTTCCTCTGCAGTGTAAAATGGCAGTAGAGGGAAGTGGAGGAAGAAGTAAGCCCTGCCTCTCCAGGGCCCTCTTGCTTCCCACCCCTTCCCACTTACTCAACTGCACCAGAGGAGAGAATTCTCCTCTCTGCCCCAGCACCACCTTGGTACAAACAACAAGCAAAATGGCCAAGGGCTCCTCTGAACTCTGAGTGGGCAGTGCATGCAGGGAAACAAAATAATCTTGAAGATTAACGTGGCTCTGATACTATCACAGAGCCTTATTTGGATGCCCAGTTCTCACATTGCAAAGCCTATAGTTGTACGTGGAAGGAATTAGCTTTACTGTCTAATAACAGTCAGATGATGAACTTGAAGCAGTTCTCAATTTCCTCTGGTTTTGTTTCTAGAAAGCTCTGTCGTAAGAAGAATCAGTTTCCATCTTGTTTTTGCTGCACTCAATGAGCAGGCATCAGGGTGCCTCTTTCCATGCAAAGAAGGACCTTCCCCTCAGAGGGATTTACAAACTGCAGCCTACATAGTGTAACTTTACCCAGAGGTGTAATAACACCCCTTTCATAGCACAAGAATAGGTATTAGTACTACTATAATTTATTTATGAAGGCAGATTAGAAGCTAAGTCAATTGCTTTTAAAGCCCTTGTGCCCCTGTCCATGCAACTGTGCCATTGTTGGCAGCTCTTTTGTTTATGCGAGGTTCACCTCATGCAGAGTCAGCAGGAGGCCAGTATGCCGCTCACCCTGAGAGCACAAGGTGGATCTCAGTACAAGGAGAAGATAATTTTCCCCCAACACAGTGGTAGCAAAAGGACAAGTTATCAACCACTGCTCCACTCACAGGCAAATAGCTTCCTAAGTAAACACACTCAGCACCACTAAAGAAGCTGTTTGTCCCGTATGTGTGTGTCTCATTCTCATAGTCTTGGCTCACGGCAGAGCGATGTCTCAAAGAGCCCACAGGAGCCCAGCACGCTCTGCTCACCCTGGGGTAGCACTGCACCAGTCTACCAAGCACAAAATGGTTCAGGAAGTGCAAGCCACTTTCCCTCTACCTCAGAAAGCTACGAAGCCATGTGCACAAATGGCACTAATACCCAAAACAACCTGTGTTTGGCCAACTTTACGAGCTAGTGCAGAAAAGCCACGTGTTGGTTTGCTGTCCTCAGAAGGAAGAGGAAGGGGGAGCAGGAAGATGTATTGCCACCTCTTCCAGTTCAGGCACAAAACAGCATCCATGAGAATTGTGATGTATTCCACACTAAGTGCTTCCTTCCTCGGCATACATCTTGGCTCTCAGTTTTCTGGAAAAAGAGACTAAGGACAAGATGTCCCTAAATTATTTAAAAATAAAAAATAAGATTGATTGCTTGCCCAACCTTTGTTCTAATGCCATCTTCCAAGCACACTTATTTTTAAAATTTTTATTGCTATCACCTTGTTGAGGTTTGCAGTGTTCAATTTCCTTATTAGAGGTGCACTCTGAGGAGTTCAGTATTAGAGTTTATCAGGGTTGTCATTTTACCACAGGGGGATTAACAGGCAGTTGAACCAGTCAGTGAATATATACTTGGAGCCAGAAAATATTTTCTGAAAGTTAGAAGCCCAAAGGTTTGGGGTTTTGTTTTGTTTGTTGTTCTGTTCTGTTTCTTTAAACTTAAAACACAACAGAGGGTGTGTAACCCTTACTAGTCTCTTAGTTCATTTCAAGACCAACACTGACAAAAGTCTGTTCTTTTCAAGTTGAATGTCCACTCTCGGCAACTAACACTCTTCAGTAAAGGCTGAGAAATACATAGGAAGGAGGACTAGAACTAACCATTACCTTAGAGTTATTTATCAAATGGGATAATGGGATCAAACAGGAAGAGTTTATTCATAGTAAAACATGAAAAGCATCCTGGAGATACAAAAGCAACCCAAACTGCAATCTGGTAAATGGCTAACGCACCCTGTGGGGAGCAGGAGATTCAAGCTGAATAACGGCTGAACGTTTACCCAATTCAAATTTCATAAAAAGACACGGCAGACAAATTGGTGGTTTATCAGAACCAGTATTCATTTCTTTGCAACACGGCCATTAGAAAGTTCTCTCCAATGCTAATACATAATGAAGCAGGTCAGTAGAGAAGCTAAACTCACCCTATCTGACCAACCCAGGATTCACAATTGGTTTGAAGAAAGGCAAGAACTTCTCAATACCAATTACTGAAGGTAACTTGGTGTGTGCCATTACACTTGCTCCATTTCATTAAAAGCAAGTTGTTGCCCTAGTGAATCCTTTCCACTGTAAATTCAAACTGGAAACCAGGTTTCTACCTCTTCTCTAACTTGCGCTGATGAAGAGAAATTTGAAGTCTACGGCTTTAGCCCGCTGGATTGTCAGCGGTTACAGTGAGAAGCTGTAGTGTTGTTGCCATACTCACAGCAGGGAAGTAGTGTGACATAGCTACATTGTCCTCAGCTACCAAACCACAGTTACTCCATGCAGCCATTTTATGGTATGAAGCTGGCGAAGGATCTAGAGCACAAGTCTTATGAAGAGTGGCTGAAGGAATGGGCATTGTTTAATCTGGAGAAAAGGGGGCTGAGGGAAGACCTTATTACTCTCTACAACTACCTGAAAGGAGGTTGCAGTGAGGTGGGGGTTGGTCTCTTCTCCCAAGTAACAGGTGATAGGACAAGAGGAAATAGCCTCAAGTTGCACCAGGGGAGGTTTAGATTGGATATAAGGAAAAATTTCTTCACCAAAAGGGTTGTTTAGCAATGGAACAGGCTGCCCAGGGAAGTGGTTGAGTCACCATCGCCAAAGGTATTTAAGAGATGTATAGATGTGGTGCTTAGGGACATGGTTTAGTGGTAGACTTGACAATGTTAGGTTTATGGTTGGACTCGATGATCATAAGGGTCTTTTCCAACCTAAATGATTCTTTGAATACTATTACTTGAGCTAGTCTGGCTTGATTCATGTGAACAGATAAACACCCCCAACTCAAGCTGGACTGCTGAAGTGAGAACAAGTCATTAATCACAACAGCAGTTTAGCTTCCCAGCTGCAGTATGACAGCAGATGTTGCATGTGGAGAAGTGAGAATATTATGTTCTTATATTAGAAAGGAGGGAGGAAGAAAAGCAGTAGCAGAAAACTCCACATCTACTTGAAATACAAAAAAAAAAATTCCCAAAGAGCATAGTGGCAAAGATGAAATGCTCTCCCCTGATTTTATGGAATTATTTATCTCTACCTTTGACATCAAATGGAAGCTGACTGAACTTGCAAGATCTAAAGGCAGCTGCTGCTTTTATTCCATTCTTAAGTTAAACCATGCCTGCTGTATTTCACTCTTTGGTTGACTTGGTGACTCAGGCTGTACCAGCCACTCAGAGCAACACGATGCTTGTCACTGCCCCGGTTTACTCTGGGATAGAGTTAATTTTCTTTCTAGGGGTTGCTGTGTTTCAGATTTGGTATGAAAGGAATGTCAATGATGTATATTGGTTTGGTTGTTGCTAGGTGATGTTCATACTATCCAAGGACTTTTTTCAGCTTCCCATAGAAGCTGAGAAGGAGCATAGACAGAACAATGGAATGGTCAATGGCATGTTCTGTACCACAGACATCATGCTTGGTGTATAAATGGGGGTTGATCAAGGGGCAGGAACGCTCATTCACTGCTCAGGATGGGCTGGGCAACCAATTGACCAGGTGGTGAGAGTGACTTGTGTTGTGTATTACTTTAGCTTGTAGATTCTTTTACCATTATTTTCCTTTTTCTGTTACTGTTCTATTAAACTGTCTTTATATCAACCCACAAGTCGTTTTTTTTCCTTTCCCCTCCTTTTCTCCCTACCCTTCTGGGAGGGGAAGGGGGAGAACTGTGCAAGCAGCTGCATGGTCCTAGCTGCCAGCTGGGGTTAAACCTCAACACTTACCATTGCAAAACATATGCCTCTTTACATTCTCAAAGGCTAAGCTTCATTGTCTCAAACTGTAGGCTGTTTCCACGACTTTCATCAGACCCATACAGACCCAACTTAAGTTATTAGTCAGCATACCAATGGCCCCCAAAAGGCATTATCTTACACGTACACTACTACAAAAACACATCAATTTTTATTAATTAGTCTACTGTGTTCTTCAGTTCTTCCAAATACTTTTTCGAATTAACCAGCATTTTCCCCTTTTCAAATATAACTCAGATAAGGGTGACTCATATCAAATGCTAGCTTGCTCTGTTGTAAAGCTAAAATAACTGTCTTTAACCTAGAGATAGTTTGTTCTGAGCATGATTGGGCAAAAAATCTCACAACACAACCTTTTACAGTGGCATCAACACAGAAGACTAGATGAGCAACCCCGAGCACAAAGCCATCTGCCCAACCAAGGGCAAGCATGAAGTATTACTCACTCTTACACAGTAGCCAGCCCCCAGTATAGATGAGACTAGATTGATGGCAGCTAAAGAATTCAGTCTGGAGATTCTAGAGTAGCTGATGTCTCTGCACTAAGTAGCCAAAAGGAAGAATGGGGCAGAAGGCATTGCATGAAAAATAATAACAATATACCTACATATACCTGTATACAGCTGTACAGTATCTTTTACATTCCATGGCTTCAAACATATACCATGCTACCAGGCAAAAGGCAAAAACCTGATCATATTCATGCCACTGTTCATACATAAAAATGGATAGTACTTGCAAACTCACCACTTCAGGGACATACATACAGACTGCAAAAATTAATTTTTTCAGCAAGAATGTCCTCTCTTGATTACAGAAATAATAAAACAGCACCCCCAAGATATTTAGGCCTACACATGCTGATACAGCTTTGAAATTTAAGTCAAAAGTATGTTTAAAAACAATGTTTTTAATAGTTGTACATCAGAGTCACTGATGAGAGATAAATAATCCATAGTGGCCTCCAATTTGAGGCATGTGGCAGATTTCTCCCTCAAGCAGTTTATTATGAATACTAACAATGCTTTCCCTTTTCAGGTTCCTAGTAGCAGGACAGGTGACCTGAAGGAAACCATTTTGCCGCATTTCTGCAACACAATTCTTAAACACTGTGTTGGAGGGTTGTTTTCCCCAGTATAAAACTATCCTTAACTCACATGGCATTGACAGTGACATCACACTTGAATAAACTTTAGGCATGCACTTTGCAACAGTTTCATTTTTAGAAAGTACTTTTGAGGTTCAGAAAGGCCCATGGAAATCTCTCTGGAAGGTGGACGTATTTAACAGCACACTTCCAGCTACTGAACACAGGCACATTACCGTATTTTCTAACAGCTTCTGTGGAGAATGCTCTCTGCTGTAAGTTGAGAGCAATTAAGTGGAAGTCAGAAGCTGCACTGCAATACATCAGTGCTGAAACTGCAGTCATAGCGCTTTAAAAACAAATATATAAGTAGACTGATAATATCAAGAAACCTAAACATGCTCTGATAATCCATTGTTGACGGCTGGAGATTCTACTAACCTCCTACTAACAAAGAAGAAATTAATGGGTACAGGTCTCATTCATTCCACTGGAATTACCTGTTCAGTCCAGTGTTAGTGAATTGTCATGTCTCTCAGCAGTTACAAAGGTCTGGTCTTTCTACAAGTAATATCCTGAGCTTATGCTCCCATCTGCCCCAGAAAATAAAAATAATTGCAACCCCTGCTTCTTTCAGTGCTTACAGCCTACCTGCTGTATTCTACATTGTAACTATATGTGTATACTGAATACATACAGATGCAGTTTAAGGTCTGAAATGCCTATTCAAAGAAACAACAGTTTACAACTAGCTTAAGAAAGAAGCACATAGAATCAAAGATTTTTCTTTTTTTTTACTGTTATTTCCCAGTCCTGAACAGTATTTGCAAGTGAAACACTTAAACCAAGATCATAAACAATACCATGCATGATAAAAAGATTGAAAGCATTACTGTATTAGAAGTGACTTTTTAACACTGTAAGCCTACAGATAATACATCTCACCCAGTCCAGCTATTATTTGGTCAATATTTCTCATTTGGCTTAATGGAACATGATTGATAGTCAAACAAGAGGCATTCTTTCTTCAGCATCCTGAGTCAAGCAAGTATCCCAATATAAAAGAGCAAAACATTTCAGCAGAACAGGACATTTCAACAAAGCATACACCTCTTCACACAAATGCCAAGTGCTGTAGGAAGTAGTAATGACCTTTCATTACTTCATTACTTTCACTACTATGTTAATGACCTTCATTTCAAGGTTACTTTGAAATCTGTTTCAGAACTCTTCTACCAATTCCCTTAGGACAAAATATGAAAATACTTTAAAAAACAAAATGAAATCTTACGGCTTGAAATGCAGTAAGCCAGCCTGCAGTTGATCCTCCTGAACAGTTGCTTGTTGATTGGCCAAAGTATAAGTGTAAAGAGTTGAATGAAGTTAATGATCAGTCCTGACACTATAAATATGTAGCAGATCAGAAGGTGGCAAATGAATTGAGACTTCAGAAAGCCAACGATGTCCATGATTTGCTGAGAAAGCAAGAGGGTACCTTCAGACCCAAAATTCAGAAGACAACCTGCAAAACCAAACAGTATCAGCAGTTACAGAGTGCATTTATTTCTATAAACGACTGTTAATACAGACTGCCTGTTTTACACTTAAATACACTAAATACACTAAAATGAAAGCTAATTCTATTGTAGAAAAAGGCCTGATGACAATATTTGCAAAAGTAATCATGAAAAGGGAATACCATATTTCTGAATCAATTTACATTTGGCTTTGGAAACAAATTTTCACATTTCAGTCCTAATTCTGCAAAACCGATGAGCATATGGCTCCATTCCATGGACTACAATACTCCTCTATCGGATCTTTATTGATAAAATATGAGCAAAATAATCCACTTATACTTTGATTTGAATTGATTGTACTTCATAAGACATGTACTGTGGCCTCTGCTACCTGCAAGAGCAGCTCCAAAGTAAATGCAAGCTTTAGACCTTTATGTTAGAAGTTGTGCCTTCCTTTACAGGCTATGCCAGCCATGCTCCCCAACCAAGAAGTACCAGCAGCCCCTTAATTCTAGCTTTATTGGCTTGTGCCCTTGTCACATTCAAATACCAGTTGATTTTGGCAAAAGAATAAAAGCTTGGCTATGCACAATACACACAATTTATTCAATTATTCCTTGAAACTGTAATTTTGACAGTTATACTCCATAAGCCCAGAAAGGAAACATCAATAACAGTACTAACCCATGACCCAGCAGTGTTTCCAGGAAAAAAAAAAAAAAAAAAAAAAAAATTCAACTCTTAGGTTACTTAAGAAATGTTTGTATAATTTTGGACATGAGCAGTCCAACTTTAGTAGCCGAGCATTCAGAGGAAGTGTCCTCTGCCAAGTATTCTGGCCTACCAAATACCATATTGACCGCCCCCCAGCATCACTACCACCAACGCTAGTCTCATTTGTTAGGAGAAAAAATATGAAGATATGATATCTCTCAGTAAACACCACTCCAGTATTTTGAATACAGTTAAGTAGGAGGTGCTGCCATCCTGTTCCACTCCTACACTGTTTCTCTCCCCGAGGCATAGGAGAGTTTGCCCAGGGAGGAAGCCCTGAGACAGTGTTTCTGAATGTGCCAGTCATAGGCAATAACAAAACGACAGTTGTCAGCATCCCAGGGAATTAACGGATGAAAAAAATCTTTATGCCTATCCTTTTAGTTTATATGAGACCCCATTATGTGAGGCACTAAGTCTAGATCAGTGTTCTGAAACATTTGTTTTACTGCCCTTGCTGACTATGCTTACCACAGCAAAGAGCACACACAAGAATTGCTGCAAAGAGATAGGAAGTTATTTAGCCAGGTTTTCAACCGCAAGGAAGATGAAGAAAAATTTAAGAAAGAGAATCTGTATTGTTGTATAATTTATATAGACAATTTATGGCAGTCCCAAGCCTATTATTAGCAGACAAAATGTGCCCTTGTGTATCACAGACTTTGTTCCCTTTATCTTGCTGTACTATTCAGTACCAAAGAAGACACCATCTGTAGCTCAGAATGGCAGAACAGGCCTCTGTTCATTGTAGTAACTATTGTCATGATACGTCCAAAAAGCTTTTCCAGCTTTAACCAACCATTCTATTAAAGATATGTTTCTGAGGGCAGCAGGCAATTTATTAGCATGGGCTTTGACCAAAGGCTTTGTTTTTGTTGAAGGCTAAGTAGAATGAGAAGTGTTGTCTAGTAGGAACCATTGCACTGATTCATGCCCCAGCCCCTCCACTGCACACTCTGAAGATAAAGCCAAACACCTTAAAAAGAAAAAAGCGAAAAGCAAACCCAAGTTTTGAGTAAGTTTACAGTGAAAGATACAATATTTCACTTCCCTAATTCAGACTACTGTACTTCACCAAGCAGCAGGATTAGGTCGCTTCTTTAAAACAGTCAGAATGGAAGCAACCAGTTACTTACAAGTGGATAGTTTAAAAGACCGTGCAGTGCCCAAAACCCTGATGACTGGGTTTATCCTAGCATCCTTGGCTAAAACTGATCAAAAGTTTTTTTGTGCTAGCTGGCCTGTTTAATTCCATCCCACAGAATCAGTCCAGGGATCAGTAAGGGACTGGATCAAAAATAGTGATTTGTCTACTTACAGTGGAGACCTGAAAATTCACTATTTGATATAACCAGCAGAAATCTACTGTAGTAAGCAGTTGAGCAAAAGACTGTGACAAGGAGGAATTCACCAGAACATTAGTCCACCAATTCGGGGGTTTTTTTGTTTTATGTTTTTTTTTTTTTTATTGTAATAGTAGTCAAACTGCATTAAAAATGTTATGTTTATGTGAATAAATTATTTCATACTGGGTCTTTAAAGCAAAACTTCACAGAATTAAAATAAACAAAGATGAGATGACCCTGATAAAACATAATTATTGTCTTACAATTTTATGAAGCAACAATGGAACATTTGAAAGTAATTTATTCCTTGCTTTCATACCTCAGTCATCAAATTTCAATTCTGTAAAGCTTCTAAGACATGTTTTAAAGGCAAACTAAATCTACTTAAGCAGTATCACTGAAATGCATCTAACCTAACTTGCTTGTCAAAGAAACAAGTTAGAGCCACTGCTCAAATTTTGCTTTTCTGAAAAGTAGAGAGATTAGAGAGATTAATTTTCTTTTCTGATTAAATGAAAGATGTTTTCCCTACAAAATTTGCAATCCAAACGTTGCATACAGAGTGCTAGCTAAGTGTTCTGTTTCTCAGGCATAATCTCATTCTTAGATGATTTTTTTAAATATGATATTTTTCGGACTGTTTTCGTTACCCAAACGCCAAGAAATTCAGTTTATTCTTGGTACAAGCAACAAAAAAGTAGAAAATTATTTTCAAGAATCAATTCTGAGCTTATGAAAGAGGTCTAGAAGCTTGCTTTGTAAGAGTTCATAGAACTTCTTCCACTTGCTCTTTGTCTTACTGAAGTTTCTCATGGGTAACACAAACGTAATACCAGTTTAAGTGATAAAGAATCAGGTCTTTAATTCTTAATCCACGATGCTGGTTTAATAAATTACACTGATTTCCTTATAGATAATGACTGAAAATAAAAGCAATCTTTTGAAAACAAAAGGGCCAATCAATGCATTTTTCTCAGAAGCTATTAAGATCGGAGAGCTGCCAAGAAGCTCTCTTCTATCAAACACCCCTTAAAATGAATTAGGAGAAAATGGCCAGCCAGAGTATCAAAACCAGATAGGGACATTTGTTAATAACAGTTTTCCTTTGGGTAGAAAACAAGAGACTCAAACCTCAAATGTCTGTCTAGGGAGCAAGTCAACAAGCATCTATTCATGTGACTAAGAGATCACAGGATCAGGTTTAAAAGCAAACTCCATGACTATTCATTCTACCTCTTTTTCCCCCAAGTTTCATTCTTCAGCAAAATCCACTGTGTCTTCTACTTCAACTACTCTCAGCATTTCCTTCTGCTTGGAATAACTGACCAGGAGGACACAGAGGAAAAGGCAATTTTACACCAGTGATATGCACTGTTAACACCTCTCTTCTGGCAGAGGCTGCAGCCAATTAGCAATGCTATTTCGTACTTGAAAGTCTGTAAAGAGTTTTGAGACTACAACCAGTGATCTCGTAAAGAATACAACTACTTGCACTTCTACAGAAAGTACAAGAACGAAGCAAAGAACTCTCACCCACCGCGTCCAAAGTTTATGTAGCAAACAGAGTCCTTGGAGTGTGGAAAGCACTATGGTACCTATCTGACAGCCTGTGGACTAAGCTAATATTGCCCATACTTACAAACAAATGCAAGACAGCGCTATACCCAGTTATTTTCAGAACAGCATGTTTCAAGCCTACGCAAAGGTTTTTCACTTACGTCTACTCTTTGATAAAGTCCTTAAATGCTTTGCTGCAAGTTAAGAACAACCAAGCATATGATGATGATGCCCATTCTTACATTTCCTCATCTAAACCAGATTCTTGGATGCATGAGTTACAGAGACCAAGACTATGAATATATGCTCAGGTCAGATTACAGCAGTTTCAGAAGTGCCTCTAAGTAAATTTTGGTTGCCATCAGAACAGCACAGATAGCAGCACTGTACTACATATCAGAGTCCATTTTAACAACGCTTCGGTATACGAAATATATATGCAAGGCAAGTCACAGGAAGCCCTTGTGCTCTTCTCTTTGTTAGTGAGCATCAAAAGTTAGCAAAAGTGAGACTGTGTCCATGTATGTATTCACCTTCAAGGAGAATATATCTATACATGCAACACAAAAAATAACCAAGTCTGGAGGAAGAATTATCCATCTATTTGCCTCATGTTTAATTAGGGTTTAAATCACTTCCCACCTCCCTCAAAGGCAGTTACTAGAGCATTACCTCCTGTGTTGGGTTTACGTGGCAAGATTTTGGTAGTGGGGGGAGTTTGCAGGGATGGCTTCTGTGAGAAGACACCAGGAGCTAACCCCAACACCAGACAGAGCCAGTTCCAGCCAGCTCCAGAAGGGACTCACCACAGGCCAAAGCTGAACCCATCAGCGTTGCTGGTGGCACCTCTGTCATAACACATTTAAGAAACGGTAAAAAATGCAGCACGGCAGCTGTGAGTGAGGAAAATGTGAGAGAGGAAAATGTGAGAGAAACAGCCCTGCAGACAACAAGGTCAGTGAAGAAGGAGGGGGAGGAGGCGCTCCAGGCACTGGAACAGATATTCTCCTACAGCCTGTGGTCAAGACCATGGTGAAGCAGGTTGTCTCACTGCAGCCCATGGAGGACCACAGTGGAACAGATATCCACCCTGCAGCCTGTGGAGGATCCCATGATGCAGCAGGTGCCCTGAAGGAAGCTGCAGCCCATGAAGGGAAGCCCACTCAGGAGCAGGCTTTCTGGCAGGAACTGCAGTCTGTGGGGGATCCAGCATAGAGTAGTCTGTTCCTGAAGGACCATGCCCTGTGGAAGGGACCCCAGCAGGAGGAGAGAAACAGCATGAGGAAGAAGGAGCAGCACAGAGGAACTGTTATGGACTGACTGCAACCCCTATTCCCGTTCTCCCACACTGCTCCGGGTATGGTGGCAGGGGGAGGTAGAAGAGACAGGAGTCAAATTGAATCTGGGATTAAATTAATCTTCCCCAAGTGGAGTCTGTTTTGGCCATGATAGTGACTGGTGAGTGATCTCCCCATCCTTATCTCAACCCACAAGCTTTTTCCATCTTATTTTCGTCCCCTATCCTGCTGAGGACAAGGAGTGAGGAAGCGGTTTGATGTCTACTTGGCAGCCAGCCAAGGTCAACCCACCACACCTCCTCAGAAAAGTCCCAAATCAGGGAAGAATTTGAACATGTCTTAAGCCCTTCCCCCAAAGTTAAGGGAACTTAAGAATGTTTTTAGGTTTTTCTGAGGAGTCATGCATTCCTGAACTGCATATTTTGTAACACACAACGTTACACAGAAGAGATCAGTCAGTTTGGCTGTTTCAAAGGCTAAAGAATGACTATCATCTACTAGCAAGTTTTAGAATTTCCAATTTATAGACTTGCTATAAAACTGAATTTTTATTTATTTTCTTTTGAGCTCAGAGATAATCAGCATAACAGAGTATAAACTGAAAAAATGAAAGTAACCCGGGAGTTTTTGAAATGGTTACCATATAATAATGCTTCCCCCTTCCCCTTTTTTATTTTCTTCCTGCTGTGAACTAATGTAGATCAAGACAGCTAGGCAAACTCTGCATTCCTGCCAGGACACAAGTTCTCTATCTGTGTATGCATATTCTCTGCTGGTAAAATGCACAGCATAGCTGCCGTTAGCCCTGACAGTCTCAATGCTTGTCCCTTTACCACGTAGAAAGGAAAGTGTTTATACAGCGAGGCAAAAGGGGATGACAGCAACCTGAGACAGGCATGCGTAGTTAGGGAAGGAGAGGGAAACATGGGGAGCCACTGCCCAAGTTCTGGTGAAAAGCAGTTCAGTCTTGCTCCTTCTTCCAGGAGCATGAAATATTCAGGGGGGAGGGAGCTGAACAAGGAAACCACAGGGAGCTGTGCTTAAACACAAGGCAATACAGAACTCCTGGAGGTGCAGTGTTTAGGGACTGAAGGGCTTGAGGGAGGCATTTATTTGATGAGGGTGAACCCCCTGAAGTTAAGCACTTCTGTTCCAAGCTCCTGCAGAGATCCTCAAAAAAATAGATCGGGATGAAGTACCGCAGTTATCTTGGCTGCAGTGCATCCAGTTCACAAAAACAGCAGTGGAAGGCAAGTTTCTTCT
Source organism: Burhinus bistriatus (assembly GCA_013397275.1). Taxonomy (NCBI): domain Eukaryota; kingdom Metazoa; phylum Chordata; class Aves; order Charadriiformes; family Burhinidae; genus Burhinus; species Burhinus bistriatus. The sequence continues at coordinate 9,085 of VYXH01005516.1, read as the reverse complement.
TTCCAGCATGCCAAGTGTTGCTCTTCAACTGTTTCCCACCTAAGTTTCTGTATTTTAATACATTCCTATATATATGCGTTTCTCCAAAGCACAACATCTGCAATTTGCTTGGGAAAAGGAAAAGAAAGAGCTGCATTAAGATATTTAAGACCTGGAGGAGTCCATCAGAGCTTCAGCCCCAGAGTTCAGTTCTGGGAACCACAGAGTCCTTCTGTTTCATCTTTTACTTTATCTGGGTCCATTAATCTAACAAGTTACTTGTGTTGCCAACCAGGGCAACATAACAAACACAAGTCAAATTTCGGGATTGAGCAAGATAGCAGGACTAAATTGCAAACAAAAATTTAGAACAAAGTATACTGAGAATCTAAGCAGGATGTGGGCGATGCTGTCACACAAATATAAGCAACCTGGATAGTACCTCAAAAATAACCAGGATGAACAACAACAAACAGTCCAGGACAAGCAACTATATCGTGTGCTCATAGCCAATTTAATATTTGCTCTCATAGGCAACATTAAGTGCTTAGTCAAATGTAACCAGGCCCACACATTACTGTCACCTGGCACCCCTTCTATAAAAAACAAACACCCCAAAATGTGTTTCTACCAAGTCACTTCAGTGGATGATCTGGCTTACTGCAAAAGTACAAGTGACTTATCAAATAAACAGGATCTAAATGTCTGCAACAACCTAAACCTTCTCAAATATATATATGTATATAAGTGTTTATGATACATCAACTAGAGTAGAGAACAGTCAAGGTACTGTTTGAAGCAACTGTACATTTGACGTACAGACATCAGAGTCTATCTAGTTAAGTCATTGGTCCTTAATGCATGGCCTGTGGAAAATACCTCAATTGTGAGATCCACAACATTGCTCCTGTGGATGGGAAATGAACCCATTAAAAACGATAGAGGCAGCAGGGACACAACAGCAGGATGTTACTACCTGCATCATGGTATTTACTCAGCATCAAGGGCACACAGCACTATGGTGGCATTTCAGGAACAGATCCAACACAGGAGTAGCTACTGAGTTCTCCAGTGGTTATTAGCGAAACATTTCTTTTAGAAAAGCCCAAAGAAATGGGGGGAGCAACGCAAACAAAGGATCATTCAGGAGCTGGTATAAAACCAGGGTTGTTTTTTGGTGTGGGGGTTTTTTTTTGGGTTTGTTTTTTTTTTTGTTTTTTTTTTTTTAAGTTGTGCCAGGAGCCCAAACATTCCCCTAATAAGAGATAAGCTTTGGAAAGCAGGTCTCTCCTATGAAGACTCATGGTTTATGCTTGCCAAACACTGAACACTCATCTTGTTTTAAAGAACTGTAAATTACATTCACAGCAACACAAATGGTCAGCACGAGGAACAGGAACTGCCTATACTCTATACAGACAAAGTACTTCCTGCACACCCAAACTAGCTTTAGATATGAGGCAACAAGGAAACATGGATCCCATGTTTGGTTTAAAGCTTTAAATATTTAATCCTCCTATTCTTACCCACAATGAGTTAGTTACAAAGTTAGGCTACAAAAGTATCACGTCCTAACTCCAGTTCTGCAACAGACAGCTTTCCACACCATGAGCACACCTAAGCAAGCATATCCAGGCAGAGAAGTTTCACATCCACTCGGCAAACTTAGTAGCACGAGCAAGTCCATTTCTATATGCAAAATCAAACCCTTTATGGATAAGATTAGAAAACAGTGTGGATTTTTGCCAATTCTTTCCTAGATTTATCCATCCCCTTTCATATGAAAAGCTCCAGCCACTTAGAAGATGCTAGTGAATTAAGTCTGGCAAGATCTGCCTTACTGCCTCTGTCTTACGTATGAGGAACTCAGAACAACACTATTGGAGAGCTTGTGACAGTCACATGGCAAATCCATGGCAGAGCCAACTCCAGAACCACAACCTACCAACTCCCTGGGCTCTGGCTTTCAACATAAACCGGTACTTTTCATCCTCCTTTACTTGCCTTCTTGCCCATGCTCAAGTTTCCCTTGCAACAGCTTCTGACAGGCCATGTATAGAGAACAGAGAGGGAATGGAGACATCCCACAAGGATCTTCAGTGGCAGCAGATGATGCAACTGGCATAAGTACACAAGATGGTTTAAACCAGGATGTATGCGCTGATCTAATGAACTCTACTTTCCCTTCTTTTCTCCATTCCTCAAGAAATGAAAATTAAGTATTCAGCAACTTGGATGGTTCTGTACTATAAACTAGAAGTTACAGCTTTAGTACCAAGCCAAGTATTGTGGGCACATGCACACAAACGTACATCTCTCTCATTATTCCTACCTAAGAAGAAATTAAAGGCATTGCTAGATGCTTCAAGGACAACAATCAGAAGATAAAAATCATGAGCACTGTGAAAAAAGATAATTTTCTTTCCCCAGTATGGTCCCATAAAATGACCTCTTTATATTTCCTGGAATTGTGATTTATATTTTAGTAATTTTGGGCAGCCTCTTTAAGCCTGTACCTACAAGTCTAATTCCCAACCTGTGTGGCTTTGTTGTTTTCAGGAAAGCCAGAAAAATGCAACTAATGAACAAGATAGGATTTGTGGCAGCAAAAATCTTTAAAAAAAGATCTGGAAATTGGCAGAGGTAGGGCATGAATCACTGAGCTGAGAAAAACACCTTGGTGGCAGTACCATTGGTTTAGAAGCGGGACTCCTACCACCAGACTGTGAGCCGTTAACAAATTTTCTGCTGTCCCCAAAAAACCAATATAAATACTTTTAACATAGTGTCTCTTTCCGAGCAGCTGTATGGTCCACTGGAGACAACCACATTTTCCCACTTAGCAGATCTGAGCCCTGCTGACAACACTGCCACAGACACAGCAGGGATGTGGGACAGGCCCTATCCTCTGTGCTTCCTAATCACAGGGATATGAGGGAACAGCCCTGACCTCATCTGTGAGGGGATTCAAAAGCTTCCAGTACAAATCACAAGATGTTGTTAACAGTGCTGGAAATGAAAAGTGCCATCCACCTGATTACAACTCCAAGTGAGCTGTTAGGCTTTTTTGATCTTCTATGGCAGTAGTCTGCCTCCTTCAGCTAAGCTATTTGCATATTTTTAATTAATATGAAATAACATTCATTAGTATGCTCTTTGAGTACTAAGGAAATGTTAAACAGAGAAAGATTTGCAAGATTTTTTTTTTTTAACTTGCAAGTATTAATTTAATTTGGCTGTATTCTATCATATGACACTGCAGAGTATGAAGTAGCTGAATTTCTCCTTCATGAAAATTGTATCGCAAGATTGGAAATGACAATGCATACACAAGATGTAGCCACACCAAGACAGGGATACACAGGATGTTAATATTTATTCATTAAGTATTTTCTAATGCTTCTTTCTGTATAAGATGGTTTAACTGAAGAATGAATGTGGCAGGGAAGCTTCCAGATTTATTCAAAGAAAACCAACTCCTGCCTTAAAGAGGTAACACCCAATACGTAGAAAAACATATGTCTTACAACTGAGATGTGGTTGGCATGGTTCCAAAAAATAAGATGCCAGCTTCAGTGAAAGGCTCAGCTGCACCCACACACAAAACAATCAGACATCCAGGTGCCATGTAAAAATCCAAATAAACATGGTGACTGCTTTACCCACATTTCAGTGGTCCTATTCTACATCAGTTTTCACTCACCTCTGCCTCTAAGACACAAGTGTTCAAAGCTGATTTGCTACACAGAATTCACAGGGGTTGGAAGGGACCTCTGGAGATCACCTAGTCCAACCCCCCTGCCAGAGCAGGGTCACCTAGAGCAGGTTGCACAGGATGCTGTCCAGGCAGGTTTTGAATGTCTCCAGAGCTGGAGAGTCCACCACTTCTCAGGGCAGCCTGCTCCAGTGCTCTTCCACCCTCAAAGAAAAGAAGTTCCTCCTCATGTTTAAATGGAACTTCCTATGTTCAAGTTTGTGCCCATTACCTCTTGTCCTATCACTGGGCACCACTGAAAAAAGACTGGTGCCATCCTCCTGGCACTATGAACTCAGAATACTTTCAGCCTCTTCATTCTCCCCGATCATCAGTCCCCTAACAGCCTGATTTAATTTGAGAACTTCAGAGAATAAAAGCCTTTATCACAGGCACCGGATTTATCAAGTCCAATAATGAAGGGAGGTTTCATTTTGGACCTGACTCAAATCATGTTGAAGGCAAAAGAAATCTCTCAATAAGCTTCAATAGCCCTTGTTGTTGTGGAAGACCTTATCCCTCAAGAACAGCCAAATGTGATATACTAATCAATGAACTTGTATTCTCAGCACCTAAAGCCAGGGTTAGTCAAAACCACCTTAAACTTCCAGCAAAATCATTCAGCGAGAGTGCTTGATCCAACAGCATTTACTTCACTGGATGGCAAGTGTGCAGATGTTACAGTTCCTAAACACGCTGGTAAGAATCCAGTCACATTTTTATAAATTTTGCACTTAATTAAGCATCAGGTGCATCAACTTCAGGTGCCTAAATCCTTTTAAAAGCCTGACTTTCAGCATTTGTCCTGCTAACTTCAAATAAACTTGAGACAGTTTTACAAGATTTAAATTTAGAATGAAGCTTTTTTCTGTCTCCATCTTGGGTGAAATGCAGTATTTATGCACACTCTCAGAAGCATAGGTGTGTAAAAACCAGACAGTGACACCCTGAAGGCTCAATGAACTTGGGAATAGCACTTCCCTAGTTATCTTTCTGCTTAATTACAACCCTATTGTGCCTCTACCTCTATCGGGCAACAGGAACGGACAGTTTCTTTCAGTTACTTTGATCTGCTTGACACTTGTTTTACATTTGTTGTTTGTGGGAAGATAGTGGTATCCTCCTGCCTACCATCTGCACATTTGGCAACACTGATGTTACTGCATTGTTTTATGGTAATTTTCACTAATACCAGATGAAAGGGGAAAAAAGTAAATGCCTGTGCAAGTTTCAGCACTGTCTAAACATATCCCCAGAACCATAAAATAAACTAAAGTCTTGTTAACCCCTGACAAACCACCTGTGATTTGAAGGGGGAAAACCTCATAAATGATTCAAGTGCGGGTGTAGGCTGCTACAGACTGAATGCTTCCAGACCTTCCGGAAGTACAAAGCAGCATCTGTAGTAATGGTATTTTCCAAAGTGCTGAAAAAAATGGCAAGAAGAGGCAAACTATGATGTGTGAAGACAGAGATAACGTGGAGACAGGGGGAAAAGCAGGACACAGTCTAACTTTCACACAGTAGTTGTCAGTTGAAATTAATTAAAAATCATGTGCCACTTCTACACATAGACTTCCCCCAAATATGTTCTTTCCCCGTCTTCAACAGCAGGTTTTAAGTCAGGTCTTTCCCTTTTTGTGGTACGTAAAAAAACTTGCATAATTTGCCAACTGAAGCTGTGCGGGCAAACATTTTCATTCATCTGGATCCTGCTGGAAAAATGTGATCAAAATTTAACTTTCTTGGTCAGATTAAAAGGAAATCTGGTGCACATCAGAATTTTTTCAGACATTAATAAACATGAAATCAGTGTGCTTGTCTCTGCTTGCAGCTCCTAACCTTCTGGCAAGTAAACACTCTCTCAGTGACCTCTACCTCTGATTTCTTTCCAGCCTAGAACTGGTTAATTGTCTTTCCCTGTTCCTGTTATTTATGCTACAGCTGAAACCTTAAGCTAGGTCAGCCCTTCTGCAAGCAGCAGAAAATTACTTCAGTGTTAAGCTCTTTGTGGCAGAATATAACAAAACAGACAAAAGGGCTGAAGGTGAAAACGGAGGCATAGAAGTAAAAAGGCTTTAAGTTCAAAATGAAGTGCAGATCACTAGCAGTACCATAACCCAGCATCTCCCAACTGTGGGCTCACTACAGTTGCTAGACTGCTCTGCCCAGTTCCTAACACATGGGTTATGTACCTTTTCAGGAAATCCATTATAGCCATCATCTTTTTCTCCCATTATCAAAGAGGGGTCTTTACAGCATCAGCATCCTTGCCACAACATACAATAATTCTCATTCATTTCCATTTCCTTTTTCCCTGACCTTACCTTGACCCTACCACTTCTCTACTCCGAGGTGCTGGAGGAAGACAGGCAAAAAGCATGAAAATGAAGTGAGTCAGCAGTTTCTGAGCAGCACGGGAGTCAGAGGTGATCAGGGTACTCACCGCGCAGTCAGATATGAATGAGCTTAAGACCACCAAACAACAGATCGGTGGGCAAACTTTCCCAAGCACCTGAAACTGAATCACTGGGGAAAGCCACCCTGCAGACAAAGCACTTGGGCAAAAACACATACTCAGCTGCCGAGTGCCAGCGCCGAAACCCAACAAAGCATATAGAGTACTGCTCTCAGTCACATTTCCAGTTTCCTTACAAAAAAGCCCACTACATTCAGTACAGCTAAATCAAACACACCTGAGGAGACAGTTGCCTTCACTCGTATAGTGTTTCCTAATGAGGGAGGCCCACAGTTGGCAAAACCTTTCACTGACTAAAGAACATATACGGTGCACTACAATGCATTGTTGCCCTCTTGTTCATCTGCTCCCTTTATTGGGACATACCAACAGCAGTAGTAGTGATGCAATTAGTTAGGGAAGCACAGTGGACATTTGACTTTTTAAAATTTAAGACCAAATTACTAATACACATTCTAAGGCCACAAGTGTACGTTTGTGACACAAGAATAATATCTTGCTAACCTCAGCACAGCTGTGACAGTGTCTTCCTACATTGAAGAGATTTCAAGGGGCATTATTCCCAGTCTTCACCTTTCAGCAATAAAATCAGAGTATACAACAGAAAACAATAAAGAACCTCTTTTCAGCAGGGCTGAGCACAGTCATAGAATTCTTATCCATCACCTGCAAGAGAACCCTTCTCCTACAGAGCTCTTCTCTGTTATGGTACAGTGAGTACATTAAACTGTAAATGATGTACAACCATCACTCCAGGAAAGCACACCTCACTCCAGAGAGAAGATGAACACTGCTTCAGTGCCTCTGGATTTTGGCTGGACAGAGCAAGACACTGAAAAAACAACCTCCCCACCAAACTGACATGTACTGGATTTCAAGAAACACAGTTAATTACCATGCTCTGAGCACAGCGTTCCCTGTTCTATGACTCTGGGCAAGCACTGAGCCCTCTGTGCAGTTTCTCCACTCCTAAAATATAATACTTACAGCTTCTTGTGAAGCACTTAACTAAAATCTGTTATTTAAGCGCTTGCCAACAATACAACCAAACTTTGCTTAAGAGCAACCTTTATCCATCAGCAGCTTACAATACTTTCCTCTCTTCATGGCAGGCTTTCTAATACGTTCTCCCACAAGCATCCTGACCCTCTGTCTTCCTTAAAACACAGTTAAAGTTCCATTTTTAGATACAGCTTATTCAGGCATTGTTATGCAAAACATTAACAGGAAAGAGCAAAGCTATGCATAATATTTATACAAATTCCTAAAATTAATCAAAATGTATTTTAATCCATAGTATTTGGAAAAACACAGCATTAGATCAGATACAAACAGCTAGAGAAAGCTGCTGGTCAGTAAATGACAGCAAACACTTACAGCACATCAACTATTCTAGTGATCCATACAGTCAGTCTTTATACACAGGTAGTCCTGGCAGACTATAAACAGACCTCTGTATGTTTACAGTAATTTAATAATTCACATGCGAAATTAGAGAAGAAAGAAGGAAGCAAATTTCAGCTTAAGTTGTTCCACAATAGTTTCTCTACTCCACCAGCTTATAATTCTTTTGCAACTCACTTTTAGTGTGATCATCAGTGCAAGCTGAGGCTACAATTGCCTGGTACAACTTCCTGGGCTGGACACATCATTGTTTTTAAAGAAATGCTTGGGGGATTTTTTTTTTTTTATTTGACAGTTTCTTGCATCCTTACATCTCTTGTATTTTCAGTTTTCATGTAGCAGCAAGGTTGCTCTCGCCCACACAACCACCTGCATAAGGTACATCATTCTTAGATGCTTGCACATAGTCTTGAAACACTTACAACTCCTAGAAATGCATAACAAAGATAAAGACCAGAAGTCTCTGTGTGACATTGTTCAAACAGACTCTTTTCTTGGTTGTCTTTTCAGCCATATGAGCAAGTGCTCACTTGTTGAAATAAATGCTACAAAGGATTACATCTTAGCTAAACAATAACCCCCTTGGAGTTTTCCCTGCACCACATGGTATCAGCCGACACACCTTAAGTCAGTTTGTGGCCATTATTTAATTCGGCTTAAATATCTTCATGAAGACACACAGACAGATGAAAGGCAGAGCTCCTACAACACGTGAACACACCACTAGGGGGGCAGACTCCCCCTTCCTCCGCCTAACCACCGCTCACGCCGCCTCAGCTCACGGACTTCTAGGTACCATGGAAAAAACAGCCACCACGACCTGTGGCTGTCTACTCGCACGTCCTCTTCGAATCACACCACCACCACCACCCCCCCCCCCGTGAGGGCACGCTATGCCCTCTCGCTATGGAGAAGCGCCTCCGGGGAGGAGGCAGCAAACAGGCGATCGCACCCGCCCGTTTCCACGGCAACGGCCCTACCCCCGTCCCTCCCGCCCTCCGCGCCGCTGCGAGAGGAGGGGAAGACCGAAAGTGGAAGGGGCCACCGCGACCGCCCGCCCCACCCGGCCCCGGCCCGGCCGGCAGCGCCCCTCGCCCGCCGGCGGAGGGGGGGCCCAGCGGGGCCGCAGCTCTGCCGTTTCCCCGGAAACCCCGGCGCGGGGCGCGCT